>CM056168.1:15663997-16138343 GCA_029691765.1 Entomobrya proxima
ACATAAATCGTTAGAAAAACTAGTTTCATCCTTGGAATGATGAGTAATGTCGACCGCCCATTACTTGCCATTATCATCATCGCCATGGTCTAAATAAAAGGAAACAATAAGTAGAGAAATGTAATCATAATACTGAATGAAAGCAGAAAATTCATATGAAATGATAGATAGATAAGAAGAACAAACGGGCGATTTTATATAATATGAAGAACAAATCTATATGCAATAGTAAGTAATAGATGTAGTAATATTGAAAGCATTTGCCATGACGTGCATTAGACAAGGGAAAGAACAACCAAGCAATAAACGTATAATGATGATGATGTTATTTAACAGTGAAAAAATGAACTGTAATGAAAAAAGAACAACATAACAACAAAAAAGAAATTATCCTTTTTACTTGCTCTCTAAAAGAACAAGTCAACAAAAGAACGGATAGCCTTTTTTCCGCTTCTTCATTCTTTTTTCAAATATCATAAGGTTGATATCTGGACCAGATTATTTATACCTTGAAGGGAACCACCGACTTGAGGGCTCACACACGAAATTTGAAAAACAAACAGCGGTGAACAATACACGCTTATCAATATTAGGGCAACAAGTGAAGCATACATACCTACGTTAAGAAGATTGGTGTCTTCATGCGTGTGTGTGCGTACTTCTAGTAGGACAGAAGAAGTTTTGTACCACCTTTCTTGCACCGCTATTGCATCAACACGACTCCAGCACCCGCGTAGTTTTTAGTTAGGCTGCAACTATCATCATTATTATCCAGGTTCTGAAAGCTCCCTCGCTTCATCTTTTGCTTCTATTGAGTTTCAAAACAACAACAGTATTAGGGAAAGAGAGAAAAGTGGATAAGAGAAATTATATTACCACAATGTGCTCGTAAAGAAGAAAAGAGCCTTTGTTTGTAGCTCATATTTTCTGGGGACCACTATAAGTAGAAAATGAACTAGAAGGAAATTATCTTAATGTACTGATGAAGCTCGCTTTTTGTAGATTTTTACCTGCTTGCTTTGCAGTAGCAGACGTATTCATGTTATCTTAGTCTTAAGGAAGATTTAGGCAATGTACACATAGGCGCATAAGACTTTACATTTTATTATATTCTGTCCGCGGTATTTGATCATTTTCAACAGTTTTAAATGCTCCTTAGATTTTATCTACGATATTTAAGGATGGTAAAAATGAGAATTGGTGTACAAATTTTTGGACTTATAATTTCACAAATGTTGGCAACTTTTATCACGTATGTTTTGCCGACTACGGATTCTTTACGAAAAAACAGCAACAAATTGACATCACGTAATTTGTTTAGTACTAAATCTACGACTAATTTCAAGACAAATTAAAAGTAGCAACGTTTGCATTTACTTGTTTACTATATACTATGTGTCTAATACACGCACTTTGTTCGTCCGTTGAACTGATTCCACAAGAGACAAGTATCACTCTGGCTCTTCTATGCGTTTTATAGGGAAGCAGTAGTGTGTTGAGCCAGTGTAAATCGCTTCAAGTTTTGGGTAATGATGAGACAAGCTTGTTTTTACCGTGGTAGACTCCAGCAAGCTTCCTGAATCAACTTCTCAGTCTTCAGCAAACGTTGGGAAGGGAAGCATGTCTTTGTCTCTCTCATTTTCAACTTTACTTGCGTGCGTTTTCTCGTGTGTGTTGCACGAGTAATCTACAGCATTGTGCGTTTTAACATAGCATTTTTGTTGGTTGGATTGAGAAAACAAGTTTTTTGTTTCAGGAGAACAGCAAACTTAGTTGCTTGCCATTACGAAGGAATTATCATCATACTTTTCTAAATAAGTATATTTTCTTGTGTTTTTTATTTGTGGCCAATGGGCACATGTGTCATCTACTACCCATCTTTTTAAATAAAAAGTTACTTTAAACGAAATAACAAGTAGAACGAGTGAACTATGCCTGTGTTTTATTAGGGAACCCGACAGTAATTTGTGAAAATTTTCCTTATTTTATGGACATAATCATTTTCCAAAGTTTTGTGAGCGTGTGAGGATACTAACAGTTTCTCGTTTTTTGTAAAAAAAGGCTTATAGGCAGTAGTGGTAGTAATAAGTACAGCCAGTGGCAAGAACATGTAGTGTTAAAATGTAAATGAAAAATAATATGTGGGCAAAACACACTTTGCAAACAAACATGTAACAACCTCATGATCAGGAACAATTTGTTGTTGTTTAAATAACAGTTTTCTGATAAGGAAGTGTGCATAAAGCCAAGAAAAAACTGAGAATAGACACCGCTCCCGAAAGTGACAGTAAACATTAAGAAAAACCAACTCCCAGCATTTATTTCTTTATTGTATTCAAGGTTGACACTGAATGAATCAGTGCGTGTGTGCGGGTGAGGTGAATGTGAGACAAACAGAGTTTTCTCTTTGCCAAAGCCGGCACCAGTTTCTGAGCACTTTATTCCAACAACCGTTGAAAAACGTGCTGTTGGTGTGTAAATAAGAATCAGAAAAGACGGAGGTGGTTCTGATTTTGTGACTTTTCATCCTCACCATCTTTCACATTCTTGGAGAGAACAGAGATACTCTTCGACTCTTTTAATGCCCCTGTCGTGTGGGCGTGATGATGAGCCGTCTTTACATTTTGGCCTGTGTGCCATCCTCGGCAGAAAATTTGTATCTAGGTACGCAGAAAACTATGATTCAGGAAATTATGTGACACTTGTGCAAAGTTGATGGTGATGCTGACGGTTGTGGAATCTCTTTTATATTCATAGAAAGTGCAGAAAATAGTGTATTTTGTTTGTTTCCAGCTGCTATAGCCATTTATCCTTGCGTGCACACTAGTCCCACTTTAAATGGAAGTGTGTGCGTAGAGAGTGGAAGTATTGAATTTTGCAAGGTTTTGAATAATGAATAAAGGAAATAGATACGGTCGGCCACTTTGGAACCATATTTCACTGTGCAGCTTTTGTTGTGTCGAACCCTCTCTTTGCAGGGCGTCCAGTTTATTTTAGCTGTATCAACAAACTAATAGTGAAACACACGATATATTTACAGTGAAAGGCGAAGAAGGTGGATGATGTTAATGACGATATTATCGTTGCAGGTTGAGTGATTGAACGTGTTGCTGCCATGCTTTATGGTGAGTTGAATCAACATTTTTTGGCATTTAAAATAAACTAATGGTACGCATTTTCGTCACATTCACATAAGCAAAATGCATGCGTCTGTAGAG
Organism: Entomobrya proxima; assembly: GCA_029691765.1. Lineage (NCBI taxonomy): Eukaryota > Metazoa > Arthropoda > Collembola > Entomobryomorpha > Entomobryidae > Entomobrya > Entomobrya proxima. The sequence goes on from CM056168.1 coordinate 15,667,216, forward strand.
TTACTTGTAGAAAAAAGACGAGAAAAAGTGCCACATTGTCGGTTGAACTACTCGACAATATATTTCATTGTTGATATGCATAAAAATATCCATTTTCAAAGGTGGCACCTCTTTTGTTTTTGGCTCTTTCCATTTTCTAATATGTAATCCCATTTTGTTATTGACCTGACTGGTGACTAACCACTTGAATCGATTCTTTCAAGTTGAAAAGTAACTGGACTATCAACTAAACAAAAAAAGGGTTGTTCTCCCCCGTCTCGTATAATAATACATTTTCTCGTTGTATGTTTGTCTTCTTTGCAAGTAAAGGCAAGTTACAATGCATGTATTGAACGAATTTTCAAAATGACGAACTTTAGGCAGAAATACAAAAAACGATGAGGTTCATGCATTATATTGAACATTTGCATGAAAGTTGTCATTTTTCCTCCTCGTTCGCAAGGTAAATTGCACGCGTGTACTTGCACCTCAATATGGTAAAGTACCACAACACAAAGCACCCGGTGAATCATACATTTTGTTTTTATCACTCTAAATCGAACCCTCTCTTTCTGACTCTGACTGCGGATTGGACATTACTGAAAATTGCAGATTACACACCATCCATTCCACTAAAATAAAAGTGCACGCACAACAAAGTGGTGAACTTGTGAAAGCGGGCTATATATTTTTGATGGGTAAATTTATAATGTGCAGTTACATCAATGCAATGTTCAGCGAAAAAGTACGAAACCAGAAAATGTTGAGAACTTTTACTTTCCATTAAAAAATGTAGTGCTAGAAGTCGTCATCGTAAAAAAGGAGGGGAAACCTTGAAAAAAGGGGGAAGTAGTTTCATTTGATTTACAACAGAACGAAGACGGGAACACCAGTAGTTTCTTAAGGAAATATTGCGTTTGTTTTATTAAAAAAGTGCAGTGATTTATTTCTCTGTACATAGTGGCAAAACCAAAACATCAAAACTGGAAGCAATTTAGGAAAGCACGTTTTCTTTCCTATATTTAAGTCTCGCTTTTTGCTCACATATTGCCGTAAAATGTTGTTACTGAGGATGTAAAACATTAGATGAAAATTGGATAACTCATGTTGTTGTGATTACAATTTCAAGGCAAACGCAAGTAAAAGTAGTGAACACCATGCTAAAGAAAAGGGAAAGACAAAGTGAGAAAAAGCAGGGACAATGACAAGTGCAAGGGAAAACATGCTCTGCAGTACTACAACAAAGTATTAATAAGATATAATCACATTCGCACTGGTATTTCCAAATTCATGTTGGCATTTCCCAGTAAACTGGTTGGTCGTTTTTACTTGAATGTATACTCATGGTGTTAGTAATATCTACGACAAAGCGTAAAACAACAAAAGCAGGATTAAGTACAGGAAACAAGGTGAGGAAGAAACTAATTTGATTTGGAGGAAACTATAAACCCAACAAAATAGCTGGATTGTACATAAATGTACTTTTGTTTTTCTTTCTCCGCAAAAATTGTTCATTGTAAAGGAGAGAACAGAGTTGACTAGATGATGAAAAAAATAATCCACGCGTAGTATTAATGAGTATTCATTGTTAAAATGAAACTAGTAGACATATTCAACATAATATGCCTTTTATCGTTTTCTTTTTGCAATTTTGTAGTATCTTTTTTTTTGCACCTTCGAATTCTTGGTTTTTAAGGACTAGATGATTGTGTACACTTGGTTCTTAAAGGTGCAAAATTACATCGACGGATTAATACAAGCTCACGATTGTGCACTCAGGATTTTAAAGTATGTAATAAAATACACGATAGAATTACAGAAATTCTTAAGGGAAATCCTTAGGGTAGATGGTGTAGGAAGAAAAATACCTAATAGCAAGATTGGAAACTCTTTCTTGTAGATTATTATAGCTTGCTCTAGATTCTTGTATGTAATTTGTCGGTAAGTGCCCATATTTTTTTCATGTCGGTCATGTCACATTGTCCTTACCGTGCGCATTGACAAGACCCACTGCTGCTTGGTTGGTACACTATGAGAAGATAAGTACATTGTTTCCTAAACCAATCTTCTAATCTAATAGACTAAAACTTCCACTACAAGTTAGTATTTCGAGGAAAAGCACAAGCAAGCGAAAAGGCCAAAATCCTGACATTGTTGACCTTACAGAGTAACATAATATTATTACCATTCTTTCCTCCTCTATCTTAAGATCCCATAATATGTGCCCTATAGACAAATTAAGTAGCAAGGATCACCAGTGGACAATGTGGATATACGACTTTAGTTTGCGTTCATCATCATCCATTCTCAAACGTAACTTTCTACGAAAGATACCATGTTCATATATGCTAGTACTAGTGCTCACAGTTGGTCCAGCTAAATAAGAGTAACAAGCACAGAATTTATGTTTTCCCTTTTCTCGCGCTACAAAAGGTACTTTCCATTATTATTTTTCCACTACTTGCATTTATCTAATTGGATTTTCTTCAGGTCAAGCTCAAAATGTCTGGATTTGGTTAATGGGTTTTACTTTCTTTCACACCACCTTTTACTATAACAGCGGTCACAAACACCCACTCCTCCATTCATATTACTACTTATGCCGAATTTACTATAAATTAGTTCCTTGGTTTTTCCCACTGCTTCTAACATCACTGAAATGGAAAATATATGAGCCTTCACTCAACTCCATTTACTCTAGCTTTCTTCCTCTTGATAAAGTAAAAGTAATTGTAGCACAAAACTTTAGCTAGAATTGTAGCAACGCTATATATCTTGCTGAAAGTAACTGAAACAATATACAAATCATATACACACTAACACTACTGCTATATGCAGTAAATCTACAAGTCGTACAAGTTTTCCAAATTTATACAAGATCGCAACATAAACTAAAAGCTTTCCCGTTTTTACTCGATCCATTAATCAAATTACACATTAATTAGTTGGTAGGATTTGATAACTGAACAAATGCTATATTGCCCGCGAGCACGAACCTTACAAAAAAAACAGGAAGGGTAACTGACACTAGAATAAATCTAACTTTTAAAATAAAAAGTGCAACAACAGAGCTTGCAAAACAAGATGAGGAAGTGCATGGAAAGAATTAAGCCTAATGCTAATAAAATAAACATTCCTTTCTGTGAGGAAAGTTATAAAGTTAAAATTGTTTTCATCATTTCACAAACACCCACACATACACGTGTGTCAGTGGACAGTTCTGACATGACGGCATGTTTTCATACTACGAAAGCTTAAGCTGTCATTTTCCATCCAACGCTTTACTTATTTTTTTGTTGGGTTTGACATGAACATAAAAAGAGAAACGGCAGCTCAGCATTAATATGCTAATACGTATTTAATGTAATGTAACACCACATAAGGAATGCATGAGTCAGCACATGTATTTGAACCAATGAACCTACCTCCTGATAATCATCCTCGCAGCATCATTCTTGCTTTCGAAATAAAAATTGTACTGTGAAGAAGATGAAGACTTTTTTGTGTTTCCCATCATCATCCTGTTCTAACACGTTTCAACAATTTCATGTATTGATTTGATAATCTTTTCGAGTCTTTCATAGTATGTGCATTCATTTCAATATCACTTCATAATCATAAGTCTTTTTTCTGCATGTTACATGACTTCTGACAGTCAGTCAACATCACCAACTCGGAGAGTCCAATTCAAAGTAACCGAGTGCAAAACAGGATAGAAATTCATATATGCACTGCAAAAGTTTACATTTCATTTTGTATGATGATAATATGACGAATATCATGACTATGACAAGACCAAGATGGGCATAACATAATATACCAATCAGCATCATCATCACGGTTGTCAGCATACTACTTCCCAGCACATGAAGCATTATTACCAAAATATATGGTAGTGTTTCTGTACGCCAGCATCGACATGCGTATTATTATGATAGTGAGTTCTCAAAACGTTAGCTTGACACTTTGCTAAATAATAACTGAATGGGATTCGCAAGAGAGCATTGAATTTATGGTGGTCTCTGCTGCACATTAAAGCTGGAGATAGTAATGCAAAAACGTTTTTAATACTGAGTGTGCTGCTCATTAAATTAAGCTTTTATCGTTTATTGACACTCATTCCTTCAGCAAAAGTGATAAAGATTTCCAAAGATATACTTTTGGGAATAATTATCAACAACGTATTGCATACGTACGTAGTTATTGCTTGTTAAAACTTAGATCTGTGCATAATCATAATTGCATATTATACTGAAATTGATGTAAAAGTTTGAATTTTATAAAAATGTTTGTGCAGACAAACTTTTGCCATGCTTAAAGTCTTTCTCCGGTAAAACGTATGATAAAGTGAGTATGACGTTAATTGCTATCAGGATATAGAGTTACAACTACTATTGTATACAGTAGAACGAAAAGGTAAACAAGTTGTGGAAAATGATAGCAATTTTGTCTTGTGCCTAGAAAACTTTCTCCGATATGAGCTTACTTCTATAGAGTTCTGGGGACACGCCATTTTTAGCTTTGAATGTTACTTCATCGTAGTAACTTTTTGCAATGACACTAGCAACTAAACGATGGCTCCTGCTCATGGTATATTCATGGAAAAACAAATATCGTTCTATGTCTTGTTCTTCAATAAACGTTAGTCGAATCGACAACTGCTTTTCTATATGTTCAGTTGATATTGCGGTTAATATTTATATCTGCAAACTGTGTTTGTTAGCTGATCAAAGCGGTCAATATCATCACAGTAGGAGCTTAAATAAATATTTAACGGTACAAACATTGACGTTCCGAACTATTACTACAGTACAAAGTTATTAAAGATTTGCTAGAACCAAGTGATTCGCTTAAGTTTTACATTGCAGGTAGGAAATTTCTTTAGAATATATTATTATGATGATGCGATTGCATCTAATACCCAGCAGCACCCAAAAAAAGTTTATTCCCAGGGTATGAATAACTTGAAGTGCCCATTTTGTCTTTACGTACACTTATACTTCATGTATTTGAAGTGGAACGGTCGCAATAATGCTGAATTGAGATTTGAAGAGTAGATATACGGACAGTGCGTAGTGAGCATGTATTTATTTAAGGAGAAAATTCTTCTGGCAAATGACATGTGAAGTGGATAAAGAGTGCTTTACATGCTGTAGAACTTGTTCTGATGATTTTTCATGATCAACTCTGCTACCTTACGCTGTGCTCGTAGTCATCAAAATGACAAAATAATCAAAACGGAATGATCGGATCATTTTTGTGTGGGGAACATTGCGTGTGAATAAAGCTTTCTGTGATATTGAATGGAAAAACAAATTGCATGCTCCAGTCATGACGAAATGCGAGAGCATACAATAAAGCTGGGATTATCCCTTGTAAGTTTATTTTTCTCTTCTACATTATTAAAGAGAGAGACATATTGAATTGTCAACGGGAGGGAGGGAGTACTTGGTGGAATCAGTTGATCAAATCAAACCACGAAATCAACATAATAATCATCATCATCACGACCATCTCCAGCACCACCAGTTTTTCACACTTTTTGTTACAGATTCAAGTGTGTGCGTGTGGATGCGTTAATGGGATGCATGATGTGTATAATATGAAGATCGGGTAAAGTTGGTGATGACTGCGATATGCTTTTGCTCTCGAAAACAAAGCAGAAGCAGCATATGCCTGTCAAAAATTGCTCTCTGGTCTGCAGTCTGCAGTCAGATGAGTAACATCAGATGCTTTCATCTCGACATGTCCTGCAGCACCAGATTCGACTAGCTTCTGCACAAAACTAACAAATAAACCAGCAACTTTATTGTGTTCTCCAGCCAGAGACAGGCAGCACAGTAGCAGACCTCCTCTCATTCGAAAGCAACTAAAGTTTCACATGAAGAAATCCGATATTGAAATCATGCGAATCATCTCACCGTTTTTGATAGTTGCATGTTCCTCTGTCACTCTTTCTCCACTTGAGAGTATCATTCTTTTCCTCCTTCCCTACAAATAATATTACATTTCAGTCAGTGGCATATTCTGTCACCATTCAATTTAAGCTATATTGTCATTATACAAGGCAAGCGATGAAAGAAAATGCAGCGTTGGCAATTTATAATGGCAACCGCACAACAACGATCTGTTGTCAGCCTTTCTCTTTTCATGCATTTGTTTATCAAACGCCTTACTGTTGTTTCTTCACTCTACTTTGAAACTGATGCTGACTAAGACTAAGCCAGAAGGTACGGAGCGGAGTGTGTACATAGTTATCGTGGCTTGGGTGAATTTTGCTCATGGTTTTCTGCTTCCATGTCCGTATCTTTTCTTTTGATATTTGACTAGCGACTCTTCTCGACTCTTGTTGTTGACTACTACAAACTGACAGACTGACTGATTGAACAAGGCTACTGCATCCTACTTTTGCCACAGTGTAACTTTTCCTTAGTATAAATCGTAAAAATAGAGCCATGCCTGTTTAGGGCTGAATTTTGGATGAACCTTCCGTTAAATGATAAGTTAGATTGAATGTGATGGAAGACAGTGCAAGGCTGTAAAAAACTAGGTCTGCCTGAATGAAATCTTTACCTAACAACACTAAACTATGTTTAAAGTATAATGTTATATCGTTTTCTTACACCAGTAAGCTAAAGATCCCTTTATTAATGAAAGATATATGGTATGTAGTAGCAAATCTTGTAAACCTCAAATTCTATATACGTAATTTGTAGTCTGAGCTCCTTCTAGTCAAAAGTTTTAGTTACTGACAGGAGGAGGAACACACGTAATACCAGAGAGACCAAGGTGGATAATAAAAAGTATGATATGACGTATAAAAGACATGGCATTATCGTATATGTGCTCGCGTTTTCAACGTACTTTTATAGATCGAGTCTGTTGGAGTATAATATTGGGAAGCCTGGAATATGAATAGCAACGGTATAATCGATGTGCCTCCAACACACCTCATCGCTTCCACTCCTCTACGTAGTGTGTATGTACTTTTAAACACAAAGCAATCCATTAGGAATTATAGGGATTTTGTGAAGCCTGATCCGGATATTTGGATTTATCACGGCATCAAACGTAACACCACCACGATCCCAACCAAAAGAATACCGTGTACCCACACACAACACATGACCTGGTGGGTTAGCTGGTGGTAGTGTGCCTGTGCCTTTTCTGTTCCTGGACCTAAAGCCATATATGTATGCATTTGGCTCCATTAGACAAGCTGCTTTGCACTCACAAGAAAACAAGCCAAATAGAATATGACATGAATCTAGTCTGGAAAACTACACGTTCTCCTATTCAAGCCCAAGTCCCAGAGACTGTTTTGCGGTTCAAATCGTTTTGCTTGTTGTTCTAACTGATGATGTTTCTGCTCTGATGATGTTTCTGTCGTTGATGACTGTTTCGTGCACTGCAACGTGATAAGGAATTAAGCGATCCACACGGTTAATATTAGTATCCATTTTCGTGTAGTACAAGCAAAGCCAATGCTACGCAAACATAACAGTTTCCAAGAAAAATAAAAGCACAAAATCTTTCTTTTGCATTTTATCTGTGCATTTGTCTCGGCTTGGTTCTTGCAGCTAAAACTCACATCTCACCAAAAGGCTTTTGTACAAAGTTACTAAGCAGGAATTTTTAAAGAAAGAAGGATGCTTGCAAAAGCTAAAAACATTTCCTCCAGGATGCAGGGCTCTTAATGTAACACGGAGAATTTATTGTGGCCAAAGATTATCTCGACGGACTCATAAAAATCAACTTTTCATGAGATATGTCTTGCTTGTTACACGCTTCTAGTACATTTTAAAGAAAAACTTGGTTGATGGAATACCTAAACACAGTACGATGCATGATACCTTTTCAAAGAACATTTTTAAAATGGAGAAATAAGTAACATGCAAATGTAATTCAGCAAACAAGCTTGTCGTTCTTAGTAGCACAGATAGAAGATGGGATGTAGTATATACACAAAGTGAAATAAAACATGTATATGGGAAACGTTATGTGTGTGCCCTTCGTAAGAAAGTGCAGTTTTCATCCTTTTACAAACTGTTTTAAGGAAAACACTTTTTGTAAGTAAAATATACGCTCATTCACTCCTCCTCCTGTGCCTCTTTGCATTAACTTTTCCTCTAAAGTCTTGTTCTTATTCATCCGACCATAGAGGTATGTGTTATGTGCAGTTTCTTCACATTATATTTAGCTTATCGCTAGCTAAACTTTATTGCACTGACTACATGAAATGAATAAGGCTCTTTGGCAAACTAAAGTAAGTGTAAGTAACAGAACAGCAGGCCAAGCAGTAGCACTAGATCGCTTTCATCTTCTAAATTGCTGGATTCTCAAGGGAGGTCGGAAAGTAGGTTGATGGTTTGCTAGCAAACTTGAGTACAGACAGAGAGAGCCATGTCGTATAAAAAACTTACATGATTGTATGTTCATACGCACTTCTTGAATACGACACAAGGTTTATAAATGTAAGCTTGTTTGCAAATGCTTTCTTCACATATTCTTTTTTAAAGTATATGTCTAGTGGAATCTGAGATTACACTTGACTGCTTTACTGGATACATTCATGCAACTTTTTCGTGAAAGATATATGAGTTGTAATAACATTTGTTTAGCTAAAAACGGAACTGAATGGGGAACAAGCTGAAAAGAGAGTGTGGGTTGGTTAAGCTTACACTTCTCTTTTATCACTCTAGTGCAAGTAGGTATCAACTTTGGCGTATTTTTCTTGGTATAAAAAATAGTTCCACGGAGACTTTCCCTGGATATTATTAGAAGGTAGACTTGCTAAAAAAAGATGTCAAACTCTCCTTTATTTTTTTGGCTCATGCCAATACCATTTTCATCAATACTGCATATTTGTACCAAAACGGGATGCTAACGTCGTTCAGCTGGTCACATGTATACCTTACGCGAACTACCTTAGGTTTGAAATAGTGTAGGTGTTACACATGACGGAAATATTAGAATTTTTTACAAACTTTCCGGTATGCCGGTAAATATAGCTTGTTCAAGGTGGAAAAGTTACTTTTTGGCTGTATGCATAACAGTGTAAAGTAAAACGGTAGAACATGAGCTTTGCCAAATCCTTAAGGTGGGGGTGGAGTAGCTTGTAAAAAAGGCTTCCATTATCAACATGCACAGTACACGGGCATTTTATGTAATATCACATGATGGAAATAAGGACATCGAGTAATATGTTCAACTTTTAACGTGACATGATGTGATAATGTATTCTGCCTTAGGGAAAGGGACAATAAAATATAGTTGAAAAGTAGCAAGTAAAGCATTGAATTTCTTTTTCTTTTAAGATTTTTCATGTTCTTAGCGTTTCACTTTTTTCTGTTTCCATAAAATAGAATAGAGTGCATAGAAATATAGGAAATGTGTGCGTCGTACAGACGGAACCAACTTAAGATATACATTTTTGTAGACAAGCTCTTTAGTCACACATATTTTGTCATTTACTTGTGAAAATGCCACTTTTCCGCTCAAATAACTACCAAGGTATATTACCTACATGCATTCTTTGTTAAAAAGGGATTCTATATGGATTTCGCTCTCCTCTGCTCGACTGGAGCCATTTTTTCCTTGCCCTTTTCTTCCTTGCCTGCCCTGGAACAAGTGTTTGGTAGCAGTAAAAGGCAAGTGTAATGCATTGACTTGTCATCATAAAACCTTGAGCTTTTGTTGAACCTTATATGTCGGCAGCACAGGTGCGTTTGTCACGGTATCCATTTCCTTTCTTTATGGCGGATGAAAAAATAAGTGGGAAAACAGTAATTAAAATTGAATCAGTTTAGCATTAAAAACATAATATTGTGGATCTGACGTTTGGTTGGTTTTCTATACCTAAGTCAAAGTGTATCACACGATGTTACACCAAGGTGTAAATTGACCGTCAGGAATTCGTCTAAACTGTTTAAGTTTTTTACAAGAGAAAAGACTGAGGCAATATAATGTACGTGCTTCTTCTTCATGATGAAGCATATTATTAACTTGATATGAAGGACATGTTTGTCGGTGGTTTGTTTATGTAACATTTACAAAAGCAGAGTTGAAGTTGACGGTGTAATTTATTATATCTTAAAATGGAACGGTTATACCTGAAACCACAAATCTGAATAACTTTTAATTACAGAAGACTTATTTCTCACCTTATAAAAGTTCACGGTTGAGCCTCATATTTTTACAGGAAAGTTTAAGGTTTACACAACTCTTTGGCATAGTGAGCTGCATCATACACCCGCAATCAAATGTTCCCTTGTCAAAAAGTAAAAATCCCATCTCCTGCTGCAGGAGTCCTGCATCATCATTGAAAATAAAATTGTATTCTATTATTACTTCTAATCGTATATATTCCCTAGAAAATGAAAAAAGCCTTACTTAGTAAAAATACGGTACGGTACGTAAATAGGTGCGTCGTTCATCCCAGCAAACATCACCTAACATATCATTTATGATGTAAAGGCGCAAAATTGTCTTAAAGATGTTGTCAAGATTATAAAATTCGTCGTTTTCATTAAATTAGCGATTCAAACCGTATGATTATCTACCACCAAGAATTTAATAGCTGATCAATGACGCTCCTTATTTCTCATAGTGTAATCATGATGCATTGCATTGTCATGAGAAGCTGTATCTAAACATCATATTATACAACAAAGGACAATAATGTTTTAATAGCAGCAGGTTTTTTGTGATTGTTCAAAACATTTCACTTTGGCATGTATGCTGCATTATTATACATACTATCAGTATCATCCCTTGTGTTATTACGTATTGCAGCGACTGGCAAAACTGTTCTGCCAGAACATGAATGAAATGGAGTCAAGCCTTGTTTTTTCAACTCACGATTAAACAATAATATCTCTACAATCACGTCGAAAGGTGCAACTTATTTACCTACTTGTGTTTTCATGTGGTTTCAGCATCCCAGTCATGTCTGATTCTTTAGCAGCATGTTCAATTTCGGTTTCTGTTGTTATTACTTCAACTTTACCGGCAATACTGGCATAGTGTATTATAAAGACTGCTTTGAATTTTTTAAATAATGTAATAGTACCAGTAGTACCACCAGCAAAGCATACTCATCACTATCAGCAAAATAATCTTCTTCACCATGCAATATAATATAAAGATGAAGCAAGGTTTTAAGAGACACTCACATTGCACGAACAACAACAAAACTGGAATTCAAACCTGCCAGAGAAAATGAAGCAGCAGCTATAAAGCAAGGATAGATTTTAAAATAAAATCATCAACTTGATCGTATTACTTGCTGTGCCGCGCCGCTACTGATTCAGGAGGATTTTGCTGAAACTTTTCATTTTTTAACAAACGACTTCCTCTCTCCCTGACTCAAGTCTCCCGATTGCAGTTATTACTTTTACATTTCAAATTTCTTTTTTCCATTACAGACCACATAATAAATGAACATGATGCTAAAAGACGAAAACAAGTTTTCCAGCAAAGTTTACCAATATGCTAAAGCAAATTTACATTCTTTCTAATATAACATTAATGTTGTATATCATTTGTAAGCAATACGTAGCACACATGTTTATGAGAGGAAAGAAATGGAGTTTATATAACAATAATGATAAACTGGTAAAATTGAACTGCAAGTAAGTATTGCGTGAAGTATCTTTGGGTTTTTGCTGGATGGAGAGAAATATAATGTTGCCGCAGCAGTAGGAGTTGCTAGTAATGTTGGTATTGGCATTAGTGGTTCCATCAGTTTTAATAATAATAAGATTGAAATGGAATAAGTTTTGCTTCTTTTGAAGGAAAGAAAATTGCTTCTCGTCAACTTCTTACATTAATTTTCGTGAATACCTATATTATTTCCCGCAACTCATTTGCTTTTTTCTTTCCTTCTTGACTTTTGACTGCAACGCGTACCACTGATAATATTATTATGATATGATGATATCGACGATTACACGTACAAACTCTACTTTGTAAAAATAATATGGCTGTAGTGACGGCATAGAAGCAGTCTAGTACAGGATAAATGTGAAAACAACTTACATTTAGATAGCATACAGGATTCCTCTATCAATTTTTTTTTATTTGACTGAATCCCTGCGTGAGTCTATCATCATCGATCCACCATCAAAAATCCAAAGGACAAGTTACTTAAAGTGGCATATCATCATCCTAGTAGGTTCTTTAAAATAGCTATACATATTAACGAGAATACGGAACGTCGTGTTGAAAGTGTGGTGGAAAGTAAAAGCCTAATATACTAAACCAGCAGAAGCCACTATCGCTGCTGCTTTTCCAACAAGTCTTTGCAACTGATTGACTGACTGGTTACTTTTCTCAACATGATAGATAATTTTTTTCTGTCTCCCTATCATCGTCCGGGAGTCAAAACTTCATTAAAGATTTACACTTGGCAAAGTGGTCAACATAAGGTAACGAACGAAATCGTAATGCAGACGACTTGGAACTGGTATGCTTCTCAGCTTTGATTGATATCAGGCAAAGTGTAAATGAACGGGGAGTATTCCAAAGTTGGGAAAGTTTGTCAAATTCCAAATAGTCTGAAATCATTACACCTCGTCGACTGTATACATATCATTTTAAACTTTGCCTAATTAATGTAAATGATTATTATAATGATTATAAAAAATTGTATTGATAATGATTAGATGTTAATAAAGCCTTTATTCTTGCTCGCAAAAAATATTATTTAAGAAATTAATCTGGCTTTTATATGCTTACATTCTGCTTCCAACCAACAAGAATCGGTTATGTACATATATGACTTGGTTATATAAAGATTTCATACTGTTGAATGTAGAGTAAAAAACATTAGTTGTGTCGGATTCAGCCCTATGTAGCTTGCTATATTTGCAGAAAACGTATCGACCGACAAACTTCTAATAGAGCTTTTCTTAAAGTTAGCACTAATAGTAGTAAAATAGTACCTAAGAACATATATTTCCAGCAACAGCCAGTTGCTACCAGCACAAGTAGCTGTATAACAATATCAATTTGATCTGAAGGAATGCTGATTGAATTCCTTTCTATTCGTATACATTACATTATGATGGTGCATTCCAGAAGAGAGAATGAAAAAAATGGTGATGTATTTTTATGAAGTAAGCACATAGGAGCATATAATTCTTGCCGTTTTGAAGAAAAAACTGGTATTTTTACTGGATTGTTGTTTCCAGATGCATGCTTTTCTTTGTATACGTCAGTATGCGCCTTGCTAAAATATGTGCTTCTTTTTTTTTCGAATAATCTTAAACACTCATCTGATGCTTTTCTATTTCTATCTCATTGTCTTTTGCCTTCCTTCTTGGTAACTTTGTGGCATGTTTTTTCCTGGTTAGTCAACCAAAAAAGTCGAATTAACAATAAGTCAGGCAAGTAACAACACAAAGAACACGGGAGATCTGGCGGAATGATAGCTTCAATTGAAAATTACTAGTGTGATGGTAGTATAAATAAAGCAAGTATGCGTGATACGGAATGTTAAGGTATAAAGTAATATTGACTAGTTGTCAATAAAATGTGCCTAGCATACTATTTGTGAACATGTAGAAGGGTAATATCAAACAGAAAAAATATTTGTTTTCGATCTCTTGAATGCATACGTACATATTTTATTGGTGAGTGAGTATCCTGGATTTGATTGGTGATGTTTCTGCCTTTTAAGGAACATTTTTGGAACAGAGGGTCACGACAGGTTTTGTCACCCGTGTATCATTAAATTGATACAGTGCAAGTACATGGGGCAACGCTAATAATAATAATGGGAAGATGTCGTTATCATGAGTTCTTTATATACATACAAGTTTTTATTTATATACCCCAGTTGCACGTATGTTTATTTTCGTATCACTATTATCATTATCATTAACTTGGATTCAAAGACTTCTACGAGCATAATATTTTCGTTTATCTTCCTTCGTAGTCATCAACACGTTGTATGCTGCAGTATAATGTTGAGCTTGGGGTTAGGTTTTTAGTTTTTAGATAAAATATAAGGTTGACTTCACTGGAGTCTCTCTAATGATGAAATAACTGTTGAAAAAGGGATGTGTTATGTATTTGATATGCATCAAGAGACAGGGGAACATTTTTGTCCCACTCACTTAACTTGTTGAAAATGGGTCTTCTTCATCACATGTCGCTTATGATGATGATGCTGGAAAATACTAAACATTACCAAGTCTTTTCTCAAAAACCTAGCACAAGTGCAGTCACCCTTTTCTTTCTCCATGATCCTTAGCCAGACTATATCATGGCACATCTTTAATACTATTTCAAAATCACAAATTTTTTTGGTAGAAATGACTGCATATTAGGATTTTTATGGAACAATTCCTTCAATAAGTTGGTACTTTATAATTTACAGTATTCATTATATCAGTTTCTATACAGAAGCAAGGAAAACTTTCAAAAGCGTAGAAGTCACGGAATATTAAGTTTAAGTGATCTCATATCATGATCACCTCGCCACCATCAGAAATGAAAAATACTCAAGTAAAGAGTCCAAATATTTTTGGGAGACGACACTTCATGCTATATACCATACGTTCCACTTTTTAAAATATATTTTCTTGTTCTTGTGTGCCTCATTCTGTCATTTCAAAACCAACTCCTCTTACCTATTAGCAAAGTGGTACAGAAAATACTCTTAATGGGTCTTTATAAACGCTTAAAATACTGTGGAGACATACGACGGGGTCATGAGGGTAAAAGACAGTTAAAACTTAAAACTCACAGAGACACACGTAAACATACGACGTCTTTCATGACTCTCTTTGCACGGGTTGTCCTCTTGTTATCTTCCTGTCCTCCACTCTGGAGAAGAGCAACATAGTGCATCAGTGGCAGAGTAACACATAGTTGCAGTTGTTTATTACAAAACAACCGTAACTTACTCAACCCTGCTTTATTTATAAGGATCCACATTCATGAACTAAAACAATCGAACATGCATGCATTTTTACTTTGGGGCCGACAACGAGCAAGAGAAGAGGATGTTGTTGGTAAGAGGAGGGATCATTATTCTTGGAAGATGCTAACGGCTTGGCTCCTCTCTGTACCTATGCGTTTATCTTATTTTACTTGAACATAAGCAAGAAAAGTCATGCTCCCAGAAACTAGTCGAGTCAAAGTGGAGCCGGAGTCTTTCTGTAGTTTTTAAGATTTCATTGTAACACATAGATACTTTACACAAACGATCTTCTCTTTTTCTGACTCCAAGACATTTTTGCTGTTGGATAAAGTTAAGAAAGAGGGTATAGATTAAGTCTTGCTCAGTTCAGTCTGCGTACCCTGTTCCCTTTTGCTACTTCAGAGCACATGGTAGACATTATTAAGAACCTTGTTACGTGTGTATTACTTGAGTCAAAAACATATATTATATTCATTTTAACTGTATGTATACATTTATGTTCAATTCAGCAGCTTTTTCTATTCAAAATAACACAAATTTGTCTTCGTCTTTCTGTAGTACTATCAATACATATATATGTATGTAGGTATATGTGAAATATGTCCAAACTCCAATCAGTGTAGCATGCAGTAATACGGATTCAAACATTACCATTTGCCGGCCAAAGATTCGACTTCTACTTACTCTTTTTCAAAGAGTCAGTCATCCAGTCAAAGATTTCACAAGTCAGAGATTCCTCTTGTTTCTTCAACTCGGATGAAAATTGAAGAGTATGAGTATAGTGCATATGTAGTCTAGCGTATATTTATCCGATAGTAAAAAGCACCTACATGATTATTACACACATTTTTACTTTGAAGACATACTTTTTTTGCTGGCTTCGTACGTATGCGTTGAGAAAGGTTGTTTTCTCTGTCTGTCTTCACTCAGCTTCTCATGGAAAAGCACTTTAGAGATCTTTTCTCTCCTGCACTGTTATCTACGTTCTATCGCAACTTCACGCCAAATCGAAACCCTACAATTTTCTAGAGACAAGGATATATTAGCAGGTTGTATATATCTCTCCGAGAGCGACTCTTCAATTGCAAAGTCATCGGAAAGAAGTAGTTCAAAGCGGGTAAAGCCTGAATCAACTAAAAGCTACACACATGATACATTACTACATCCATCTCCAAATGCCCTATTATATATATGGGTCCTCTGGTGAAGCGAAGATGCTTCAAGCAGGTTCTTTTTTCTTATCTTAACTTTATGACAAAAACTTAGCACTAGCACAACAACCGAGTTTCTGGGTTTATTCTTCTATTTATCCCTAAGCATCTTACATTTTTACGAACCCAGAGTAAGTGATAGTATAACGAAATTATAGTACAATGCCCAACTCCCTGACTGACTGACTGACTTACGGTGGTTTTATTTAACCATCATTGGGAACCACATAAAAGTGAGTCAACTAAGGACAAAGAGCAACACTGTGTGTTTTTCCTTTTTTGTGAACTACCATTCTTCTGTGATCACATCGCGCTGGTTATCCCTTTGCATCCTTTTTGCTCGAGGCCTTCCTTAGAGTCAATTAGTGATCACTTCTTTCATATATAATGCAGTGGGAAAGGAAAAGCGGCGTAGCATCAGAAGTGATTTTTATTGAACAATAAATACTACTTATAATAATATATCCGGGCTTTACTACCTTACCTTATTACATCTTTGCAACAGCATAGAAATAATTTGTGTTGTTTCTTTACTCTCCACGCTAGATATTCTATGTTTGGAAAACATACAGTGTTGGTTCGACGGAAACGAACACACGATGTTGAATAGTAAAAAATATAGAGAATATAAGAACATACACATAAGAGCGACCCTCCTCCTTCACAGGTTTATTCGATCGTTGTAAGAGAAGCAGGAGAAAGATTTTAAGGGTTCTTTGTTAGTCTTTAGTATCCATCAAGTTTTTACACGAAGTCCCTTTTATCCTTCAGACGTAAAAGGTTTAGTTTCGATTTTCCTGTACTCTATAATTTACAGTCATTTCCACTCTCACTTATCATCTCCATCTGTCCGACCCGACAAGGTGGCGAGGTAGCATCAGTTGTCCAAAATATAGAGAAAAATCAATGCCTTCTTGTGTTGTCTACTCTAAACTGATGAGTAGTAAAAAAGGACAGCATTTCTTATTTCTCAATGCTACCAATTATTACCCCGGTGTTGTTTTTGTACTGGAAAAAAACTTTGAAATTGCCAGAAAATTACTGAATTTTAGTTCTCTGTAAATTATATACATTTTCACTTTTTCCATCTTCATATATACTTGTCGTAAAAACATGAAATTTATTTGATGTTTTGAGGATAATATGTAATGATATCTTAGCAAGAAATGCTCGGTCAAGAAAGTATTGTTGTTGTGAATCTCAGAATATACCACCACAGAATCTCGGATGGATCCATGTGAAAATGTGAAAACTGATTTGTGATTTACTCAAAAACAAAGAAGGAGACTTCTTTACAAAAATCCTGAACTCCAATTGATATTTAATAAGCATTTTGGTACATGCTTGTATACATATCAGGAACACGCTAAATAGTTGAATCTCAGAAAAGAAACAATAGTAAATTAAATAGTGAATTATTCCTCTCTTTTATGTAGTATGATAATGAAACTAACTTTTAGAAAGACAAAAAGACATTTCAACAGGAAAAGAGCTATGCTTCATTCCTTGTGCTCTCATCGCTCCCTATGTCTGTACCTATCCCAATTATTACCGGTTTTAGTATAAATGTGCCAATTTAGTATACTTGTGCGCATGCAACCTTGATACTTGAAAACTAGCATATGATTTTGACTTTGCTATTTTTCTCTGCAGTTTTCACTAAAAGAATGGAACAATAATCATTATCATCATGAAATAGGATTTTTAAATGTTTAAATTGAGGATATTAGCTTAGTATGCAGACCGAAGCGAAACACGGAGACAAGTCCGAGCCAGTTCGTCAGTTACCTCCTCCAGTTCAACAACATATTTTATATGTTGCGTCTGTGCCAGAAAGGGGTTAAAGCACACGGCATCGAGTAGTTTGTAGCGAGTCATGCATATATATATATATATCTTTAGAGTTTGTAAGTACATTACATCGCAACCAAGTACCAACGAACCACGGCAATCATTTTCTGAACACTTTGATTGTTGCTGGTAATGATGATGGAAGATGAATCACTATTATGTATAATCATGGAACAATAATATGTATCTAGAGCCATCATCAACACAGTGTTAATAAAAAGAATGAAAAGTGTTTTCTTTCATGTTTTAGAATGCACATCTTCTAGCTATATATTACGTAGATATGAGAAGCATGCAAATATCTACTCCCGTGTTTTAAGTTTGCATTTTATTATGAGTGCAATAGTGAGCCGCCTATTCCTCTCTGATGGAAAACAATAAAAAAACCAGAAGAGAGCTAGAACTACCATTGTCCAGCAGAAAACAAATTGATGCAGAGACTTAAACATTACTTTTATACCTAAATTTAGTGTGACTGTAAGATGTATTGGCGAGGGCAAAAATTTCTTGATTGCCTGTTGATGACGTACGGATATAGTGATGATGGTTCTTGATCATTCTCTTTTCTTTGCCTTTCTCAGTCTACTCTTCTCTGTAGTTTTGAAGAGTTCATTTCATGCTGGTAAATTCAAGTCATCTCAAGTGGTTTCTTAGCATACACATTATTTTTTCATTAGAGTTCATTTTGTGCATACACAAGTACCCTTAATAACAAAGGTTTACAAAAGAACAGAATAGAAAGTATGTAGATGTACATTTTGGATGATTATGATGATGAGTAAACGAGTGCATGAATTTTCATACAGGTGTTTACTCATTTTACTTGCACGTACATTAGCAGCAGCGATGCTTAAAATGAAAAGGGCTTTTCGTGTCCGATTTTTTACGACTGTCCAGTACCATCCTCCTTGTCCTAAAATTCTTTATTTTTAATGTATTTCCCGAGCATGTAAGTACTACAAAAAATAATGCTCGGAGAAAAATAATGATAATGGAGCATCGTCCTTACTTTTGTATCTGTGCGCTGTTGCTCTCTGTTTAACAACTTGCAATGCATGCATCGATTCTTGAAATTTTATGATTGCAAAGCTCCTCTCTTTTTCTGCTTCAAACTTTTTTACTACCTGTGCTTGTGTTTTGGAACAACCATAACGCATATATGTATGTAATGTAGTTTTGTTCTACCAGCCTCTCACGAAAATATGAATTTTTGGTTTTCTTTCTCTGTCCTTCTGTAACATATCATTATTCCCATTATTATTATTATAACTACTTTACTGGTTCTGCTGTTATGTTGTTGCTGTGGTTGGTGCGGATAATGGTACGGTAGGTTCAGGTACAAAAGGTATGGTTTCTCTCCATGCACTCGTGGTGGGTTTTAAGTTTTTAAGGGAAAAGGGATGAAACATGCATGCATGACTTTAGGTAATGAGCGCTATTTTATAGCGTTGCACAGGGGATGGATGAACGAAAAATGGAAAAATAAAGATGCACTATGTGGTTGAGGCAAGATGGATAGCTGGATAGTTGATGATGTGCTCTTTTTAAGTAGTAATTTTCATTTGTCTGTCTTTTTCTACAATTATTTGTATATCTTTGTTCAAAGTGAGTGGATATACATTATTATTAGGAGTTTACTCGCTCAGTTTTGTTCTTGATGATATGTAATAATGACGACCAAACTGGAGATGGAAAGAAACGAAAATTTTATAATGATAAGTATACGACGGTAGTATTCAACTGTTTGCTAGATTTTCTCGTGGTTGGTACATCTTCACAGTACATTTTATTTCCAAAGTCGCCAAATGCCATTGTTCTCAGGCTAATTTATACTTTTTGGTCGCTCGGGATTCTCGAGTGATGAGGAGGATGATGGTGCTCCAACTCATACAGCATCACCCATAATTCCCTCAATCATAGCATCTAATGTCCGTGTAAAATGTGGCTGGCTTTTTTAACTTCTCACGAAAATCTAAAACCTAGGCTAGAGTTATAGATATCAAGAGAAAAAACTGTCGGCATTTTATAAAAAAACTTGTACACATATATAAGTTCGTTCTTCAAAAACGTCATCGTAAGCATCATCATCAGCATAATCACGATCATTCCAGTCTTTCGTCCGCCGAAGCTTCCGGACCCTATATTTAACAGAATGCAACATCATCGCCGTCATTACCGTTTATTGTTGTTTCCTCGTAAAAAGCCACAGTCAGAAAGAGAATGATGGAATAACAAAAAACTGTAATAATAATGTAGATTATTCCCATTAGCATGAATGGTCTTTCCTTTATAATATGCGTGTAAGTAGTAAGTGGCAATAATAAAAAGCTCTTTTCCTGTGTGTACTTAGGACTAGCGTTAGCACCAGAGAATAAAATGACAAAAGAAGGACAATTTTTCGCTTAATTCTTCTTAAGCATATACGTAAATGTTCACGACATGATGAGTGCATGCAAACGAGCTAGAAGTTTTGAATGGTTAACAGTTTTTGTCTTTTTTTCTTCCGAAAACACTTTCTGTTATATAGTTCTCCAAGTTTGCTCGCACATAAAAGATTATGGAGCGTGTGTGGATATTTCTCATTCTCTTTGACTGCCTGATCGTTTTAAAAATGGAAAATTGTCGTAAAGCAAACTTGAAGAATCTGGAAGTAATTTTTAAAACGCTGAGCAGACAACAACAAGGCTATGTTAAAGAAATTATAGAGAAAAAACGGAATATGGATGGATGCAAACATCATGGAAGCTCTTAACGAGAGACATGAGCTTTTTTCAGTTTACCCAACCTTTCGAAATATTTTTCTCTTTAAACAGCTCATGAAATATGTGTATTGCTTTTCCTAATTATGTTTGTTTAGGTAAGGATAGATAGGCAACGACGTTGGAATGTCATTTCTTCAGAACAAATACGTACATATACCTTGTAAAGTACCAACTATTTTCATTACCAACACCACCACCAACATCAGCTCTGCCGCTTATAATGGAGTATGCTAGCTTTTCTTATACAAAAATGCCTTGATTACTTACACACCAAACGCATACAAAGTTTTCTTTTTTCCTGTTTTTATTTCAAAATGAGAAACACTTTTCTCAAGTGACTGATGTTATGTGTGCTTTTTGAGCTCTTTTTCCAAGGATCAGCAAAAAAGGAAGAAAAGAAGCGAGTTCATTCAGCTGCAATAATTTAAGCACCCTTTATGGTGATTAGCTAAAAGCTACACGCGCTCCGAAAGCGACTAAAAATACAACAGCGCGCATTCTTCCTCCTTCTTGCGTCTTGTTTACAGTTTACTTAACGTCTTTCTGTGGTTCCAATAAATGAATTCTCTCAGTTTGCTTTCCTTTTCCTATCAATATTTTGTACGGCACTGTAAATTGCTTCCGACACAAAACTTTGCGGTCTCTATGTACGATATCCCTTTAAGCAAACTAAACATTTTTAAAATGATTTGTTTGTTGACGGACAGGGCATATAAAAACTGTCCTTTATATTTTCTTGTGGTTATAAGAAATCACAAATGTTTGTTTTCTCAAGAACTTGAAACACTTTCAACTTTTTAAGTTAAAACTAGTGAATCGGACGAGTGCAGCAATATTATTTTAAAATACCTGCATGTAACTTTATACATGATCATTCTTTAAATTATTGTCGGTGGTAATTCCCTGTGTAAATAGCGACCCTAATTCTCCGCGCATTTATCCATACAAAATTTATAAAATAGAAATATTATTAGCTAAACACTAGTTTTTCTATATAGTGCGTACAATATTTACACTAAGTTTTATAGTAAAAAGCTTGAAACGTGTTAACATTTGAACAAAATGTAGGAACTTGGTGGGAGGTTGTTTAAATGTTTTCGTTTGCTCAGTCAGGCTCTTTGAGGATCAGCGGGCGGTCAATGATATACGTACTCGGGTGGCTCATACATCTTTGAATAATAATAATTTCTAGCGCATATATAGAAATTATAACTCGTTAAGATATGTGAGACCTATATTGTACAATCTTCATTGCAAGCATATTCATAGTAATCCCATGGAGGATGTTGCTTTCTCTAGCAAATATGATAAGAAATAAATACTAAAACGAGTAATGCGATGAACGGAACATTGTTGTTGTCTGAGGAAGATAGTAATTCATTGTTGTTGATGGGATGATGAAATAGGGAAGGTAGGTACAATAAAATGATAATAATATTGCTTAAAGAATATTGAAAAAATGCTAGTTTTAAAATACGAATAGAGTAACCACACACTATCGTCATCTGCGAGCAAGCATCAGAAAAGGTAATAATAAATAAAATGAGATGAGAAGTTTGGTGGATTATAAAAATAAATCCTGGATCCAAACCGTTTATATTAAACTTGCTTTTTTGCTTCGGTCATCACAAAATTTTATTTGAAGAGTATAATATATTATGAATTATTTTTCTCTTTTGTCAGCACACAGGCTTTGATCCGTGTGTGTGGTTGTCCGCTCATTCTTTATGCAATATTTACATACGTAATCCATAGGGTCTCTCCCCTCTTGAATGAAAAAGATCAAGACAACAAGAAAAACTGAAAACTTAAGCTATGTTATGTGAAGCTACGTGTGCTGTAGGTAGACCATGGGAAGGAAAGGATTAGGTATGATGCATGTTCTGTTCATTATTATGTACTTCATATTGTGTTCATAAATAAACGATAAGTACAACTTCTCAAAGAGCATTAAATCTTTTTTTCTTTTTTAAATACTCGTTATTATAAGCAACAATAACAGCAGCGAAAATAAAGGTTTGAACTCTGAAAGGCAACTGAGGCAAATGATGAGGCCCAACTCCAACTTGCAGTATGCATGCATATTCAAAGGAGTTTGTGGACATGCGAATGTTGCTGATAATGATATGTGATTGTGAGAAGAATACGTCTAGTTGACGTCCTTAGAATAGAACCAATTTTAATACATGTGTGCCTATTAAAAGTGTACGGGCATGTGCCATGCCTCTCTTTAGCTCTGGAATAAATTGAATGAAAGAAGAAACGTTCCGACATTTTTTCCCACTCCATCGTTTGCCCTATTCCAATCTCTATGTATGTTTGCAGCAATGTATGTAGTAAATATAAAATACTGCTTTTATATAACTTATATATTTGGTGTGGACAATAATAATTACGAATATATGGTAATAATAAGACTGGATAAACTTTTTAACTGAGCGGGATGGATGAAGGCAGTTAGTTACTTTTTAGGAGTCACTCATTCCGCCTGACAGTCTGTAAAACTGTGCAATGAGATGATTATGATGAGGTTGATGATAAAAGGGGCGAAAAAATGCATTGTGCCGCAGCAAGGAAGTGAGTTGTGTTTTGTGCATATTATGAAGAGCAGAAGAAGGGGTTCTTGATTCACTTAAGGATAACGAGCCAATCCAATTGAAAAACAGTCACACACATCGAGAGAAAGACTGACACTCTCGTCATGTGCCATGCTGCTATATTGCGCCTAACAAGTTTCTTTTTTTGATAACGCGTTTCCAAACTAGTAGCGGTAGTAGCAATACGTGATGCAACAAAAGGATAAAAACATTGATCTAGATCCGAGATGTAGATGTGCTCTTACCATTCTTCCCTATGAAGTGTAAAGAGGTTGATGAGGCTGATGTGATGATAATGATGGTGACGGAAAGAAAATGAGCAGGACATTATTCCCTGCAACGTGCATTGTACAGTTGCATTGCATGTACTTGTTTGTAGTGTAGGCACATTATATAACAATATAGCATTTGTACGCAATGTGTACTTACAAAAAACAAGTCTTTGCCATTGCATTAAGGATCTGGAAAAGTTTCTCGCCAAGTCTGGTGTAAAACGTATAAATAATAACATGTATGTAATGTGTAGAAGGAAATGGATTGCGTTTTTAAATGCTAGAATGGGGTACACGTGGTTAATACAAAGTTGTAGTTTTGAAGCGTTACTTAAGTAAAACCATGTGTATATGAAGCGTAATCTCTGGAATGGTGCTGGGGTTAGGTTGATGGTTATGGAGTTCGTGCATGTTTTGTTGGATCTCTTTTAAGCCATCAACTGCAGAGCAATAATGCTTTAGCAGAGGCAGAGGAGACCGAGAGATGTACAAATATGTAGGTTTAGCAGGCAACGATTTCTTCGTTAGCGATGGGACTCCTCATTAGAGGTTGGCATAAGGGTTACCCCCCGGAATCTCAAAGAAATCTTGTCTGTACTCAGAAAGATAGAAAAGAATTCCAGATTCATACGCTACATTGAAAATTTCAGTTCTGTTCCGTTTTAAATATAATAATATCTGTGAATTTGAAATCTAAATGTTGAGATGTTTTTGTGAAAGACACATTTTCTGTATTGAACATTGACATTTTTGAACTTTAAAATGTGCGTTACTTTAATAAATTGATTAGAAAGGGTTTTATTGGTACATGACCCCATATTGATGTTGTACTCTGTCCTGTTCTAACTAATAAAGAATTTTGATAGGTGTCAGTAAGCGAGTATAACCCACTTGAACTGTTTCGCTTTAAAAAAATATTTGATTGACTCGAATGAAATCAACACCAGTATCCGACCGACTTCTTTGAAAAAATACAAAAAGCTTTTTAAAGTAATCCTTCTTGATAGTTTGTTAATTTTTCCTTGAAAAGTAACCGACCGGCTTAATGGATTTAAATTGAATGCGCCAAGATTATTATTCAATCAAAACAAAAATAGTGGTGAGGTCATCATCATCACATTCGGTTAAACGGGACTCTCGAGTTTCCTTTGTGCTAAATAACCCAATATAGCTCATAATGCAAGGACCATCAACACTCAATTGACTAAAGGTACACTTTGGCCAGTTACATCTATATAGTGTGCCTTGCTGTTTTGCAAGGAAAGAATTCGTATGATATAGTGATTGTGCAAAAACTGGTCATAAAATGATAACAACAAAGAGGACGAACATTTATCTGTCTGTATGTATGCAAAACGCTGCTGCGCAAACCACATATGTAACACGGTCAACCCAGTACATGTTTTTAAAAAGTTAAATATTTTAGAGTATTTCCCGTTTTCTACATTTCCCATTTGTGAACACTGAACTCTGCTAAGCAGAGCAAGCTACCCTAAGTTATGCCATATGTTAATGCTTTTATTTATTTATTTATGACTTTATACTTTACAAATCAGTTTTTTAGTCATGGGAGGCTCAGTTTCGAAATTGTTTTTCTTATGAACATTAGTATTAATAAATAACATTATTATGAGGTACTAGTGGTGGAATACTTTGTGAAGAGCCAAAAATTAGCTTTTAGATGTAAGCTTTATAATCACAATATAGGGAATTTTTACAGGGAAATAGCAATAATATATTGTTTCATCTTTTTCTTTAGGCAAGAAATTGAGTGGAACGACCACCAGTACAGTATACAATATGCATAATTTCAAGTAAAATTATAATGGCTCTAAACAAGACATAATGATGTAGGCATATAAAAGTACGTAAGTTTTATAGGTTTTATAAAAGCGTACGTATTTTAAAGAAAATGAAGCATCAATTGTATTTCAAAGTAGCACTAGTAATTCTTCCAAAAAACTACTACGGCGGCAAGAATTACATAATTTATTTACCAGAGATTGTATAAGTTCATGCTAGTAAGAAAGTGAAAAAGACAATGGACGTCGATGAACGAGACGGAATTGAAATTAAAGATTTGTCATTTCTGTGAAATTTTATTATTTCGAATAATAAATGGTACAATCTTAATCTAAGTACAAAAACAGCAACATGAAATAAAATGCCTTATAAAATGAACATCTCTAGCTTGAGAGCTCGTCGTGTATAATAAAAATGGGACTATTAATTAGGAGTTGTAATGTGCCATATCTACTTACCTTTATTCAATTTTAGATTCAGTAGTAAATGATCAGATGAATCATAGCTGGTTGAACTGATGTGTTTTATTTACGCACGAAAGGCAAAAAGACGAAAGAAATCTATGGAAAAAACAAATCAATTAGATCAATCAAGTTTGAACTTGATTCTAGCAACAGTAGTTTCTGGGCCAGGAAAAAAAGCAAATTATCTCGGGTCTCTGTGACGGTGTATATCATGAAACCTAAACTCCAGAGACAGTTTTTATTAAAAGGGGATCGCGACTGTGCATCTAAATTACGAGAGAAAATACTTAATAACACGAAACGACAAGATGTGCACACACACCAAAGTACTGTCTTAAATGTATGCATTTTCATTGTTCTTTACTAGTGTTCCATATATAAAAAAGAAATCAAGACAGTCAAAAAGATTTCTTTGACTTGACGAAGTAAATCCTGGAGAAATCTTATTAGCGATAGAGCTCAGATATAGAAACGAAGAGCAAAAGAAGAAAAGAAAAAAGTCTGTTTCGATTTCCTCAATTTCCACTTTCTCAAGATTTTTTCCTCCTTTCGTTGTCGTTCTTATTGAATCGGAAAAAGAAATAAAAGGAAGTGGTGGGGAGCTTGCCAGAAGGAGGGAAAAGAGAAAATCAGGGAATTGGATGAAGAAGATTAGACCAAGCCCAGGAGTTAGTATAAAACGCAGAAACGTATTATAGATATATATCGAAATTGAGAGCACAGGTGGCTTGGTTAAGATTGGGTGGCTCAGTTGATTTGATTCACACGTTAAAACTTCTTGTCGTTTCGTGAAAAGAAAACCCTCTTATTTCCTTTCTCTCTTCCTTCCTTTTTTCGTTTGAACATTTTGCTCCATTAACTGTACCAGGAATCGCTGATCATGACGATGGGAATGGTTTCCGTTTGTAGACAGAACGTTGGTGCATGGAAGAACAAAAGTCATTTTACTAGCTCTTCGTACAGTTGAGTATTGTTTTTTACACAAGAGATAAATTCCTTCTTCAATTTGCACCGAAGCTATCTGTATTGAAATGTTCCTGAGGTGTATATAAATACGAGAAAACGAATGAATAAGAGACGGAGAAAGAAAGAGCAAATGTATTGAAATAAACAGAAACAGAAAGTGTTGAACCTTGTATGTTCAAAATATTTAATACTAATACGCCGAAAATACCGCCTACGCTAGGACAACTATTGCAGCGTGCGTGCATTGCACTAGTCATCAATACAATATTGCATGTTGTGGGATCCAGAATGCTGTGAAAGTTTTTTTTTTAATCTCTGTCCTTCAAACTTTAATATTATTTTGAAGAATTCTTTGATCTTGCATATTTCTAAAGTTATGTTAATTGATCAGGTTGCAAGGTTTATATCAAATGACACTCATTAGAGCAAACATCACATAACTTTTGGACAGGTGGAATTAGGAAGATACATATTATGTAAGTGTGATTGGAATATCTTTAAATACAAGCGTAACGGTTAAGGTTGATAGCCACTCTAACGTAGGAAGTTTGTAGCACGAATAACAAGACTGAATTGATTTTCGTTAGAAAACCGAAAGCAGTGAACGTGTGCCTTGAATGCACAAAACCAAGCAAGCATCTGCATTGAGAAGAGCATGTATGAATGAAAGAAGGTGTGCATAATAATCAAGTCAAGTCAAGCGCACAAGTCGTTTTTATATCATTCGATAATGATGCATTTTGTATGTTTAGAGCGTTTGAAAAATTATGAATGGAAGTCTCTATTGAATTATAATGTATGCTATTTTGTTTTCCCTCATTGCACAACCTGAGCAAGGATGCACATTCATTGTTGTAAAAAATACGAATTTTATTAGGTATATAAATGCAGCAAAAGGATTTGGCGCTTTTGCAGGTGATTTTATTATCACGGAAGTATGGCATGCAATTGCCAGATTTCTTTCCCTGTCTCGTGTTTACAGCCTACCAACAGTGGGTGTCATAGCCGTTATGTCATTTATTGTCACTAATTGCAGCATATACTCGTACAAATTAAGTTTTCCGGTGCTCAAATGCATGCATTTCTATTCTGTGCTTCATACTGAGCAGTCATCTATAAAAAGTAAGAGAGGATATGAAACAATTATGCGATCTGGGTAATTGGAGTGTGTAGGAAATTAGTTACAGCATGCATCTATCTACATATATGATAATAAACTTTATAGGACTTGATAAAATAATATGCATACGATGTTCAGAAAAGAGTTGAAAGGTCAATGCTAAAATCATTGCATTTTAATTCAAGGTTGAGAGGAATTGAAAGCGTGTTTGAAACTCGGAAAGCAACTTTTGAAAGACTCTTGTTGCACATCGCTTGTAGCGGTGAGTTGAATAAATTCAGAAACTGCAGCATTTAAGAGAAAAGTGCATCATGAATTGTGAAGTGATGCAAATGATTCAGAACAGCAAGAAAGAAACACAAGTGGAAAAGTTAAACAATGATGCATGATGTGCTTGCATAATGTGTTTTTTTTGGGTCTTGATTTATCCACTTGTAACACCCCTAATGTAATAACAATAAAATAATGACTCAATGTTTGGCTTTTCGAATTTTATGAAGTACCTACATGTATATAGGGTGCAGAATGTGGAACCTCCAATTCGGATACTTCATCTCAGATTTGCTGAGTTAGCTTTTTTGTTTCTCAAAGCTTTATTACGATAAATATTGGCAGAGGACAAGGCACTGTGCAGCAATTATTATGGTTAACAAAAAATCAAAATGTCTTTTTAAAATGAATATCTTAGCAGAATTTTGCGCTATGTGTGCACTCATAAAGTGTACTAGAAGGGGAGGAGGAGGTATCAGTTGAGATGAAAATTGAATTTATCTGTCAAACGTGACTTCTTGGAAGACTGCCCTTCATCTGGAAATTTTGCTGCCACTGCACTACCACGTTGATACGGGATTTTATTATATTGAAAGAAAAAGAAACTCACAGTACATCTCAAAGAAAGACGAACAGATAGCTATTGTAGACGTGTAGACATGGTTCCAAACTGGTAACGGATCCTCATCATCATGATATCATATTAAAAATATTATATAAATCTGTGAACGATGATAGAACGGGCAAAGTTATTGGCTGTATGGGAGATGCGTTTCTTTTTCTTCTTTTACTCGTATATCAACTACAAGTATACATATTGCATGGACTATAGAAAAGCAATGACAATGCAAAGAACAGCATCTCATGAGCAGGTTTTTTACTGCACAATGAGCATTTTGTGTCTGTCTTGTTTCTTGTTCATGGCATGAAGGGGTTCTTCTTGCATAACAACAACATCTTCAAGTGCGTAGAGATGCACGAAAAATGATGATAGTAGTGCGGTGGTTTGGTTAGTCTCGGTAAGCCGTAAAAGCTTAGATAATCAATTTTGATGACTAGGAAAAAGTTGAGGATGCAGTTCCTGATGAAAAGGAAGACGAAAGAGAAGAAGATGCATTTCCTGACTGGATGAAATGTTGAGTATTATGACATACCAAATCAGATAATGCGCTCGAATTGGACGCATCTTTCATCATACATGGAAGTAACGCATAAAGCAATGAACCGTAGACTCGCCCTGATTGTCCATAACAATTTAAAGAAAGACACATGTACATATTATAGTATGTCTACTTGGAAATGAACGTGATTAAGTTTTTATGACTAGTCAAGCATGTTTTATGGAAGATTGAACAGATATTCACAGATTCATACCAAACAAATGAGGCTGTACCTACTCCATGGTCCTCATTTCGTATAACTTCGACATTTCAAGCCTTTAGGAATACCCTCTCGCAATAGCAATGATATTATAGCATTTTCGTGATAAATTGGCTAAATAATAGTAGGTCGGATAGTAAAAAAACTAACAAAGTTGCACTATTTCCTGTTCGTTGTCTCTTCATTTCACGTCCTCAAGCAATCGTTAGAATGTCCCTCCAGATATTCTTTAAAACGATTGTACGTGTCACTTTTTCTTTGGAACAATGAGTTAACAACTAGTTCCCCTCCCTACAACGGTAATAGCGTCAGCTTTCTTTTGAATTTACTGTCGTTTTCTCATGTCACTTGTCGATACATGCTTTACATTATGAAATCATAATCAACAAATTCACCATTGTGTTTATGTAGCAAATATCTACTATAACCAACATAGAATATATAACAATAATAAGATATGGTGAATCATAAAAAATAGTAATAACTTATGAACTTCTTGTTTTCTTTTTACAGATTTTACATCGCCCATCATCACAGCAGTGGCAACGTTCAAATCAGCTACCATTTTCTCCCTCTCCTCATAACTGACGGTAGCTTATTTGAGCAAATTGGTGACTAAGTTCATACACTCAAATTGACGTTTTTGTATGCAACCCCCTCTAAAGATAATCACCATAATAATTCCCGTATCCCGTATCTTTCATCTTTAAGAATGAATGAACGGATGAGCTATTGCTCCAATAATAATCATTTTCATATCATCGTCAGCTTCAAAAGCAGAACCAAGCTGGTTACCGTTGACAGATACACCACAAGGAATATCTTTTCACTTTATTACCAATAATATTCATCTCGACACAGTTATATAACATCTATAATATATACTATACTTTACGCTGCTGTCTTTCACCATCAAAACGTTCAGTAAACAAGCAAGTGGATGTTTTGAAGTAAAAAGAAAAACATAAAAGTGTATGCAAGATAACTAGATA
Source organism: Entomobrya proxima (assembly GCA_029691765.1). Classification (NCBI taxonomy): domain Eukaryota; kingdom Metazoa; phylum Arthropoda; class Collembola; order Entomobryomorpha; family Entomobryidae; genus Entomobrya; species Entomobrya proxima. The sequence continues at coordinate 15,697,812 of CM056168.1, forward strand.
CTAAGTTCATTCGGATCATCTTCCCTGTCGTCAGCATTCAGTGAAATTCTATACTTATGCATGCGTTAAATTGTTTGCTTTTTTAACAAAAAAGACGAAGAGGGGATAAACGGAAGAAGCGGGATTAAAACCCATAGTTTTGAAAAGATGACTGCGTTGGGAACAGGGAGGATGATGGAAGGGTCCAATAACGTATGCTTCTTCACAAGAAGAAGACTCAGCTGCCAGTGGAAGTTGGTTCTTTTATTTCTTACGCACTTCATGACAGCCTATGGAGTCGTGGAAGTTGAAGGTAAAATACACAATTTTGTTTTCTTTTAGAATTTTACTAAGTATAGTGCATACAAACGAGAGTACATGTGCATTATTGCAATTAAGCGCAAAATATCAAAAATCGTAAAGTACGCTGGTTAATTGTGAAGGATCTTATGCATTCTTTCTTTGGGGTGGCGCACCGCAGAAAAGAATAGTAAAAGATTGACATAAGATTTTAATTTGCAGCATACGAACATTATACATATTTGCACGGCTCCGCCGTGATCATAAATATTACGCATATCTAGAGTTCACTCGCTCGTCTGGTCTGACAAACCCTAACACTCACTCGCACTGAAACTCACAAAGAGTTTATGTTGATAAATTACGATTATTGTTATTGCAAGGCGGATTATTATGATTATGTTGATGATTGCTTGCTTACACTAATAACAACAACAACCATGTGCACTGTATGCTAGATATGCCTGACAAAGTAAATCACCACTGGGGTGTCCTATTCAAATACAGTAATGAGCAATACGAGTAGGTACTTTTACGCATGTAAATGGTGGGAAAGGTTTATGTGACTACGTGCACCTTCTTTAAAAGCAATCGGACACAAGAACAAAGCACGAGAGAGACATGATCACGATGTGAATATTTGCATTGCCTTCGGAAAAAGAGTTCATCGTGGATACATAATATTGTACATTTACAAATAACATGATATAGGTGTATTCATATGTGTTTGGAAGTCAGTAGAAGGGAAAAGTGCTCGATTCCGTGAGAATGAGCAATGCGAGACTGCGAGGCACCACTATCATCATCGTCCATATGCCATAACTTTGTCGTAATAACAATAACATACTCGAAAATATGAGCTTATAATTCATCAGGAGTAGCTTTGGCTTTGTTGTCGTTCCATTTCAACACGGCTTCCCTCAACAAAATTCTTTCACTGAAAAAGGGTTGTGCTTCGATAGTATGAAAAAATATATGAATTTTCAAAACATAATATTGTTATCGCAGATTCATTAACGAATACACGCATTTTATATGTAATCGTGAGCCGGTTTTCGTAATTTAACATTAGACTCATGGAACATGGCAATATCTACGCAAAAATAGTAGACAGTATGACGTTCATACTATCAGTCTGTATTCAGTATGCTTCGTAAGTCCGAAACGAAAGCGACTCGAGTTGGCTGGCAAGTTAGTATGCAGTACAGATTGAAGCTGGTATGCTAAGTAATAAATAACTTAGTAGAGTTCAAGAGAAGAAAGAAGGTCCGTTTTAAAAAGAAATAAAAACGCATTCAAATGGCTATAATATATTGTGTTTAGATATTGGAGATCCATGATGATAATAATAGACAGGTTGTCGTGTCGAGTAGGGTCCATTTCATTTCATGGATATGCACTAAAGATGTTAGTGTGGTTTAATAGATATGGTGTATATATCAGTAACAGAGTACCTATGAAATAGAGAAGATAATGTTGCAAAGCAATGAGAGGGAGAGTTGATGAGAAAAAAGACAATCTTCGTTGTCTAAAAATGCAAAGTAATCAGGGACGGTGAGATGAGGGAAGACGATGGAGATGATGACGAGACTAAGGATATGTATCTATACAATATGCTTTGCAGTTGATAGTTAAAACTACTTGGCGAACGATTAAAAACTGGTTGTGTTCTAAGCTGTCGAGAGAAGTTTTTAGTGTTTTAATCATGCCTGGAAGGAGTCACATGATAATGGAAAAAGCTGGAAGGGCACTTTTCAGTTATATCCTGTATGGCATTGAAAGTTGATGGTGCTGCAGTAGAATGATGATAGGTAAGCATGCAAGTTGCACGAAGTCTTGCCGCTGGATATTGAATCACGTACTGTTATTACAGCTATTACAAACGCCGCCACAACTACCATGTACCTGAGTGGATAAAACATAAAAAATGCAAAAGTAACAAAGTGGATGGGACCTACTGGATGGAGATGAGTGAAAAAAATTATAATTGAACCTGCAGCTGCAACAATATAAGTTCCGTAACTAAACGAACAGTGAGTAAAAAAGCGTTATGTATATTCATGACGGCTGGAAGCTGTGCAGTAAAGTATTTAAAACGAGCTGACAGACATTTATATACACAGAATACAATTTATGATCATCCCCGCAGGCAATGAAAATTCCTCTTTGCCATATTTGTTTTCTCATATCCATATTCGCAGCATATTTACATTCTGCCGGTCTATTTATTGACCTCAGATTCCATGTAAATAGGAAATAGAAACAAAAATGTGTCAATTAATGAGAATGTTACTTACTACCAACACTAATAGTACGGACGCTTACGCAAAAACAAACTGGTTACTTAAGGTTGACTTAAGCAAAATATCTTGCAAAATATTTTTAATTCGATGGAAATTCTGATATGCTTTAGTTACAAAAAATGGAACGCATACATTTAGATATTGCATGCTAAATTGAATGAAAGTATTTGGGATGAGCAGAGGTTAAGAATTTTACTTATTTATATTAAATGAACAGTATTAAAAAGAAAAGGAAAATCTTAAATAGGTACATATTGCTAGCAAGAATAATGTAAATCTATAGCTTCTATAATCCAAACACCAACTAAACTAAATCTTGTATAGAATAGACTTTACAAACTTTCTCAAGTATTCAGCTACTGTCTATAGAAGAATTTTGCCTCTTTTGTTGCTGTTCTCTTCACGCTCGCATGGATAAACCACTAGTTCGAGTTTCACTATTTTGCGTGTTCAATTTATAGAAATACGTGACTGATACATTGATAAGACAAAGGTTGTTCTAAACACTGTACTATATGCGGTATTAAGCAAGAGTTTGCCAATGTTGATTCCGATACCACCCACGAGCCATGTCTATTTGTTTGGAAATCTAAACCGTGTAATCCAGTACTGCTTTTCACTACATCACAAGCAAGAGAATATTCCATGAAAACAGTGGCAAAAAGTTACTGTGGAAAGACAATGAGTTGCAGTAAAGTTTCGCAAACATGCATTCTTACTCGCTTCGCTAAAACTTTGGAAAAGCCAACTTTTCTCTTCAATAATAAGTGAGTTGAATGTAACTAGGTTAAAACAGGTTTATTTCCTTTGAAAAGCTCTCAGCATCACTTTATTATAAAGGCAAGTCCATGTATAAATTCATAATGAACTACCTAAAAACGGTTGAATGGATATATCCACTACAATCCATACATTTGTTTCTATTTGAATCTAGGCATAATAATATCAAAGCATACGCATACATTCTTGGGTTAGGTAATACACCAAAGCTAAACCGGAAAGAATAACGATGAAATGATATCCAACTAGAAAGTTTTGTTTCCAACTCGAAAGCTTCTTCACAATTTCTCTTTGTTTATTGTTCTTTCGTCGAGAAAGAAGGCTTCGCATTGTCAGATAGGGTGACGCTTCCTGAAAGTATTCATCAGCCAAATAGAGGTTCTCACAAGAACGGTTAAACTCACACAATGCAAAATATTTCTCATCAACTCCATTTCGCGACGGTAAAACAAAAGGGCTCAAAGTAAATAGTACATTGAGCGTGTATGAAATGAATTTTATTTGTTAGGTATCTACCTCTAATACGCCCCTCCGGGTTGCTTAAATAACTAAAGAACTTTCTGACTTTTGCTGAATCTTTTATATTCGCTTCTTTATAATTCTTTCCTTGGCAGAAGTCTAATAACCAGCTTTGTTTTGTTCTCGTCTCCATTTCCAGAGTGTCTGGAATGAATGCCCGGAGGTTACACGTAAAATAATATAGATTTTCAAATGTGTAGTTAGTTTCAGGAGATTCTATGCGTGTTCATAAATGGGAACTCAAAAAGCAAAGCATAGGAACTCATTTCCAGTATGATTGGATTACCCTTTGTTGAAAGCACATATGAACATCTAGCCGAAACATGGCGTAAATACCAAAATGACCTTCTCTTCTTCCTTGCCAAAAACCAAAATCGTGCGCATCTTCTGTCTACAATTATTGCAACTCATGGGACTCTACTCTGCATCTACAGTATTACTGTGCTGTCGCAAACATATAATGTATAAATGCATTTATCTTTACTCATATTAAATTGTTTGTAGCGTAGACAAAGTTTTGGAGTACATCATTAGCAACATGAGATCCTTGAAGAGAGTTGCCCATAAAAAGCTTAAGTAAGAGGATAAGGTTGAAACAAGTAGTTTTCCTAAGTAGATTATTAATAGTCTTCTCATCCTCTTCATTTTATTAGTCCGTTGAAGCTCCTTTGAAAACGTTAGCCGCAAGCTACGTCCCCAATTCATTTGCCCGTATCCCACTAAAACTTTCGACTTTTGGAGAAAGATCAAATGTATATTACACTAACTATTCCCACTAGGTTTTATGGCATATGGAAGTAAAATATAAGTTTCCATTATATACCAAGTAATTTTTAGGAACAACTCTAATGACTAAATTGGTCGGCAATATGGAATTTTTAGGATGCAGTAATGCATGGTTTCTTGGTCTAAAGATTACCAACTTGATGATCATTTGCCGAACCCACTCATGCATGGTGTCTCTTTGATTTTCTTTTAAAAAGTTTACTTGTAAAGTTATGAGTAAATTGCTGTGATTTTATTTTTTAAAGTAACAACATTGAAAACGTTCATTACGCATTTTGGAACAAACAAAGCCTGTCATTACGTCATTACATTAGCTTTAATCAGTTAATGCAAGTAATCACATCCTTAAAGGATGGGTTCTCCAATGCTTCTAAAAACTAAAAGATCTATTTTTTATGGCAGGAAAAATCTCTATTTGAAATTATCACTCTTATCTACCATCTGACTAAGTACGTAGCCTTGATACATCCATCCGGTCTAGAAACTTTCTCATGGTGCAATAAGGATAAATTAAGCTGGCATTGTTATAAGAAAGGTCTGACGGAACCACGATAACCTGAAGTTAATTTGGATAAGTTGCAGGGAGAAACCTTTGCCAGTAGTCATAATGATAAGGGCTGAGTTAAATTTCTTGTACACGCTAATCATTATTGAATCTTTTATGAGAATACGCTAGACTGCGGCTGGGACTGTTCTGGTTTTTTATTCGGAAAGGGCTCAGCTACGAGTACATTTCTAAAGCAGTGATGTCCACATATTTACTGATACCAAAAGTCTCCACTCCAGTCTCCTATACGAATTTCGACCAGTAATTATTTTTTAAAGTAGTTTCTCCTGACCAAGTTCTTCAACTCTACTGAATCGGAACTTATTTTATATCCGACGGCGTGACGTCAAACTATGGACGAAGAGAATAGGCAAAAGTCACTTAATAAGTACATTGGCTTCTTGAATGCTTCTACTTTATACTTTTCATACACCCTACGTCGTATATTTTCAAAAGTTAATAGAATAGTTCTTATATTATGCTTGTTTAGTAATGCCGAATCTCTGAGCGATTCCACTATCAATATCACTCAGATAAAATGGTGTATTCTTTCCATCCATGAAACAAAAGAATTGTTAATATTATTTGTTTTATATTGTGCCACCACTGCTTTTATTCCGCTTGGATAACCCTGTTGATTCTTTGTTTAGTGGGCTTTATAAGTCCTTTTCTCTCTCCAACTTTACATAAAAATATAAACTGAACGCAGTCAAGTTTTTTTTGGCTGCTGGATTTTTCCAAGGCAGTTTGATAAATGCATCAACAGATTATCCACCTGACTTGTATGATATCATGACTTGGTTGGTGAGAGACTTTCCAGATATCATGGCTCCGTCAAAAGTTGCATACAATTTTACCCACAACAAAATGATTTCTAAGAGACGTTTTTTGTTTCAGCTTGCTTGACTGAGTTTTTAGGTTGCTCTCTGGAACGTCAAGTGAGTTTACTTGTCAAACTGATAACAGCAAAGCAATATAAAAGTGCAGTACACGCAACTCTTTTTTATTAGTTCCTAACAAAAAACGGAGGAAAAGATGCAGTCTCATATCATCATCGTATCACCGTGACCGTCCAGAAAAGTAGGAGGACCGGGGCAAATGGTTTTTAGAAAAAAGAATTGATATGCTTTGACTTTTGCTGCATTTTCCAAAGCATGTATGATTGCATCGTGTCTGAGAGAAGCAATGCCATCATCAACGTTATCCACAGTGTATAGAATTCCACGTTGCGGATGGATGGATAGACAGACAGATAGATAGATGAAGGGACGGGATGGGCTTGACTGATGGAAGGATATAAATGATCCTTAGCTCCCAAAACATTTTATTTCTCTTCCTTTCATTTTCTTTCACATACTCGCCACTTAAAACAACGACTCCTCTACTTGGAGTTTTTATTCTTTATAAAGTTTGTTCTACTTTGTATTAGTACGTATGTAGGTATGTTTATGTACATATAAACAAGCACGCATAACATGAGTATTAAGGCGACTGAACAAACGACTCTTTTTATAGTAATGTATATATTCTTCATGACGAGCTTCTTGCGATTTCAAATGGTATGATGGCATACCAATTAATGTGATAGAAGATATTGAGCTTAAGCGTTGAAAGCGCAAAATTGCCACATGTTTGCGTTTATGTTTCTATTGCATTTTTAAAACTTCTCTTTTTATTTCTCCAGTGATGCGTGTAAAAGATTCTCCAAGCATATACCACTTTAATGGAATGGTTCTATTTGGTTTAGTCACAAATATTATTATGCTACTCGTTACTCTTTCTCTCTTATGATCATACATATCTTTTCCCAGCTTTTTCATCCAACAATCTTTGCTGCTCATTTAACATTTTTCTCTTATCTTTTTGTTGTTGTGTTGTTCTAAACAAGTGAGTCGTGTATTTTGTGAGTACGCCCTTTTTTACCCTCAAATTACCATGTATGCTAGAAGTGAAGAAGTATGTACAACTGAAGTGGAAGGGAGCACCAAACCGAATAGTAATATGCACGCACATATGCCTTTGTCAGTTATGCGTACGTAAAGGTATTTTTTAATTTTTATGTAGTGCGTACCTGCCTATGTAGTTTTAAATAAGAGTGCAACATTAAATGTATACATCTTCAGATTTTTAGTAAAGTATAGTAACAGTAATACTAGAAACCCGTGTTGGGCTTTTCTCTCTTCTGCATTACATTCTTTTTCAAAATATTCATCCCGGCTAAGTTTTCCTCAAACGTTGTAATGCATGCCATAAAGATTCCAACTTCAACATTATGTAAGATCACTGCTGTAAGAATTGTAAGATGAGGCATGCTTATTGTAGCGAGTAGGTATGGCCATTTGGTTATTATCCTTTCTAAAGGCCCATTACTTAACCCCGAACCGAAACCGCTTGAGTAACGTGGAACTAGAAGCACTTATGAAAACGACGAGTTATTTTCCAGAAAGTGTGTTCACTTTGTGGAGGCTTTTATCTCGTCTGAAACATCAGAATAATAAGAAGAGAATCTGTAATTGTGATACGGGAACAAAGAACGAGCATATGCACACACAACCTTTTGTTTATTCGTGCATCCGTCAACAGTTATTGTACACATTACAAAAAGACAGCAACTCTTTTGGTAGTAGTAAGGATATCGAATATTTAATCTTAGACTTGTCTCTTCCACTGTCTACTTTTTTCATGTATTCTTCGAAATGGATTGTTATTATGAATTTCAGACTTTACCATTGTGAATGTCAACCGAACTGGTTACTTTAAATCAATAAGAGAGTCCAATTTGCTAGGGAGTATTTTGTGGCTTAAAATAAAAATTTAGAATCATAGTCCTTATTTTCTGCCATAACAAAAATATTTTTGTCAACTCATATTTCGTTATCTTTCCACAAGTCAAGGCCAGCTTCCTGCAACAGGTTATGTACTTTGGTTTGAATATTTTGAATACAAATAAATAAAATACAGAAGATCAAAGTACAAATGTATTAGCGTGATGTGATTTCATACAGGCGTGCGTGAGTACTTGTTGTACTAGTATGGAAGAAAACATTTTTATGTTTTACAGAATGGAGCAAAATAGTAGAAGAAGAATCTCTTCGCATGCAGTTGTGTACCATGATTACACCCGTTTATCTCTGAAATTCATCCGACAGAACGGCCAGTCTATCCCATACTGTCAGGTGGAACAGAAGAAAAAAGTTGAGCTGTTGAGTTTAGGTTGGTTGCTGGGCTGTTGAGTTTTGCTACCACTGCTGCTGTTGTGAAAGCCAGACATCATCACAGAAATAAACTTGTTGTGCACTTTCATGCGGATGGTCCCAGAAGCACATATTATACAAAGAGTTATTCATGCACGCTTGATGCTGATACGATGATGATACATCATGGAAAGTAGAACCGGAAAAATTTCCTGACAAAGTGCATCATTATCTTGATGATAGCCTTGATGATTTGGTTATGCAACGAAGGGTTGAGAATGATATGACGGTTTGCTTGGTGTATTACTGCTTTTACATCCACACAAGGATACAAAGCAAAAGTGTACTTTTCGTTCTCTTGATCCATTTTATTGCAGGGTTTCGTGTTTTAGAGCGTTTCTTTTGCTTTTTTCTAAAGAAAATGACTAGTGGTAATAATCATACGCATGCAAGTGCTAAAGCTTCTGTGATGATGGCAAATGGCAATGTGTTACTTTGCATGTAACTTTGGCAAAAGGAAAACCAACCAGTTATTCCCACTAGTTTATCTTGAGTTCCATGAAAAGGATGACGAGTACTGTAGAAAGGTACTGCCTTGATTATGGATAATAAATAAAAGGGAGAAGATTTCTTCAGCTTGATCATCGTCATTTTCTTATTCCCTTTTCAACGCATTTTTACTTGACGTTGAGCACGGATACAATGAAAGCATGTAGCAGGCCAGTTTATTACCTTTTGTTTGTGTGAACTGGACTCTTTGGTTGGTTGATTTGGCTCTCAGTTCATCTCTTGGCTTGCTGCTATGTATGAAGAGATATATAATGACAAGTAGCAATTTACAAGTCGATTATTTGCACGAACTTGAGATTAGTTGCTATCAGTCTCGCATCGCTCACTTATCGTGTATTAGCTTTTTTGTAGGTGAGGGGTAATTTTCTTTCGTCTACATTCCCATCTTGCTTATCATGAAGGGTTTAGAAAATATGTGTATTTTTTACCTTTTTGCTTTTTAGTGCCAGCATATTTAAGAGGAGATCCAAGTAGGAGGAATGAAAAGGTAGTATTTATCAGCAGCTATCTGTCCATCTTACTTCAATCACTTTGCCCATTTTCATGTAATTGCGGGTAGATAGACAAATTTTCTGTAAATGAAGAATACGAAATGAGATAATATTATTTTATTCTTCCAAAGATGGAGTATCCAGATAGAAATTGGTGGAAATGACTGTTGACTACATAATGAAATGTTCAGTACATATATTTTAAAGCTTATATCACCTATACGTGACACACAAGGATGGATAAAGCGAATTACAAGAAAAATAATATGCATCTTTATCATTGCATGAAATATTGCCGCAACGAGATTTTCTATGTATTCTTAAGGGACACATATGCTTGAACTCAAAATGGAACATAAAGTCGAAAATAATTAGCATCGTAAATTTCATGTGTGTACCCTTCTCACTCACTTCATGCTTTCTAAGTCAATACATCATGTGTTTATGGTTTTAATTTTTGTATTTTGCAGATGAGTCCAAGTTTCCAGAAGCATTGCCAGACACAGACCCTTGGGCTTACGACGTTACTTGGTTTCAGATGGAGCCCGAAGATGCGTACATTATCCGAGGGAAGTCCGCCGTATTGACGTGTAGAGTGGCTTCTGCTCTTAAAGTAAGTTATACTCTGTTTGTCATGTTGTTTCCTTCCAAGTTATTGCTTACACTTTACAGACACATATTTATGAGCTACTTCTTTACACAGAGTCAATTTGGTCGGATGTATTGACACAAACGCTTTTACTATAAGCAATAACATCCTTAAAACTCGACAATATAACCCTTTTTTAGGGTTTCAATTCCATTCAAAGTAGAGTCGAACCGAAGAGTTGTCCTCCTTTGCTCTTATTCCACCTTCCTGAATCTGCTTTCATGTAAATGTTGCTATCTCCCTACTCCCTCGCTCTTCTAAAAAAGTCGGTATTCTCTTTTCTTCACCAGAAAAAATGCTTTGACGATTTCTCACACGCACAAAGTGTAAAGGGAGGAACTTTTACTTGGAAAATCGGTTCCTTCGGTTTTTTCGTTATTACAAGAGGGATCTATAGATCGTATTGCGCTATTCTTTTACATTTACCCTGGCGTTTCGTACCTTATGTAACATACTGACTTTGTTAGATTTTTCTTTCAAGATCCTTACAAAACAGCGTACAACAGCAAGCTCGCATGTTGCATATACATTGATACATGGTATTACGCACGAATGACAGATTTCTTTACCCTAGTGGCAGAATTTTTTCTGCGTCCTTTGGTAGTTGTACGCACTAGTGGCGAAATCCATCTTAATCAAATGCTGATAGAAAAAACCGTTTCCTTCCTTTTTTCTAAAACATTGTTTGCATGTTGTGTATGGCGTAGATAAAAGACCCGTCTTTGCCTTTTTCTGTACCACTGCATGGAATCCTCTACTATCCCAGTTTCTGGATTTCCTCCTTGACTGCTCAAGTGCATGTCGATGTTGCTTCTGAAATCCTTTTTGGTTACGCACAAATGGGCAACTGCTCTATACAAGACTTTTCCAGCTACAAAAACATTGACTCATAGCCAATCTTCTTTCTTTTTTTTCCGTCGTGTCTTTTTTGTATCATTCTCTGCCATATGTCTTTGCATCAAAGTGACTTCCTTTCTGAAACTTATAAAGTTTCATCGCGCATAAAACTCGGGCATGTTATGAATATGGACGTTTTGTCCGTGATGCTATGTTTTTTTCAATAGATGTCAAATCGAATATCCTAATATCGGTCGATGAGAAATACGACGACCATCAACATGAATGAATAGATAAGGATCTCAAAATTTACATAGCAATACCAACATCACTTGTTATTCCACGCTGCTTCTGTCTTCTTCCTCAGCTTGTAATAACAGGCCAGGCCTGACAGAGACCATGTGCCTTATTGCCACTTATTCTTTTATGACTTCCACTCTGACCTGCTTTTCTATTTTCTCGGCATGAGTTCCCTTCACCAGCTATGCAATAATGGTAATGAAAAATGTAACACGAGAAGAACCCTATCAAATTGTAATTTCCCTGCTCGCTGTGAGATGCCCTTTTCGAAACAGAGCTACAGAGAAGAGAAAATAACCGACAATAATGGTACTACCAAGAAATCGAAAGAAGTGTGCTGTACTAGGAGCAAGTTGTCTCGTGTTCCATTATATCATCAGTTCAATTTGCTACTGGTCGTTATAATATTATTGGTATTCTTTTATTGGTGTTCTCATCATCACGAATCTCCTTTTCTTGACTTTTTTGCAGGTCTACTTCAAATGTAATGGTGCGGTTGTTCCCCGGAGTCGGCAGTCCTTCAAGAGTTCAACTCACGAGAACACTGGAGCTCCAATTGTAAGCGATATTAAACATTTTTTATTCATATTCGCAAGACTTGTTTTTTACCGTTAAATCCTGGTCTGTGTATGATGTACTTGTATTTCTGGTACTTATAAGCGTTGTGTTTTGCATCAAGCAAGGAGAAAACAAGATGATTAGTTTCGTATTAAATTCATAGAATTTTGCCCCTTGCTTAGAAAGAAACACTCCTTTCTGAATTGCGTAGATTTTTTGGTATGATACGATTTCACATTCACATCAGACAGGCAAACCGATCCCATATTTATAAAATACTAGCGTTTTTTTACTCTGAGCTGTAATGAAATGGCTGTGTCGTGACATGACATCCTCCTTTTACATTTTTTTCATAATATCGCCTCTCCTCCGCACCGGAACTATTAAAAGCAGCGGCAAAACAGTGCTTTATAAACTTTAACTGAGAACTACTACAAACATGTTCGTTGAACTATTATGAGATTGTAGATTTGATAGTCTGCAAACTTTCAGAAACGAGCTTTCTTCATTCTCTCTTCTTTTTCCCATTTTGTCCTAAATAAATAACGCACAAAAGAAGCGAGGAGGGAGTTGGACAAAATGAAAACTATGACATGAAGGCTGGTTCATATTATTAACAACACGACGGGTTTTCATCGCAGTAGAAGCCTTGCAGCTAGCAACATGTACTATACAACAAGTATTTGCAGATACTTTTGCTCGGGATGGGAATTGTGCGGGCGTGTATTAGGGTGGCAGTGGAAATGCGAAACAGAGCTGTTGTTATGTGTAGCGTAGTCTTAAACTTAAACCAGTAATATATACAGGCTCAATCTTTTCTTTCAGCAATAGCACTGAAACTGTTTTGAAAATAAGAAGCTGAAGAGCATGTGTTTCAATTCTTGCAAATGAGCTTTTCGTTTTATTATGACCAGCTTATGGAAATGATAGACGTGATGATAGTAGTGCGAGCATGCGGGTTCTTTTTCATCATCACTATCTATAGCGCCTATCTAGCAAAAGCATCAAAATTATGGCACGATTACGTATTATTATGATTATCAAAAATGCTGGCGGTTATGTGAAGGTACGATCGTCACTTTCATTCTATTGCAAAAGTATATGAAAACCTATTTGCAAGCTTTCAATAAAGGGATATGGAAAGCATTCTTCTTTTTCTGCCTCACATTTTCTCGAATAATGCGACAAAAGTGGAAGCACACAAACAAGCAGATTCTAAGATGTTAGTCCAACTTTTTAGCTCAACATTACCTCCAAAGTTCCAAAGAATAAAATACTATTATCTCCAAACAATAAAATGATAATATATTATAATAAATTTCTTGTCAGCAAAACTATTTACAAACATGATTTGATTTGTAGAAGAAATTGGCTTATCAAGTACACATACTATATACATTGTAAGACACAATTAAAGTTCGAAATTACATTTCCTTAAATGCAGCTATTTCTGAATGATTTGTTTTTGCGGTTTCGATTGATGAAAAATTTAAACATGTACAAAACGTATTTGTATTAAGTTAATTCTATTTGAGATAACAAGTTTTGTACGATGTTCAATGTATTCATCCGAACGCCTTTTAGATAAAACTGTAGGCATCAGTGTTGTGTTTGTACTGTCATACTGCTGCTTGAAACTATCTATGATGTCGCTGCTTTGAATGATGATTACGATGACAAAGACGATGAAGATTATCACTATTAATAAAATACACAGAGCATCAAGGGTTGACATGCAATGCCGCGTCATCTTCGTCATCGTCTCACTGCCACTGCACTACTACTGCTCCATCCATAATTCGTTCCGTGTCTCATCACTCTGCATTGTAATATGAAAGACTGGTTTTTGCCTTCTGCCTTTGGCGTTACGGAGAAAATAAGGATGTCATGATCATCGCCATCATTATACTGCCACAATTCTTAAAGTTGACAGTTTATCGTACTCAAAAAAGTCTGGGGAGCCGCAGTGCAATTCAATGTATTCAAGAAGCCATCCAAGCACTGAACAAAACAGGCAAGCTAGAGTAAGGGAGCACTACTGTTGAAAATACATAAACTTTCCATTTACTTAGCACTTGCACTAGCTTCGACGTAGCGGAGACTGCACACTGGTAGTTGTCAGTTGACTCGTCATCATAAACTCATTAAAATATTATACCTTTTAAGAATCCACGACGTAGCTGTACACGGAATATGTAGCAACTTGAAGAGATATTATTATAATAATTTCTCCCAGCAGCGTTCCCCTGTAGATAGTTATTTTGAACGACATGGTTTGTATTAAATATTTTGTGTTTTTGTATAGTGGTGATATAATCCATTCCCCGGAGGGAGAATCGCTTTATACAACTTCGCCCTCTTATTCTCCATTTATAAGATATTATGCATTAAAACAAGCATCTTATTTATTTTTCTTTCTTACGAAAATTTACAGACGGAAGTGCTACTGAATGTCACCCGCGACGAGGTTCAAGAGCATCTACCGGAGAAATATCGGTGCGAGTGTGTCGCCTGGAATAAACGGGGAGCGAAAAGAAGTCAAACTGCCATCGTGGAAGTTGCATGTAAGTGACATTTTAACACATTCTTTCTCCCACCGCCACCAGTGAACTCCTACTTCCATTTTCTACAATGCGGAGCTGCATGGTAATAATGTGTTTGCAAGCACCCCTTCATAACCTACCCACCTTCCTATCTGGAGTTGAGTGTTCAAGTTCTTATTTTTCCCTGTTTTATGGCAACATTGCACTTTAGATGCATTATGGTAAATAAAAAGCAGAAACTTAAAAATGGCTTGTTCCAGACACATTAACAAAGTATGTCTATATATTTTATGCTCATAGTCACTTAACAGAATAGCATGGCACAGACGTTTCTTTCCTTCAAGAAAAGAGTGTCGGTGAATGCTTCTTGTTTTGATGATATTGTGTTTTGGAAGGAAGATGCGATGCGACCGTGTGCATCACATATTATTATATTATGCACCCCTGTTCTCATCCTTTTTTCCTTCCCCGCTGACTTTTGTTGATGCTTTTCGCTATATTTTGATCTAATAATAGCTTACTAGTGTGACGGTAAGTACTGCAGTAGTTTCGTGGGTTGGGTGTAAAGTAAGGGTGAAAAGAAAGTTTTTACTATTTTCTTGATAAAGGCTTCAAAGTAGTTTGAGTTTTGGATGATACAACCGATCAAACCAGATATCTTGCCGTTCTATTTTGATTACGTGCGGTTGTATAGTATGGAATATGGAATGAAACTCAGTTAAGATTGGATAGAAGACGAGACATGATGCTCAAAAGATTTTCGGAAAAATAAAGAAAGATGATAGTCGTGTGGATGCTAATATATGAGAAAACGTATGGACGAAAATCTTGGCTTAAGTCTTTTGTTATGTTCTTATTTACATAACATTTTATCATCACACGGAGGAAAGATGAGCATAATAGCTGCAGCTCTTTGCCATTACGTATTATAACTTGCCTTGCCTGGGTTCTGAATGCTTTAGGTCGATACTATATTACTCGATCTATGTTATGAAAAAAAGTAAAACTGTCGCACTTTCTCTTGCCGGATTCAACAAATCGATACAGCTCTACTTATTTGCTGGTGTTCTGATACACATTGACAGGAGGATGAAGTGTTAATTTTCCAGTGTGCAAACAGTACAAATTTTTGTAAAGTTTTGTAGATTTTTGTACTATAATAAGAACGCGTAAGTACAAACCCTAAAAAAGGTTCAACTTCAAGTGAATGAAAGTATTCCAAGTATGGTAAATACACGTATGGGAATAATATGCCTTGTCATAAAAGTAAATAAAAATTATACATTGGTTTGGGAAATGTTTGATTTGTGTGTATCCCATTTTACCGGACAATTCCAAAACGATAAAATTCAGGCGTTACGGACATCACAAGAGGGGGTGGGCATAATAAATGCTCCTATCAGCATGAACAATTAATCACTTTGTATGAGAAATGCACGTTAAGTTTTATAATTGCATGAAAAAACAACACACTGTTTTCGTTGAAATCTGAATCTTTTCTAGTTTCACGAATGTACAAAATGCAGGAATGAACTAAACAAAAAGATATGAAAGCGCTTCACGCTCTGTGAAATATGTGTCCACAAGGAACAATTTCTCTTCCGATATTGTACGCGAGACTTGATTTTACTAAATAAACTGTATTAGCCTCACATCTTGCCTTTCTTGATGATGATTAGACATGTTAATAATTCATTTGAAAAATATTGCAATGGAGTAATGTGCAAAATGAGATTTGAAAGAATTGTTAATAAATATTCTTAGATTCTTCGGCATGAAGTCATGTATGTATGCGTAAGAATGGTTAGGACATAACAAAGTAGTACAGATGCATATTATTCGGTCAGCTTATAAACAGCATAATTGCTCGAAATTAGATGTAAAATGTAAATAAACGTGTTCAACCGGAATGAACACATATTAGGGTCTTCATTATTATTAAGTAATACCATTATTGTTATTCCTGTATAATGATTCCAAACATAACACTCATCATACACCTACGCGAGTGCCACCACCAACGCAGTTCCTCTTTTCTTTTTCTCTTCTTCAAATAAGATATATAATAATATGTCTTTTACAACCGTAATAAATGCGTAAAGTGGTCGACTCTTGTCCACATTTCAAGGCAATATTTCATTTTCGTCCAAGTTCACGGACTCAGGAAGACGATGAACAAACCCAGATAGGACGTTACGGTAATGGAGTGAGGTCTAGGAAAAACTAAACACTTCTTTCTGGCGAAGAAATTCATTTTATTCGCTGATATTAGTATTTGTACAGCAACAATCTGTAGACAAGTATGACTGCTGCTTTCATATTTATACTTTTACTATTCGATATATATTATGCTATGTATGTTTACGTGCTACGTTTCACGCAAGGCGTAGTATAATCCATTAATAAAAATGTGCGAAAAAGAGTTATCCAAAGAAGGCAAGAATTTATTACTTAATATTCTTTCCCCGGGCTTGCCTGGTCTGACTCGTTTTCAATGGTGCTAATGTTGTTAAAGCGCAGTGTTTTCTGTTTTGTATCCTACATAAACAGTCATTCTCGTAGACATACGTATATTTACATTTTGGGAGGGCGACCATGCTTAGAAACCTATTAAAGAATACAAAGGCTTTTGTATTTCTTCCTCCCATCCTAATAATAATATAGATGACTACATTTGCAAAGCAACACTGGAAGCAGCAGTCGTAGCTGCTGTTGAATATCTCTGTTCTATTCTGTCTCTTTGTGAGCTTTTCTGTCTCTCTACCTCTTTCTTTGGGTAAGGAAAGTTATAAGGAAACCACTCAAATACCAAAACGAAGCTAAGTAGGAGGACGGGAAGAGGAAGAGAAAAAGGCATCGTGTGCGAAGGAAGGAACAAGCCAAAGGACAAAATTATATAAGTTTCCTATTACTTCCTCCATATATTTTGTCGTTACGTGTGTGTGGTGAAAATAATAATTCTTATTGCGAAATTGTATGTCTTTCTGTCTCTATTCTCCTGTCACAATGAAACCCATTTTCATTTAAAATGAGATTTACACCGGTAAAATAATATAAACTATTGTGTTCTGCTTGTTTCTATATGGCATTGTAGTCCAATAGCCTGGTAAAATACAGTGTGTGCGGTAGGGAACGAGTGTAATTTTATTTCTGCCTTATCTGGGTTTACCTCTTCAATTTTCAGATGGGTGTATCTTGTTTGAGTGCACTCACACATACACGCACTTTACAGCACTACCCTATTTTGACTCAGCTTGGTGAACACTAGTAGTTTTAGAATGGTTAAAGGCCAATGGCACCGGTAATAATAACAATATTATAGTTTTCTCTTTCTCTATTCTTCGCGCTGCTGGCTCTGCAAAATGTTAAAATCGTAGAAAGTCATAAATATTTCTGACTTGAGTGAATACTACCACAGCCACCAGAATAGTAGAAGTACGTGCTATTCGAAACTAAAAGCCAAATTTACCTTCAACAAGCTACGTATGCCTAAACATACGATGATTATATTATTTAGGAACATGTATATAGTAAAATGTGGGGTTTCCAGCTTATCATCATTACTTTATATAAAATGGATTATAAAGTCATACAAAATGGATGAATGTGAATGCAAGCCCATTTCGATCTATCAACGTACTCTCTTTAGAAGCCCCTTTTGTATGTCATTTTGTTATTTTATTATTTTATAAGAATGTCAGCACTTTTAAAAAAGAGGAAAAGGAAACTGTACGAAAGTAATAAACCTAGTGTAAGCGGAGGTCGCATGCCCAGTAATCTTTTAATTTTGTTCGATAAAAGACGAAAATGGATATGTCAATTTGTGATTGGAAAATAGCTGTAGAGAGACGAGGAATCGAGTAAATTTTGAAATTATCGCAACAAACGTATGTGACATTATTGGCATTATGCTGCTCGAACGTGCTGTAGATTGAAAAAAGCTAGCATTTTGTTCCAGTTTCCTTTTTTTCCTTCACTTCAGTTCTATAAAACATTCTGTCCACTTGAACATGGCTCCAACTCACCGACTTTAACGCACTCATCACCGATAATAATAAAGCAAAAGGGCAGGTCATTGACGGGTGAATGATCAAAATAATATTTCGTATGACTTATAAAGCACACGGCACATTCTATTGTTCCCTTTGTAAATGGCAGTATTCGAATAGTCTGAGAGAAAATAACAACGACTTTGTTTGCCGTGGCGGCGGATATCTACGGACTGTACTACGTGCGTGTGTATTGTGTGTGTACACACAAAGTAGAAATTGCATATTAAATTACGGCGGAGGAGGGGAAAGAAGAGATGAACAAAGCAATAATGTAATGAAAAGGATTGTGGCTAATAGGAAGAATGAAGAAGCGTTAGAATCCCCGTCGAGAGTCAGTGTTAGTAGAATAATAATGTAACCAGACTTTGAAAATTAAAAGCGATGCAGAATAATAAGAATACGGAACATTATGAATAGAATGGAGTACAATTGCGATTTGTGGACACGAAAATACAGGCTCCAAACAACAACAACAATACAGCAGTGCAATCATTCTCTAGAAAGACGTTTAGTGGTGGATGATGATGGAGCATTTCATTGGCGATAAATCCATGTAATATTTATGTACAAGTTGCGTACATTTTTATAATATACTGATAATATGTTTTAAAGGGCATTTCTCTTCATTTTGGACGTGGTTGATTGTTGTGGGGACAGACAGAATGGTAGAGACGAGGCCGAGGATTTTGATAAAGATGAGATTGAATACGAGTGCGTGGATTCTGGTATAGAGACAAGCATGTTCATCATCTGCTGACTTGGCTACCCTGTCGAGTGAAAGCAATCCATTCATTGTGTGCATTTGCTCAGATTAAATTAGAATGGGTCGGAGAACCATAGAGTAAGTAAGTAGATAGAGGAACAAAGCTAACGTTATTCAGCCAAAATTGTGAAACTCGTAAAATAACGAAGAAGTTGTTTGACTGTACCGCTGTTTCTATCGGGAACGTATCTTTCAGCCTGAAAATGAAGCAAAAGCCATGTTATATCGCTGGAAAGCGCAAGATGACACGCATCATTCCAAAAAATAACACACAATTTCAGTTATAATCTCTAACGATACAGGAGTTCATTGTCAACAAAGTTTCAAATTATATCAAGGTTTCTTGCTCTCTCTCCTCTCTGCGGAGAACAGACGAGTCCCGCGACCACATCCAGCAGGTTCCATGAGAACGTGGCTGTACACTGGACGGTTAGGGTGGAAAGAGAGTTTCATTTCTTTTGCTTAGTTTCCCTCGATCACTAAATTATGAGCCCGTGGAAGTGGAAAATAGCAAAGATATGGAAATCCTGCGTGCAAATTACATACGTATTGCTGCACACGACAAGGAAGAATTAGTTTTTGTTAGGCGCATTGTTTGAGCTGGATTGGATAAATCAGTAATAAATTTACGCACCAAGTGGAAGATATTATGATTTGCATGAGGATTAATTTCTCCATATCGATTTTAGTGTATCGAGTGAAAATTGACCTTGAAAGGGATGCTTTGGTTAGAATATTCTTTGTATGTCTATTTGTTAAAGATTGATGCAAAGAAAAACGTTATTGGGAAGTTACACCACACTGAGATTTTAGCGTGTAAAGGGTGTAGGAAATGCTCTGATTCATTCTGCTTTTGATGTACTCTTGTATAGTTGTCATCTCAAAAGACAAAAACTGAATTCATCATGTTTCCAATAATTATTAGAATTTTGAAGTTTATGAAGTGATCTGGCTGTTTGTAATAAACTGACAAAATTAATAACTACAAGTATCCTAATTTTGCATTTTTTGCCAATTAGTGTTTTATGACCAAGTGCAAAAATTTTTGACATTTATTATGAGTATTTCAGACATTTAAGTACATGTGCATTCCATCTCTAATACACTTGCTGAGTCCCACTATTTTGTTAAAACAATCGCATAACCCAAAAAAGCAATAAATTGCAATAGGAAGCTGCTCCTCCTAGATACTTTGGCACGATGATCTTGAGGTAATAAATAAAAAGATTTTCAAAAACATGATCATAACTTGAGTCCTTCTTCCTGAGTTCTTTTTAAACTCTACACTGTGACATGTTTATTCCAACTCTTTTACTCATTCCAAAAGTGGCAACTTTCTTAATTTTATTACTGTTGCGCTATATTTTATGGAAAGTGAAAGAGTCAAGGATTCTCTTTTACGATCCACAGTTTCAGGTTCATCACCAAAATATTCATAAAGATTTTGTTTTATACGAGTATTTGTGTCTTTTATATCAATTTATATTATTTGCTTTCGTACGCCTAAAAAGCTCACGGGGAATGAGTAGTATAGCATTTTTTGCTATATTTTGCTATTTGGCTAAAGCTATAAGTGTATAGGTATAAAAACGTGCTTAAGTTTTATGTTGTTGAATATTGAAAAGCTTTGCACATAAACACAAAATTGTTTATTGTTTACTTTTGATGTTTTGAAAGACGCCGTCAATCCATGTTCCACGAAATAATTTTACAATACATACTGGCAACAGTGTAAATAAATTTTATGAACAATATTTTTGTCGCATGACTGAGAGCATATAAGTTTATAAAAATAAATCCATGTCAAAAAGTTTAGTGCTGAAACCTTCTACATCTACAGTACAAGTACCAAGAACAGGTATGCAGTAGTCGTATATAGTGCCAACAGTCACACAGCTTTACTAACTTCCGGTACTTTATAGCCTGTACAAGACTTTTACATTGAATTCGGCACAAGTTCAAACTACCCATTTATAACTTTCCGAAAATCTATTCTACACAAGTGACTCTGTCACGTTCAAACACGAGTTACTTTGGTATTCATACATGCGTGTGTACTTATGGAGAGTGGAAAATCCTTCCTTTAAACAATTTAGCAGATGTTGCAAACCCTTTTATTGTCGATTTTAACTTTAGTTCTCCGCAGATTGTGCAGTCTGGCTGCAAAGTTTTTTGATGAAATACAAAGGGGAAGGAAAAAGCACAACATTTATTTACCATGAGAGTGGCAAGAGAAAGAAAAAAATGCTGCACGTATTGTAACTCCCTAGTCGCCATTCGTTAAAAACAAGCCAACTAATTTGGTAAAACATCAGACATTCCACCCTAGTAATTAATTGCCCATCCTTTTTATGCATCCCTTTTAAAGTGCCGAGAGAAGAAGAAAACACTCGAAAAGGGAGTGTGCAATATTATTATTATGCAAAAAAATTTCCTAAGATAAAGATGCAACGCGTAGACGTATTAGGGAAGGCTTAACTGTGTGTCAAAGTCTTGTGTGTATTTCAACAGTCATTTTTTAAAAAGATTTCTTTTCACTGTACGTAAGTACTTTTACGAAGTTTAAATGCTACCAACAATAATTTTAAAGGCTCTTTTGTTATAACTTTCCGTTTTTATAATAATCCATCTTCTCAAGAATATCTGAATGTTGTAGAATTTATGTTGTGGAAAACTAGCAGAGACGTTTCCTGTGCAAAGTTTGCGAATAGAGTCATTTCATCACATGTCTATAAGCCATCCGCCACCTAATTTAACAAGCAAAACTATGGTCCTATCCTAGTTGGTTTGTCTAACCTTCTCCAATGGGAAATGTATCTTTGAAAAAAACTTGCTCCTGGTCTGAGATGTGCTCTTTATTACGTATTTATTTAAGCGGGTTTCCGGGAATATACATGTGTTGCACATGAAAGATGAGATGTTCTGTTGCGTTTCTAATTTGTTCTCTTGTCGAGTTCGACGATAGAGCTTGGTTTGCTTTTTATAATGTTGGATTTTTTCTTGGCTATATGCTAAAATAAAAATGCAGTTCAAGCTACACAGCTCACATTGTGCTTGAGTTGTTACGTGAAAAAACTGCACTGCGTTGTAACGGAGATCTCCCAGGGAGGTGGCGGCGGTTGTGTTGATAATGTTTCTGCTACCGCGGAGTATCATGATGATTATGATGAAACAAAAAATGCAAATAAAACGTGTAGCATAAGAATTGTGCACTAAAAATATCTCGAAATCGAGAGTAGCTTACAAATATCAACAGAGAGTGGAGTATTGCGTTTGAGTTGCACTCTTTGCTACATTCTGTAATGAGAAGTTAAGAGGATGATTCCAGTTGACTCCCTAACTATTTTGGCGGTGTAACGTTGTTGGCAGTAGTGCCATTGCAGCCTTTAATCCAGCTTTTTCTTCTTTACATGCGGATTTTCATCTTGTATAATATGCTTGTTAGGTGGTTGGATGTGTATCTGCGTGCTGTGCATGTGACGCGTTATTAGTTTTCTACTGGAAATAACCTCACACGCACATTTTCCTGCAGAAAGGTTTTAAGAGAAATTTACATGTCTACTTTTCTGATCCTGCTGAATAACATTTTTGGTATTTTGCATCTTTATGTTGCTTACTGCACCTCCTAAAACCAGAGGATCTTAAAGTATTCAGACACTTTTTACTCTTTTCTCCTTGCTAATGCAGGCATTGAATACAAAATATGTCTTGAAGTACACGACAGGGCACAGATGTTGGATTTCAAATGAGCCAAAAATTCGCCATTTTCTGATGCTTTTCACTTCCCAGTTGGTTATGGTATTTACTTATGCCAGGTTTCTTGTTCGACTTGAGAGAAACCCTTTTTTACAAGCGTATATTGAGAAAATCCTGCTGCCAATAATGGTTCTCTTTTTGTGAACATGTATGTGTTAGCAAGAAAACTTCACGAAGGATTCAACAAAATGAGAAATTCTTCAAAATATTCTCTTTTCTATCATTTTGTATTACCATGTATTTTCAATGGGATCACAGGAAAGTATCCAAAGTACTCAAACTTACTGTTTGTCTACATTTTTACTGAATAGCTCATGCTTCTTTGCATTGCTAAAATTTAGAAAGCCAAGAGAAATGACCAACTACATGCCAAAATGAGTAAAAACTGCCTTCCGGAAAACTTGAACACATACACGTTTCTTTTGCCAAACAAATGTAATGAAAGAAGTCAACTCGGACCACACTACTTTGGCAGGAGATTGATAGATGGATAGAATTTCAGAATATATAATGTTATTAGGCTTTCTTATAAGGGTTCACCACTATGAGAATAACTTTTGTATCTTATAGCATTGTATCTTATCTTATAACGATAGACAATACTATACATAAAGAGTAAATCATCATTTCAGTTAAAACACAAAACCCATAATGTTATGCTCGTATACTTTACCACTGTTTGAATACTGCGTTTTCTTATTGTTAGTTGTGGGGGTCTTGATATTCTGTTTAAGCAGCTGAAAAAAGGACCTTTCTCTAACCCGATACTATTGAGTTATAGTAGCACGAAATTTTCCAGAGTGGAAAGGAAAAAAAACTATGTTGTGCTTTTATTAGTAGAACGGCGGTATCATACTTAGGTGAACCCCTTTTGAACTTTTGCATCTGCATTTGATGGTGATGAAGCATATTGCATAGATATATTCTAAAAAGCCTTTTTATTCCCAAAAGAAAAAGTGTCGGATGTGATGTATGCGTATGCATTCCAAAGTAGTTGTCAAGCTTGAGGTTGTATTCCTTTTGAAGGCAAGTTTACTTTTCCAAAAATGAGTAAATCTTTACTGTAAGATATTTTGTAAACTCCGACTATTCCCTATTATGCGTACCATCTACACATACGGAAGGAAGCGTGGGTTACTGTACGAACAAGAGACGCACTCTGACTCCTTGTGAGCTGCTTGTGAGAGATTGAAGATATGAAATGCGTTTGTACTGACTTATCAAGTTGTTATTGTGTTCGCATCACTTAGCCATTCCAATCTGATCAAAATCTCTAGAAAAAGCACGAACCAAGAAGGTGTATTTGCAAGAAGATGTGAATCTGTTAGAAAAGGATGGGATGCATTTGCCTTTTGGTATTTTGGATCCACTTTCATTATTACCAGTGGAACCATGCATGAATAAGAAACGCATGTGTCATTGCGTGATGCATTTTGCTTATGACATTCAAAAATTTAAATCAACAAAAACATACGCATTTTCTCCCATCATTTGCAGCATGAATGAAATGGATAGAATACGTATAAATGTAAGCATTGTGTGAAAAGCAATAATATATGTGTACATTCAAAAATGAGTGAACTGAGCGGATTACTGTGCCGAACTTATGTCTGAATTTTGAATGCGCACTTTCACATTTATGCATTTATACATGTTCCGAGTGGAAAAGTAACACTTTCGTTGTGTTAGGAATTGAGAAGTCTATGGCTGTGAAGATATGACGTTTTTGTTGTCCTTGGCTGTGTTGTGACGGTTGTTACCCGGTGAATTCCCTTGATACTCTTATTCAGGTACTCTAGTGCATTTTAGAGACGTTTTTCAGTTCATCCTCTTGGTAAATGGTGTGCACAAGCCATCGATGACGAAGCTGACGTGCGGCATCCTTTCGTTTCATTCCCGCAGTTTGGGGCTCCTCTCTACCCTTTCAAAGCTTTTTACTTTCATGTAATATTCCCCTTTTACCTATCAATAATTCACAAGTCCATTCAATTGCATTATTTTGCAGTTCCTAGAATGCAAGAAAAAGAAAATTATAATCGGCTTTTCAGTACTCAGTCTGCTTCCAAATGACGTCTAGAGTCTACTGCTACGAACTAAGGAAAGGTCAAAGCCATATACATTAGAATAGCATAAGCAAGAATGTCAAACATGATTGTAAGAGTGTAACGTACATTGGCTTGCATGCAAAAATGTTAAACTCAATTTTAATTTTCCCATTGCGTCATGCTATTAGCATATTTTTTACAAAATTAATTTGTACAGCGTACAATTATACGCCTATTCATGTCGATTATTTGTACAGATTACATATTATTGCATATAGCCAGGTACCCCAACCCATGACATAGACAAACGCGGCATGATATTTTGTTATTTTTGTTGTCCACAACAATGAGCTAAATGAACGATGTAATGACGTATGGATTAAGTAACAGCAGCTGCTGTTGACTTTCCCATTTTACTCTAATCATTCCTTCATTAGCATTCATTTCATAATGTAATACCTGTCTTTATAATATGTTCACTCTTCTGCTGGTGATGTGACTGCTGTTTCAGTTTATTATGCATGATGATGAAAAATGCTGAATAAGTTCCTTTCATTTATATATCTTGTGGCTTATTAAATTGTTTCGGAACATCTGTTGTTCTAACTAGGCCAACTTAAATGAAATAGCTGGGAGCAAACATCCGTAAACGCTTCTTTCATTTGAAATAAGCAGAAGTGTTATAGTTGATAAGGTTGAACTTTGAACCAGACAATAACGACTAAAAACGTTTGTACGATTAGTTATTTGCTATATTTAAACACAACAAATCTCCCACACACTCACGTACGTACCCAGACGCATTGTTACACACGCGAGTACAAAAGTGTGTACAGTGCGGAAGATTAAATTATAGATGGCTTCTACTACAATAGTAATACTTGGACGAGTGTGTAGTCGCTGGAAGAGTCGTTTGTATCCATCATCGTAGTATCATGCACCTTCTTTCCTATTTTCTTAATTCGGCTCTCGCCTGCGTCCCGCTGCTGTCAAATAAAAAGTTTATAATACAAGAAGAAAAAGCCAAGCCCTTTTTACAGAGCTTTGCTTTGTCAGTGCGGCTTTCTCTACACGATAATATATTACATCATGTGCTTTCCGTGCAGCCAGACTGATATAAGCGTATAAGATTAAAATGCTCTTTTGCTTGCTGCTGTTGTTGTCTGTTTTCGGCAGAGAATGAATTGCATCCTCTGACCTGGCACATGCTGTGTTGATTCAATTTGAGATCTTTTGTTTCTACTCTTCATCTCTCACTGTGTGAGCCATTGCCATGCATGCAACTCAGCACTGCTTGTTACAACCCTGAACAAGTCAAGCAAAACTTGTCTGTTCTTCCTTGTTGCTGAACATGGGCCAAATTTAAATTTTTGTTACAACGTAATATTATACGAACATCCAGTGCAATGGAGAAATCAAGGAGGAAAATTCTAGTTCAGCTGCATTTTCCTGGCTCTCAAGCAATTTTCAATTCTATTTGCACATACCTGCAAGCTTGCATTCAATATATGGTACGCTGACGTTTAGGTATTCTGCAAAGTGCGGAGGGAGAAAGAGCTCATTTCATTTTTCGTTTGCCTTCATTTCCATTTTAGTTTACATTTTGACATTTTTGTTTCTAGTCGCATACCGCGTAATTCGTATACATTTGGTTTAAAAGCAATGTCAAGTACGCACATAAGTATGGAAGTAGATTGAAGCCGTGAATTTCAGCACCACACGAAACGACATTACGTTTCACGGTAGTGGACAGCTCTCTGGAGACGTCTGTGTTCACAAACACTACTCATACTGCTGACAAAGTCCCCTAATCCAGAATCATGTTTTGTGGTCACACTGCACTTGTTTCACAATGCCCATTTTCTCTTTTTACTTAAAACCGAATGCAGGATGCATGTGTAAATGCAGTTTTTTACACTGTATGTAATGTCTTGTACGTGTGAAACTGAATCATTTATAAGAGCATACTCGACTAGGGTCTCTGCCTCTGTTCCGGAATTAGTGAATGGAAGCACTGAAAACCAAATTTTAATGGATTTTATTCCCAGTGAGTGGTCTTTTCACCTGCAACAAGCATCGTGGTGCAGTGCAAGCTGCATCTAATGCAATATGACATTACGGTGAATCCAGAGAACCATGATATAATGAAATGGACTAGTTGGAGGCTTGTGTGATGTTATGATTATTACCATTACTTCCCGCAATAGTATTAAGTTGATGAACACAAGTTGGCTTGTTTTGAGGTAAAATTTTGAATTTCTTGAAAATGCAGGGCTTAATTTGTTTTGTAATAATGCTCATAGATGTTATCTGAATGTCCAGAGAGGCAGACCAAAAATGAAAATTATCATGATCAGATACCTTGATGCTCATCTAACATCTAATATCACAAGGATTGTTGCCAGATAGCTGGCATTTTCTGTTTTCCACCATCTGTAATCATCATTGTTTGGCCGTAATGATAAAATCGTGAATCTTTCTACGTGTGGAAATGGAAAAGGAGAGGGGGAAATGAATATGAGCCCAGGGAAAAATTCCGGTGGTTTTTAGTTAAGGCTTCTGAATGCTAATGGCAATGTTAAGGACCACAGGGTGCGTGAAAATGCGCATTTATCTTGCATCTGTGTTGGAGAGGAGTGCATGTGTGGAGTTGCACAAGAAATGGATGAGCAAGCAGTAAACTATTAGTACTGAGCAGCAATAGACTGTGGGTCTTTTTTCACCAGTCTGTGTGGGAGCAACTTTTTCTAATAAAGTTTTATTTTCAGTTTTGATATCACATGTGTGCACACAGCTCACCTTTCTGCTTATACGCAACAGCTACTAATGGCACCACCATCACTTTTTCTGCTGTTACCTGATAATACTGTACATTATTAAAATGCATAATGCATTTTTTAAACGTTTTTGCTCATTGATGAAAACCATCTAACGTCCATATTGTTGAGTGAGAGAATCTCTTTCGATTTTACAATGAATCCAATGTTCACAAAATTACAGTACGCATCCATAAAATGCAAATGCACGCACACATCGCATATAAATATTATTATTGCGTTTGATTATTATTCTCATGAAGAAAAAAGAAATGCTTCCTGCGTATTCTTTATTATTGTGGTATCACGGCATGCCGTGCCGGTGAAACTGATATGATCATATGTAAAAGCAAAAAACGAGAAAAAAATACAAAACTACATAGAAAATAAAAGTGGAAGTCAAATTAAAGTTATGCCTATGTGACTGGAGTAATCCTTCCCAAAATCAACAGGACAGTTTTGAAGAAAAAAATCACCATGAGTTTGCATGATATTAATGTATGCATGCATATGAAAATATAGATAAAAATTAAAATATACTGTGTCTCATCTAATTCTCCGTTTCACCCTTTCTCGTTTCAACTCAACAACCACAACAAGACTAAACAGTATAATTTGACAATGAGACTTTAGATAGTAAAATGTGGAATGTATGTCTGCATTTTAATTCCAAAAGCAATGTAATCCACCCAAAATGCTCCAATACATAGCACCACCTTAATGTGCCTCCATATGTGTATTGTGTGTCATTGCAATGAGAAAATGAAAATTTAGGGTGTCTCTTTTTCACTGCTGCCTCCAAGAAGAATAAACCCTAAACATTGCATTGCGATCGTGGAAATGGGTTCTCGAATCATTTCATTCACACGACGACTACTACCACATCTTCTCCTCTTTGATGCTGTTTATGGAGAAACTTGCAGAGTTGTTTGTTGGGCAACGTTTCCATTACACCAGTAGAATCACATTCACATCAGCATATTATTTAAAAGCACAACACGCACGCATGCATGGCAATATTCTAATAATCATAATAACGGTGGTGGTGGCATGAAAACGCAGATGTGGATTTCATAATGGATGGCACAAGGAGGAAGCAGAAGAAAGGAGAGAAGATTGAAGATGCTGTATAACTGCTAATGCCACTACTGCTGGTGCACAAAGTACAAAGACAGCACTGATTTTCATTTTCAATGACATGCTTTGTTGGTGGCTTGCTTGTGGTTTAAATTCTTTTATTATCCTCTGGAATATATATATAAATATATGGCTTCAGCCAGCAAAGATATAAATATGCTTAGTACCCACACAGTCGGCTGCTCAATGAATATGATCTCATCATCGTCTCCTTGTTCGCATCATATTGAAAATTTCCTTTGCCATAGTTTGTATTTAGCAGAATCAGCAGCAAAATACTTGATGAAAGAGTTGTAGTATTCAACTCTGTTAAATGACATGTTGAAAAGTTAGGAACAATGATACTTTTTGTTGTACTACACTTGTCTAATTCTTGTCTAAACGCGACAAGTATGGACACCCTGAGAACCAAAGTTTCAAGATTTGAGTTTATTGAGATAATTATCCTCGTATGCAGGCTTAAAGTAACGCTATAACGAAACACCACCACCAAGAAAATTGTATTTGATATTGAATAGGTATAAGATTTCTATAAACAAAAACAAGGCAAGTGTGGTATTCATTTTCATAATATTGTTTAGATGTCTTTTTACAAAAGTTGTATAAACTGAACTTTTAGTTGTGCTTTTGAATCACGTACAACGCATTGTAAAAGCATTTAAATGTGTAAGCATTAAAACAAAGCATAAGGAAGAAAGGACACATATTGACTACGCCAGAAGAGACAACCCAGATCTTCTCGCTTCATTTGCATAAAACTCACATCAAAATATCTCCACTTGCTCATTAAAAATCCCATTGACTTCAAGTAATAGTGTGGTTCGGTGCGTATTTTAGGTGCATCATTACTGCTATACGCATATAGTGCCCTGAGCTAGCGTGGAAAAGAGGAAAGAAAGAGCACAAGAGTTGTGCGTTTATACTCTATATTAAACCCTGAAACCAAGCCACATTTCTCATGCCCTGTGTATTTTTGGTCAAAACTGTGTGCATTGTGCATGTCTTATATCGTTCTATAAGATAAGTGAATTTTTCTACAAGGTGATGATATTCTGTTCATGCCTTAAGTAATAATAATACTTTCTTTTGTATATTTTTAAATGCACTTCCTCTCCTTTTTATCACATCTTGCCGTTTTTTCTCCACTCTTGATGATGGGCATGCCTCCTCGCCTCTCATCAAGAGCTGCCTCCATTGCTCGGTGTAGCTTAAAGGGATACTTTATTGAAGTTATGATGATGAGTACCAAAGATAAATTCAAAGGAATAAGAATATGCGAGCAGGACCGAACAAAAGGAGTTTTTATTAACTCCACAGTTTCCTTGTATGGGGGTGTAGGTTGGCTAAAGACAATTTTTAGGGCTGAGTTTTTTGTCATCGCACTCTCGCAAGATTCATTACTCTTTAGTCGGTCGTCGGTGGGAGATGGGAATGTAAATGAGAAAGGGAATCAGTAACGCTTTGTATATAAGGTCAAACGGGAACTCGCATTTTCATAACCAACCAAAGGAAGGCGAAAAAATCTTTTTCGCTTTTCTCACTCTTCTGTTAACGAAATAATGACTTTTGATGATGGTAATGGAAACGATTATATTGACGATGTGATGGTCCGCCCTTCTCAAGCTCTTTGGCATGCCATTACGATTACTGAATGACTGAATAAGGTTAAATACGGTTGGATAACCTACCTAAATAGCAATGTGTATACATACATGCATACATATTTATGTAAGAGATGGATGCAGTTGGTTCTTTAGCGTGCTTGTTAAAAGATTGTTAAAAAGCCATGTCACCCGTGAACTAAAGAAACAGGAACTTGTTAGAAAAAAAACTAAACAAGCAGAACATTTGCTAGGTGAACTTGATGTGATGAATTGAGAAGAGCACTATTTTGGGAAAGAAGTATGTCAGAAGCGACAACCACGTTAGTCTGTTAATGTCCAACAAGGTTTTAAAAGCAATTCGCTCTAACGTTCATAGATAGACATACATGGCAAAGTACAAAGTGATGGAGGATCATGATAAAACATGTGGCAGGAATGAAGTTGATGGCCAATATAGCCCATATTCCAAAGTTCATTGAACAGGTACCTATATAGTCTTTCCAAAGAAGCGTTGAACAACAATTTTCTGGATTTGTAAAGAAAAATTACAAATTTACTGTTGCAGTAAACAAATCAAGATTTTTTTGGTATTTCTGATTTTTACTTTGTACATGCATTTTTAAAAACTGAACGTTTTCTTTCCTTGTATACGTCAAAATTATACCTTCAGTGCAAGAAAGCAAGAAAATAACTGAATGAAACATAAAGTGTATACTTTTTTGTTCATATTATAACTTTTTAGGCGTGATCTGTTTTTGTTGATTCGTGTTCACCAGCGTCTTGTAAGACTTATCTTGATGATGAAAAGGGATACTTACACAAAATGGTAGCATTTTTCATCACCTCGTTTAATGTAAAAGTATCAAGCTTACCGGCACGTTAAAACCTAAAACTATATGAGACGATGTCTAAGATTGGGGAAAAATACGACAACGATGGTAAAAAAAAAGATGGAAGGGGCGACAGACAACCTTTTACTTCCTTCTATAAATGTTCGTAGGTTGGCTTGCTATTTGCTGCATATCACACTGTTCTCTCTGACACTTACATTGCCTCCTGTAAATAATAGTCAGCTCGCTTTTCTCTGGTTGCAAAAGGGAGCAAAGGAGAATGAAAAAAAACGTCTTCCTTTGCCCGTTTTTCTTCCAGTTTGTATGAGAAAAATGGCATTTTGCTTCCGTTTCCCAAGACGAAGAATAAGTAGAGGATGAAGAGTATATATGAGCTCCTTTCGTGTAGTAATGGTGAAGTGAGGTATCCTTGAGTCTACCCGAATAGGTAGTAACCCTGGCTGGCACAACTAGAAAATTGATATTGAAGTTTATATGTACTTTATGTAATAACATAACATGCAACTACAATTCTCATAATGGCAGACACTGACATTATTATTATTATTACTGGAAAGAGAAGAGCGCCACAGTAATGGCAATCCCAAAAGATCACCACGTGTATACACACCAATGCACATACAACCCATAACAGACCATTACCATTTGAACTTGAACCTTGTTCCCTTTTGTGAAATACGTTGCACTTACATATAAGCTTTGCTTTCTCATTCTATCTTTGTAAAAAATATCTTCCAATCATTTATCTTATCCCTTGTTTCCGGGTTTTTATATTTTCAGATTTGAAAAAGTATTTTGAGCAATCTCCTTACACAAAGAGCGTTGAGCTGGATTCGCAGACGGAACTCAGATGCATTCCACCCGATGGGATTCCGATGCCTGTTATTTCCTGGGTACGGGATGGACGAACTATCGACCCGAAACGAGACCCCAATTATATTATCACCGCTGATGGGCACTTGCTCATTGCCCAAACCCGACTTTCCGACATGGGCAATTACAGTTGCGTCGCTGAGAATATTGCCAGTCGCCGTGTGAGCGAGCCTGCCCTTCTCACGGTCTACGGTAAGTAAATGGAACCGTTTATGACATTCTATTCTATAATCACAAGAACAGTATGGTTAGTAGACACTGATGATAACTGCGATTACTAACTGTTTACTCACGGCAAGCGCATAGCAAATAATTAATTACAGAACCACAAACACACGGAAATCATACATGTAGGAAATGTTATCCAAATAAATTTACCTTCATCAATGGAATGATTGCTATCATAAACCAGCATACGCCAGTCAATTTTATTGAGCTCATTCACTCAAACAAAACTTGCTGGAAAAATTTACCCAGTGAGATCAGAAGGTTAAACATAGTGTACTGTAAATCTAACGAAACGTAACTTATCTGTAGTCAATTTGTTCATTGACTGAGCATGCTTATGCAAGCGCGTATCCTTTGGTAAATATTGGTATTGGTTGTGCTTTTTATCCCAACCGTAAGTTGCTGGGTACACATATTAGGAACTATATTCTATTTACAAATCAAAGAGTAGATGAAATTGTTTAACGAGGGTCGGTGATGATGACTAGACTTATTTGCTTTCACTTGCTTACTTGTGAGTGTTGTCAGTGAATGTACAGATTTTGTGTTAAACAATGTTCCTTTAGAATTTGGTCAAACTAATGCGTACGACCATATGCCACGTTGGTAATTTCATAATGAACACGCATATGTCATTATTGTTCTTAACTCGCTTATTAATGCACTTGCAAGTTTCATTACAGTCGGGGATTTATGTAGTAATTCCGGAAGTATTGTAATAAAAGCAAAAGAAGGCATGGAATCTGTATGACATTTGCTTACATGAAAAACAGCTTTGCAATAGCAATTTAGCAAAGAAGCTTAGATAATATAAACGCACAAATATTTTGGGGAACTAAAATGTATGAAAGCTTCAGTAAGCAAATAAGTATATTTTGCTTTATATATAGTAAAATAGATTTATGAGTGAAATCAAGCTGAATCAACATACAAATATAATACTACTTTGGCATTGACCATGACCAAGAATGGTGTCCATTACAGAAAATGCATAAAGGAAATCCGCATGTTTCATGAAAATCTTCTATAGAATAAAATAACGCTTAAGTATCTGCTGTAATATATGAACATACCTTTATATCTTTAAATTATATCAAACATGTTGCTTACTTGCAAACAATCTACGATTGAAGATGACTAATACACTAACAGACTTTTACGAGGTTGTATAGCGTATACGTTTCCAATGCAATTTTCTGCTGTTCTCTTGGTGAGCTGTGCAGTGTCGATGTGTCGGTAACATTAGCTTTGCGAAGGCAATGAAAGGGAAAGTAGATATTCGAAGGATTCAATGAAAAAAATGAAAAGATTCTATGAGGTAGGAAATGAAAGGCTCACACGTCTCTACGACCTATTATACTGCATCCATTTTTCCCGTTTCAGACAAGTTAAAAGCCCTCTTAGGGCCACTGCCAAAAAAAGCACTTTCTATATTGAGCCAAAAGAAAACAACAAACATGCGGATTCGATGGTGAAAATAGAAACAGCAGTACGCACTTTTGCTCAAGTACAATGTAAATGTGAAACTCTTATAGACACACGTATGCTCTGAGAATTCTGCAGCATACGGTACAAATAGCTTTCTTTAGTCTGCGCATTGTCATATTGACCACCACCACAGGATACCATATGTGTTTGCTTTCTCTAGCAAGTTATGCACACAGTTGCATGCTATAAACATGCATTTATGTATGAGGTATTCTGCCTGCTGTCAGTTTTCTCTTTTTAACAAATAAGTTTACTTTTGGAATGAGAGTCGACAAGGGCAAGAGAAAAGCTAAGAGTATGATGGTAGTTATGCCGCTACTTTAACACTCTAAAAGAAGCATGTAATTCAGCATGTTGCCGGACAATAGCAAATTCATACTAAAGATACTATAGTAGTATGTACGCACTTCCTCACGCAAAAAAATAAAAGCAGAAAGATTCCAATGTCTCCTACTGTTGATACTTAACTGCAATATAACACTAGAAGCCTTGACAGTTTTTTTCTCATTTTGCTTGCTTACGTGAATGTCTGGTGTCGATACTCTAAAGGTGAACTGGACTATATATAATATCATGTATATACAATAGTCAAACGTACCTTTTTGAAAGTTTCTACATTTTCCAAGTGAAACGTGCATATCTTGTGTTTCTCTCATTTCTGTCTCTACGCGTATATGTATCTATGTTTTTACATGGTTTCTTTCTTTCCTTTAACGGGAAAGGTGGTATACAGGCACAAAATCCCTTCGGCTTTATTTTCCCTGTTGTCACCGACTCATCGCACTGTAGTGTTGATACGCATCTCATCATGGCTTGTGTTATTGTGCTTACATGTAAAATACAGACATTTTCTTTTCACATTTTACCTTTTGACAAGGGTTGAAGACTTTATGCATAATATCGACTAGGAACGTTAGGCTTCAAAACCAGGAAAGGATGACGATGATTTTCTTGGATAGATATAGAGCTTTCTCCTCACCTTTATTCTTCTTTCACTATTGCCCCCTCTCTTTTCTTCTGGTGACGTTATCGTGGGCAAAAGTACACAAGGAAACTAATATACTTTGAAAATCCCACAAGAAAAGGTAGCAGATGTTAACATTTATCTTACGAACAGCATAGAAGAACGCTCTTGTACTCAGGTAATCTTGGGTACTTTTTTGAAGAACCACTTTTAATAGTTGTTCATTCAGCTTTGTCTCCTGTATGTCCTTACCTTGTCCTTCCTTCGGCATATTATAGATGATGTTGTTTTGTCTTTCTTTTTCTGTCATAATATCGTCATAATCCATTGCAGTTTGAATAACTTTCTCTTTTTTGTCTAAGTATTCTGCTAAACCTCATGAGTTTACTGTGTTCTTTCAAGATTGTTTATTTTCCACCCTTACAATAATACTTTAAATACATACATGAAAGTAACTGTTTCAGTATACTAAAGCAATATAAAAAGAGATATAGTGCAAGTTTACTAAGCCAGACGGCTGAAAGAAAAGAAAGCTGTGACTCGTGAGTATAGTGACACGAGGCAAAGTTGTAAACTTCCTGTTCCCTGCTTTTAATAATATATAAATTATACAAAATAACCCACACGACTGACAGAACTGCAAGCATAACAGAATTCAGTCAAGGCTGTTTTGCTTGAAAATAAAAATCTACTCAAGCATTTTTAATATTTGGCGTTCCACGTTCAAGGTTGACGTAAAATACAAAGCTGACGACCTGTTATTAATGCAAAAATATACACACAATGCGGAAGAGACTTTACTTGAACTAACGAATACTTCGGAATACTGTGTGTTTGTGTGTAAACTATACCTATTACGTAAAATACAAGATGTGGAAACATCCTATGTTGTTGTGTCACCAAAATATTGGCCTAGGTATAGTGTGGAGATACGGTACGTAGTTGATCGTTTTAGCAAGAAGTGTGTCTGTTTGGATACAATAACCGACAAGCTGTTTTGAAATACCGTCAAAGCTATGGGTGTATGGTATATTAATAGTTTTGCAAGCAAAATGCCGTCAGCAATGCTGAATCCACTTTTGCATTCTCCGTCAGTACGTATTATTCCTATGAGAGGAGAATTCATGTAAAATGCATCAACATAGGGGGATGTACAGCAAGTTGACTGGCTTCACAAAAAACAGAAAAAAATGCCTCTATAATGAGTTGGAGATGCAGTAAAACTTGCTGTGGTTAGATTTTTAAACAGAATAATAAATTCAGATTCTGTATGGTAAAGGTTTAAACTAACATTATTTGTACATCATGAGACTTTATTGTGGCTTTGTTAAATAAACAAAGTATTTTGTATGAGTTACAAATTTCATCCGTACCGTACCAGCATCATTCAGCCAGTGTTCATAAGTAACTCGCGCCTTTCTCTCTCAAACATAAGCAGGATCAAATCGGCGCGCGACTCCTTACATTTCTTTCTGATAAGTAAAGAAATTTCCGTGTGTGCAAACTATTTTTAAAGTTTATGTAAGCAGTGTAGCTCATCATCATAATTTTTATTCACGTTTTTATTATTATTGAAAATTCAATTCATATGACGCTGCACTAAGAAGGAGCTAAGCCATAGAATAAGGAATATTGGAAAATCTGGGTAATATATTCTAGGAAACTCATTTGATACGTTTTCTGCTGATATGATGTACATGGAATTTACACGCCTTGAAAATCCTAGATTATTAAAGGGAAAGGAAAGTTAAGCCAAATTCCTTTTTTTCCAAAGTTTTCTTCACTTTTTAAGCCCATTTCTTGATTATGAATGTGCTGAAGTTACTTAACCCTAGACGATCCTGCAACTATGTAAAGTATAAAGCCTTCACTGAGATACTTTGACTAAGGAGATATGCTTAGAAAACACCATCCAGCAAAAGTGTAGTGCGGTAAGTAGCCTCACACATTTTTTTGTCGAAAGACGGTAATACCATCATTCAAAAAAAATTCTGCAACTGAAAGCAGCTGAGAAAAATAGCAGAACATAAAAAACTACTAGGAAAAGATGGTTTGAGACTTGCGATGGAGAAATACACAGTCTTTCTTGGATGTTGGATATGTAATTTTCATCTCGGAGTGAGAATGGTAGTTGAGGATAAGATTCTGTAATGCATAATAGCATCTTGAGGTTGGCTGCAAGCGTCTGTAGGAAAAGTTATTAGAAAGGAGATATAAAGTTTCTCCTGGTTTGGTGTCTGTGGTGGTGTCGGTGGAGGAGGAGAGTAATCATAAAAGTATATAATCTATTCTAAAGCCACATTTCATTTTCATCCTGTTACTTAACGAGCAATCTCTACCACTCGAGTGCTGCTGTGACTCGATGGGGTGGTGCTGCTAGCTGGTGCGGTATATATTATTACCATTATGTTGGCTGTTTTGCGTTAGTATGTGGGTGAAGTGAAGATTGGAATTCCTCATGTGAAAGCTACCATGTATCATGCATCTCCATTACGCACTCTCTTGGCTCAAGAAAAATATTATTATTCTAGTTAGTTGCCTTTTACACCTTATGTTTCTATGCACTAAAGACTTTTTGCAATGCTAAGAAAGTCCACAAAAATGTCAATTACATTGAGAATTAGATGGTGTATTATGGGCTTTGACTTTTAGGATTGATGTAATATTGTGTTATTTATCATATGTATTTTCATTATTATGCATGGAACAACGTAAGCATCTGTTTGCTGCAGAAATTGGATATAACTCAACTCTGATTCTGATTCACCGATTGATGTTTCCAGCACCAGCAGCGTTAGTATGGTTGAAAAATTATCTCATCCTTGATTTTATTGCTGCCAATCAGTTCACGTATCTATTTGAAATCATTGGCAAAGATTCTCGATTTCTTTCTGAAACATGTATTGTGGAACAGACAAGCATTTTAGTGTGTGCATATGCATAGGTAAAGAAAGCGCAGAATTTTATCATTATCAGTGTCTAGTTTAGTCAAAGTACATAAACATCATAATGCAAAATTATAGGGTGAGGAATAGAGAAAGAATTCATCCATTCTTTTTGTTCCTTCCAGGGAAGAACAAAAGGCTTTTGACAATATATCCTGTAGTAATGACGGGAAGTTGTATAGGTAGGGCCATCCGGAATATTTTCAGTGATATTCTACCTAATAATAGTCATAATACCGCACCGTTCAGAAAGGCGGACGTCATTCACACAGACAATGCGTTTCACCATTATTATTTGAGCCGTGGAGCAATATTTCACCCATAAGCACAAAAGTACACACAGACGTTCTTTGCTATAATATGCCTTTTACTTTTCCTTCTTTCATTCATTCCATGAAAGAAAGCACAAGAGATCAGATGAATGAGCATATCTTTAAACATAAAAGCACCTCTCTTTATCTCTGCCACCACTGGAACAACCACGAGGAGAAGGAGTCATTAGAATGCAAAAGCAGGAGCATCAATCTCCATTTGGGACTTGAAAACTACACACTTGAGTTATATATTATTTTCTTTGCCGTCCGTATTGCATAATACGTACGTTTGAAACTATGTGGAAAATAACTAGGTATAGGTATATAAATTCAAGCAAAGTGTGTATAAGCAACTTATAGTGAGTAGTGCATAGATTGCAATGCCAAGGCAAGGAAAGAAGACGGAAGGCCGTCAAAAAACTCAAGAGCTCATGCACACTCAAACAGTCGGCTTATTGCTTCGAATAAAACCAGCAAAAAAGTCTGCTGAAGCACAAGTTGCGTGAGTGCGTGTATTATGCAAGTATCTGTGTTTATGCTTATAACTCTTCAAGAAACAACGCATTTGTACCAAATGAAAATTGCTTGAAGCAGCGGAACAAGTGAGGTAATAGCTGAAGCAATCCTAAATGCAAACTCAAATGTTTGTGCAGATGTATCAAACCAAACCCCTGGAGGTGCTTCTATTCCGTACTAGTAAAAGCCCTGGCAAAATGTACAAAATTCTACCTTGGTTGGTACATTTGGTATAATACAAAATCCCGGTCTTTTGTTTGCATTTAGGGCTTTCCAGCCGAAATATATTCCTTATCGTCCAAACAAAAGCTTCAGAGTTGAAATGAGAGAGCTGGTTTTAAAACAAAAGAAAAAAAGAATGAGCGCTGGTGTAAAAATACATTTGCAGAGAACATACGGACCACGTGTTTTTGTCTCTTTATCATTATTATTATTGTGTTGATTGCAATACGATGCTGAAATTTTTCTTTCATCGTTGTGGCTGTGACTATCATGACAGTTTGTAAAAAGTTTGTGAATCGAGCGATGGCTACAATGTAGAGTAGATTTCTCTTTCGACAAGCATAGCATTTTAGCATCTAGAAAAATTTTAGTAGGAAGACGGGAAATGTTGATAACGGCTATGCTATGTGAGTTTGTAGAGTACTCGTTGCTGTTCACTTTTGTCATTTTTTATTGCAAAATGAACTCGCTGAGTGAACAAAAGAAAAGTGCGTGACGCACAGTACATAATAATGTATAGCCTCTAGTAAATGTGGGCAAAACAATTTCCATGTGTATTGTTACTGCACTTTATAAGATAATGCTGACTCGACCGAATTCTTCTTCCGTCATACTTCAGAAATCATTGAATTTCTAGGGCTCAGGCATGCAATCAAAGTTCGGGATTTTACTATAAAACATTGCTTGTATCTGCTCTTCCCCACTTTTTACTGAGGGAAAATGCAGAAATGAATATGTATTTATTGGGGAAGAAAACAAGAGAGAAAGAAGAAAATGAAAAAAGAAAGACGAAGTGGGAGGCAGTGAACCTCTTTAACATGTGTCCTCCTCTCTCATGTACGCACTATTTCAAGTGCCTCCTTATTTATAATCCTGCTTGAGTTACACCGAGTGACTGGTGGTGGTGAATCCTGTACTTGAGTGTTTTTTCAGTTTTCTACCCGTTTCCCTATCCTGCCACCCAGAGCAACATCCGCCAATGGCAGCACTTGAGCATGTTCTGGTTATAAAGTTAGATTGTCGGTATATTAGCTTCCTAAGGTTCTGAAAAGTAGTTAGATGAGTGGTGGTATTAGTTTAGATGGGGAAAAAGTAAAATTCTCAGGAAAAAAATGCCAACCACCAGTACCGCATCCTTGTTCTAGAAGATGCACACAGACAAGTTGTGAGAAAAGTAGCTGTTTTTCTCTATCTTGTAGAAAATAAAAGTTAAGAAGCAAAAGAAGTGCTATTACGTCTGGGCTACTACCCACTTTACTCAACCAAGCTTGAATCTTGCCTCCCAAAAGCCGACTTTCTTTTTCTTTTGTTCTTCTCCATCGACATTAACACAACGGAAGCAAAAGTATATTTTCCCAACCACTATACTAGCGCTAACTTTGATACTTGGCATTTTTTCCCATATTCATCCAACCGAATTATTCTTTTCTTCATTTCTGTCGTTTTTAAAGACTTTCGATAGAGAAGAAAAGAGAACTAAAGAAAGATATTTCCTTGTGTAGTTTCCTTAAATATTTTTTTGCCTTTCTCAAAAACCGTTTCTAATGCATTTCATTCAACATTTTCATTCCTCCTTTATTATGCCCATCCTTTTCTTCCCCGCCTTTGCTATTCACTATGCACGGCGAGACGGCAGTTAAGTTACATTATGTTACACATACTTTTTAAAAACCCTTTTCGATGGTACAGGCTCTGACAGATACACAACGGCAACATCCTCGACGCAGAATGG
This sequence comes from Entomobrya proxima, assembly GCA_029691765.1. NCBI lineage: Eukaryota > Metazoa > Arthropoda > Collembola > Entomobryomorpha > Entomobryidae > Entomobrya > Entomobrya proxima. The sequence goes on from CM056168.1 coordinate 15,738,474, forward strand.
ACCGCGTCCTTAGCACGTACAAAATGAGCTTCCATCAAACATGATTCTTTAGCAAAGAAAATGTTTGTAGTAAACTTGTGCTTTGACTATATAAGTACATTATGAAGAAATGCCTTCTACTATGTAGTTAGTTGCCTTTTCTTCACTTTTTATTCTTGACGAAATTGGTTGTGCTGTGAAATCCCGTGCTTGGCTGAATCCTTGAAAATTATGTAGAGCAAAAGCATGAGAGAGAGAGAGTGAGGAGTTGACTACTTACTTCATGCTTTTTAGGAACCGTCAAGTCAGCATCTTCAGCTTGGTAAAGGAATAATAATATAGGTTCCTTTTTTTGGTAAAACGGAAGCAAAATGTAGGCTATTTGGACAAAAAATATTCTAGTCACGTGAGCTCATCATACTTGTTTGAACAGCAACATCGTTTGCTCTCCTTGCTTGCCTCTTCCAAGGAGGAGAATAGAATAGAAAAAAATCCCTTTTTACATGATGATTTCTTACAAAAAAACTGCCATCACCGTAACTGCTACTTACGACACGACGTTCCTTGTTCTCCCAGTCATTTTTTGGTTTAAATGACATGGCATTTTAAACCTCATTTGGAGCAAAAACGGCAACTTTCTCAGTGAAGGTAATGATGGACAAATGTGATGTTTGGCACTTTGAGTGTCCTACTTTTATGAGCAGAATATAAAATTGAAACGTCAGAAAAATTCCAGCAAAAACAAATGCTGCAAGCATTTTGTGTCGGAATGTTTGCTCGTGTGCTTAAAATCAACTCTTCTCTGGAAGAATGATTAGAATTCAACAGACCTTTCTTCTTTTGACAGATTACTTCGAAGCGTGAGTGAGCACCAAAAACAACATGCAAATGTCTACTAATGGAATGCAAATTTCTGTGTAAAATTCAACTCTACAAAATACATTACGCATTTTCATAATGAAACTTGGAAACTAGCGACGCGAAAAAATCTTGCTTGTTTGGCTTACACACACACTAAATGGCTTACAAACAAAACCCTGTTCTTTCATGTGCTTTCTACTGCATACAAATCCACTTGCTCACAAATCATAAAACAAAGTTTGCATTGCTACCATGAAGTCTCAGTTGGAATGAAAAGTAAGCTACATTCGCAGAACACAAAAACAAGAAATTGCCACACAACATGATTTCCCCTTATCATTACACACTTCCACACTGTCTATCGCAGAGCAAGATTGATGCAGGATTCATCTAATTTAATATCGCTGTTTCTTTTTATTCACAGTTAATGGAGGCTGGTCCCAGTGGTCACCGTGGTCAGACTGTCAAGGTCTTTGTGGCAAGGGAGTTCAGAAACGGACCAGGATGTGTAATAGCCCCGCACCTCTAAATGGTGGCAGACCTTGTTCGGGATCCTCAGTACAAAAACAAGACTGCATCACGCCTTGCCCTCGTAAGTTTTTAAAATTGTTGTTTTAAACAGTATTGAAGCCATACGTAAACCAACTTACGCGAAATTTTTGTGCGAAAATTAAGAGTAATTAAACCAAAATAGGTTTGTCATTACATCCTCATACATCATAAATTGAGTATAGACTAACTAATGACTCCAAATAATATTTAAGACACTCTCAGACAACGCAAACTTCCAGCAGTTTTGATTGCTTTGAAAATTGGATACGTGAACAAAAATGAGCGGCAATCATTTATTTTTTGGGAAGGCATACAGAGTGAAATGATAATTACTTTGCAAAAGTTTGCTTTCTGTCTTTCTCTGATGAAATGCATGTACGGATGGAATTTCATCGCTTAGAAGTTATAAATATCACTCATGTGCACACTGCAGCAAGAAGGGATGGAGTGGGGTGGAACTTCCTCTCATATTTGTGAACATTTGTTTGCTAAGAGAGAATATTTTTCCACTGCTGAAGTTTTGTTTGCTCTTCCCATTATCAGTCATTCCAGAGACAGTTTATAGTAAACGGGCTCACCAATTATCCCCTAATTATGGGGAAAGCTTGAGGTTCTCCCTTTGACTATGATGGACGAGTAATGAGCTTCATATACATAAAACATTACATACACTAGCAATATGCCACTTTAAAATTAAGCAAAAGGGGAAAAAGCTGGATATCATATGTACGCACAAATATGTTTAGTATTAGGCTTATATAGGTAAATACAACCTATATTTGTCCCATCATTTATTTTCCATTCTTTTTTACCTTTCTTTCTTAGGTAAGAGGATAGAGGTATAGAGTTTTCTTGTAAAATAATAATAGAAGACTCTCATAGAGAAACTTACTAGATAATTATGTACAATTTGCAGATACACACTCATAATTTTTAAGTTTCTAAACTTAAACTGATGATTACAACGTGAGGATGACGATGGCAAAAGAATGCTATTATTGACGATAGCATTGATGAGTGAAATGGAAGGGTAGCTTAATGCTCATTTTTCTGCTATGAACAATAAGTTTCATTTTTCTTTTCTCTTGGGTTCTCAGCAGAAACTATTCTACAACGAACTGCATTCAATAACTTTTAAAGAAGATTTTACTAAAGATTTCAGTGTAGTGTAAGGCTTTGTTAAGAGTTATCGCCTTCTTTGCAACTCTGTGTCCTACTTGCAAAGTTGATTCCATTAAAGAAAGTCCTCTACTTTATAAATTTAGGCTGTCTCATTCTTCATTAGTAACCTTTTGAAGAAAATGCGTGCTGAAGAGAGTTGGAGGAAACCTAATTTAGTAACCTTTTTACAAGTATATTGCCTACGCTAAGCGCACAACTCCCAGTTCAGCAGAAATAGTAAAGTTACCAAAACCATCCCAATCCCGAGGAACCAATCCAAACGACATTTTCGTAGAGAGAAGCAGCTGCTCGGGTTGTTGGCTCTATCATTTTTATTCGTGAGACCATTATATCCGTTCTGTGGTTATTGCATATTGTACACCTCATTTAAATGAATACAACCGTGAGGTACTGCTTGTGCTTCTCTTCACACTACAATATCTGACTTGATCAACAACGGTAGGGAAATAAATATGGTGAAAAATACGTAAAGTCTGCACACACTCACTGGGGTAGTACATAAGAGTTATAGTAATAATAGTAGAATGGTATCGGCAAAGAAGGGCGAATGATTGATGAACTTTTTCTCAGGAAGGCATGCACTAGATAAAAAAGCATCTTGCTTGCTGAGAAGAGTAGCATAATAGCATTGCTGAGTAGCATATATAGAGCTGTAATACTTGGTGCATAGCGTACATGCAAAAAGTGAAAAAAGAGATAAATGTGCTTCTGAAGATTTTTTCTTCTAAAAATTACTTGCATCTACCACAACACAGTGGCAAGTCAAGAGGAATTTTCATCTTATTAGTTCTGCTCCTTTGTAACTGCTATTGATCACTGCTCAGGAAAAGCCATGTCGTTTTGTGATGACGATGATGATGCCTGATAAATGGAATATGTTACGAGGGCTCCTTCTCTGGCTCGCGTTTTTGTCTCCCTGCAAAATTTTCTTGAAAAAATCTGCTATGGTACTTCCAAGTCAGTTTTCTTTCTTTAGGGGCACATTTCATAAAATCTCAGCCTTTTATCTTCTTGCGGTTCTGCTGCTGTTGTGGTTTGTCGGTTTGACGTACTGGTGATACCTTATTTTCCATGTATTCTTGTCTGGCCCTCTTGGTTCACCGTGCTTCTTTTAAATGTGGTATAAAATCTAGATGTACATATTATTGTGGCAAACTAAAAAGCACGACGTGCTGCATGTCATGCGAGGTGTATGATGATGAGTTATGTCGTACTAAAAGTTGAAAGTAGAAGCAAATAACATGCATGACGGCTGTGTGCATGTGAGTTGCAAAAAATACCATGTTTGAACATATTTCATTTTGGGACTTTTACTTTTCTTCTTGTGAGTTGTGAGGGATGCACAAAAGTTGTGCGGGCGGCTGGGTTGTTTTTTGTTTGGCAGCTCGTTGTCATGTTGTTTGTTTGTAAATAGTATACAAGGCATAAGGATATTCATTACGTAATTTATATAATACTTTTTTATTCCTCCGTTTGGCGTATGCTATGAAGCTTCCCTAGTTTTTTGCATCACTACTGTAATATTTCTTTCTATTTGTTTATCCAGTTATGATTCCTACTACTCAAATAAAACAACTCGTCCCACTCTTCTACCATCATCGTTGCCCAACTTTAATATCCTTTTCAAACTAAGCAATTTTAGTGGGAGGTCACAGTTTAATCATTCTCTTTATTGGGTGTGACCCAAGTTGCGAAAAATGCTATATACTTTTCCAGCGTATTGCTTGGTGATCGTCTTACACAAGATATGGGCCACAAACTCAGTTATACAACAAAATTTCACTATATGGTGTGGGTTTTGACATAGTACACGTCGTAAGCATTCACAAACAGAATTAATCAAGCCGGGCCTGCATGCTAGTAAAAAGGATGGGCTTCAAAAAGACAGGCATTCAAAAAGTTCAAAGTGGAATGTTTATGCTTTGCCATTTACCCTAATTTTTTGAAGTACAAGTAAAAATGCTGGTCATCTTCGTTTGTTTGATATAATGGGCATGTAATACCAACATCAATTTCCTTAAGAGCCTGCAAATATGGTATAAAATAGGACATAGGAGAGTCCTTCTATGCTATGCTAGGACATTAGACTAAACTAAAATTAGTTTGTCTCACTTTTACTCTCTGGTCTATTAAAGTTTTGTAGTCCGTTTGGCTACCGTCTGAGTTATATGTATTCAAAAATGCTTTTAGTAAAGTACGCAATTAGTTCTTTAAAATGGTATCATCTGAAGATGGCATATATTAATTTGAATATATTTATGCTATAAAGCCTGATAATTTGTAACTGTCATATACCTATATCGAATATTTGAAGGGTATTTCATATCATGTTTCTGTCTATACCACCGTGCGTGCGAAACTTTATCACATTGTAAATATTTGTCCAAAGCATTGAATTTCAAACGCAAAATGACTCACAAATCAAACAAGGAAATTAATCCTCTTTGCTACCACGCACAGCATTTATATATCTAGGTTTGCGTGTTAAACGTCACTTGTGCCGTTGTACCATGTTTCTGCTCTCTCTTCTTTTGCTCGTTTTCTAATTTGTTCATACGAAAAAGGCACTCCAATTTTATGTAAGTTGATAATGCGTAAATGAGACAGAACTTTTTAAAACACTTGAAGAGAAAAGTACAGTTTTATTGGAATAAAAGGAAATCAGGCATGTGATAAGTGGGCAGATGTAGGGAAGAAATGATCTAACATTTAATTTTATATTAACTTTGGTTTCTCATCCTTTTCTCTGAAATTCAAATCATGAATTGAAAAAGGAAGGAAGAATGTAAATATCGAAGGAAAAAGGAAGTTAGTACAGTAAGTAGGCGATTCCTGTCAAAACCGATTATTTTCCCCCGCAAAAAGAGAATTGTTAAATCTTCAACTCTTTGATTTCTTCCTTTTCTGTGATGCATATACGTGCATACAGATTAGACAGGAATGGCGAGCACAATAACGTTGTGGGAAATGAGTGAAAGGCATGTACAAATCGAAGGATGGAGAATGTCGAAAATTGAAATGCATTCGACTGAATTTAAAGTAGGAAGTAGTGAAAGTGTACAGCTGTGGCAAAAGATGTGTGCACAGAGGATCCCCATGTTTCGTGCAAAGGTTATTCTCTTTACCTCCGTCGCATAAAAAGTACTATAGTCCCTCCCAACAACTTGTCTTAGTCACCGACACACATCCAATGCCTGGATACGTACATACACGCATTGTTTTCCCAACAGTATAGAATTGGAGGAGAAAAGAGAAAGGAAATATCCAGTTCGGCTCAATTCCACATTTTCCATCTTAATTTCATTTTCCTTTTTTATGAAAGCTTGGTATAGCAAGCATTATTGGTACGGGTGCCCGCATGCCATGTTCATCTTTGCAAACAGCCTCCTTGTTATCTTACATCAACGAAGGCGCGGCAGCTTATTACAGATATTTTATATTGCATTCTCCGATAAAACTTTCGGGGGATGTTGAATGTCATTCGTAGACAATATTTCAGAGTTTTTCTGTCTGCTTGTACAAGAATTTAACCCTCAAATCTAAAATCCACTTGAGTTTCTTATTTCTCCCTTTTGTCGCCATTCCATTGTGTTTCAATTCAATCCCCCACTCAATTTTGATTTCTATTAATGTACATATTTAGATGTCGTTCGATTCCCATTTCTTTCCTATCCTTCTTGCTTTCTTTCAATGTGATCAGCTATGGTCATACTCACAAATACAGCAAAATGTCCATCCACCACCACTTTCCCCGTACCGCGTGCTCACTTCAGACAAACATGAACAGAGAATGGAAAATGAGAAAATTATCCGAGAAGTGGGTGAATAATATCAAACTTATAATCAAAACCAGCTTGAATGCCTTGCCATACTCTCACATTATATGGGATTCCATCAGAATTAAGATAAAGAGAAAATCGTGGCGTTAGTTGTTGTACAAGCAGAACAGCAAGAAAAGATTCACCCACCAAAATTGTGCTTCCTGATCTCCCGTTGTGTCTTGTGTGGCATTGGGGCAAGAGTGAGGGAAACCTGGGAGATGACAAAATTCAATGCAAAGAAGAGAGAACAAGTCAAGAGAAAAAGAATGAGTGGAGACGGTAAGGGGGATACAATTTGTTCTCCGATGCCAACCAATGATACAAGCTTTGATTCTGCGTAGCATTACTGTCAACAACGTAATAGATTTATCTTGCCGTTAGATTTAGCCTTAGCTGAAAGTGTAAACCTTTTAACTTCAAATTACTGACTCATTCCATGAGTAAACAAGCAAACGTGAATGCTGACGATGAACTGCAGCGGCAAAAAGAAAACAATGTCACGAAGAGACAAGAGATCATTCCTCCTACTCCTTGCATACTGTCACCACCAGCACTTCGCATGATTCCATATCTTTTGCCGCTAGTCTGGATTCTTGGTTGTATTCTCCGCTGACTCGTACCAATTTGTATAAATGCCTTCTAGCCCAAAGTGATTGTCTCCGTTGATAATGGTGTGGTGAGAGTGATGAGTGTCCGACAAAGGCGAATGTCTACCCAGCCTTCCTATAACTGCACTTTTGTATGTACTTTAATATCGGCAAAAGATTTGATGATGGTACAGATATTTCCTTGTCATTTCTTCCCATCACACATCACATCCACCAGTGAAATGGAGCGAGTTCCCTTTTCATTTTCTATCCATTTTCTACACATTTATCTAGGAGAGCAAGAAAATGTTGTCATTACAATAAATACTCATACTTTTCTAGCTTGCCTTCTCCTTTCAGAGTATCTTTCCTCCAATTTCTACTTTCTACTCACATCATGCAGCACGTATAATCGTTCTGTTACACACTCATTCAATTCATGTCTCATTTATTCTCCAGCTTGTGGCTAATGCGTAAATGTTTGTTTGCTAACAGATTAATCTCTGCCTTCTGCGAACATGCACAAGAACATTAAAGGGAAAGAAGACGTGAAAACGAATAACCTCAAATAAAATGTTACTCATTTCGAAAAAAACACGACGTGAAACTATTGGTTTATATAAGTTACTGATATTTGTACAGTTTTCAAATTGTTTTGTTGAACTTTATCAAAAGATTTTTATTTTGAAAATTATAATAAGAATGTTTGTCACTTTTCTATCTTGTAGCATTGTACAGTTTCGTTTTTGCTTTAAAAATGTTGATTTGTGCAGACAAATATCAAAGCCCACGAGTGCCATAATATGCAGCATTATACATTATAGGCAAGATGGTGAATTCCTTGTATGTAGCATAATGTAAAATGTAAACTATTGAAGAAGGCTTGTTGAGATAACGGGAGCGCAGCGCTTTGCCATTTTTTCATTCCTTTCTCTTTCATTTCGTTTTGTTTGTTTGACACGTTGTCGCTCTTCTCTACAAAACGTCTGGCAAAAAAAGTGAGCAATTTATTGTGTTGGTGTAACATTTTTGTAATCAAGTCTGTCGGGAGCTATACAAAGAAAAATAACTAGGAAAAATTACATTTTTGCTGCTTTTGCTACATTGTTGTCACAATCAGAGAGAAATGAGGAAGGAGAAAGCAAAAGCTTAACAACAAAGCATCTCTGTGTATTGTGATAATAGCACTGTTTGCTTCTCCCTTTAGACGCGTTCTAGTTGTATTATTATTGCTTTTGGTGAGCTTCTTTTGATTTGGAAAAAGCAGTCAAATTGTCGTATCGTATATTACACACTCTGATTTCAAGAGGTTTCTCTCTCGCTTCTCGATGATTACGATTTCCACACACACAATAGCTTATAGGCAGTCTATGTGATTGTGGACGTCTATTGGGAGATTATTCCAAGTGGTTGCTGTCGTTTGCGATACTTGTTATTTTGAGGAAGCGTATCAAAACGGCTGTTTTATAACTTGTGATGATAAAGGAAGCTGTAGACCATTTTAGCTCTACTCTATCTATCTCTCTCTCTCTGCAGACGGCAGACGCGTTTTTATGATAAGATCTTCCACGGATGTAGTCATCTTTCCTTCCTTATAGATAACCAAAACCAAATATACTTTCACGTTGTCTAGCTTGTTGGGCTTAACTGGTTTGGTCGGAACTTCTATATAAAGCAAAGGCGAGTATAAGCATCTCGCAAAATAATAAACTGTCTCCATCATCAACCTCAGATCATCTTGAAACAAGCGTTGCAATAATGCCATTGGTAAAGGTGTGCAATCACATAATCAAAGAAAGTAGAAATCCTTACACGTAGCTCTGTGGCTACATAACAATGCATTCGAGAAAATGAAAACGGTTTATAAAACTTCACTTCCTCGAAACGGAAAAAGAAATTCTCAAGTGCTGCCACACGTGTACATATAAAAACACAACTCCTGAAGAAATCAAGAGTCCCACCTTATAACCATAAGCATTATATACAAAGGCAAAAGGTATGCCCTGAGTGAATTTGACATTTTCGAGTGTGTGTGGTTTAGTTAGCATTACATACTAGTATGAGTAAACACAAAGTTGAATACAGCCCTGGAAAGATTCCGGTGAAAATGAGAAGTGGTTGTTTGGTAGGTAAAGAGAAAAAATACGAAATCTTGAGATTTTCTAAAACCACAGCACGAAGAGCAGCTGCTATGTGAGCCTTGTAGCAAATGCAGCCTCTCTTGAGAACTTTTATTCGTTTCTTAGTGCATGGGACTTGCCTTTCTTATTTTTTAAAAAACAGGATTCAACTCTAACACATACGCATTGTCCTTATACATTGTGGACGGGTTTCTCGTGCAGCTTTTTTCGGCAGTTTGGTGGGCTATCCCCAGTGCACGGTGCTCTTCGAATGGTCGCTGTTGAAGTAGGGTGAAAATGACAAGTGAGATTTGCGCTCCTAGGTTTTTTCTTATTTTTTACAACCTCGAAAGACCCATCATCATTATCCCCTCTCTTTTTCCATTTTTTTCATATTTCTGCTTTTGATAGGTAAAGTAAAAAAGATGCGTTCCAAAATGTTATTGTCACACGTATAGGGGTGACTGGCTTTGCTTTTTATTATATGCGAAAAAAGTGACAAGTTATTTCTCACGCCTACAAAATTACAGCAAATACCTGCTTGCGTCCTTCTCAATTTTGTGTTTTACAGTTTTCCACCACAAGCTGGCAATAGTACACACCTTCTCTCATTTCTTATCCAGTTTGAATTCCAAGTATTTGATCCCGAGGCATGCATACATTGTACATTCCAACTATCACTTCTCTATATCCCAGCGTGACATTTTTTCTGATCTGTTCTGTTCGTAAAACTTCAGAAATGAAATCAAATTCTTGCGGGCGGTGAAACTGGGAAAGAAATACAGAGTTTTTTATACTTACCATTTACATGAAAAAGACTAAAGCATTCAGATAGAGGTAAGATGATGAGGATATAATATTTGAAACTGATGGAATCCTCGGATATATTTCGTACTTAGGAGGGATAGTTGAGGTGATGTCACGGGAATTGAGATTGAGTCCTGTTTCAGGTTTCACCAGACTTTATGTGAATTGGTCTTGTTGTTTTGTATCTTTTGTGGCGTGCTCTAACGAATAGAAAGCCTGCATTACTTATCCCGTGAATCTGTGTGGAATACTTACGAATATGGAATGCAAGAAAGCAAACCGCATTGCTTTGCACCATGTGTGGCGTGTAGGTAGGCACAACATGCACGATTATCTTGCGCATTCTGTTTTCATTCCTAGCGTGTATGATTTGATGATGGAAACATGTAGTGAGCATTTCAAATTGAGGATTTTTGCAGGATCTGTCTGATATCCTGGTGCGGTATGATTGTTTTGGTAGTTGTTTCCGCTACTGCTGCTCTTATTCTGTCCCATACATAACCATTACCACAACACGCTTTCTTCATTCTCTTTTTTTCTTAAATGTGAATCGAGGATGATGGTGAAAACGTGCGAAATCTGGATCGCATTTTAACAACGCCACACTTTTTATCTGCCCATGGATGTAGTGAGCTGCGTTTTTTCTACGTCTTCTTTTTTCCATGTTTTCTTTCAACACCTTCTTACTTTCGTGTGAATAGCAAGAAATATTTTGTGTTGTTGTTCCAACCTTCCTTTGAGTAATATAGCAAGAATGGAATTGCTTTACTAGGCTTTAAAGAAGCTACAGAATATGCCTTGAAAGTTACTGTAGATATATGTCGGATATGAGGAGACTTTTGATGTATGCATGTACTTGGACATGTATCATGAATTCCACGCACATTCACATGGACCAAAAGCTAAGGATGAAATCAGACCTAAATCTAAAATACATTCGTATGCTTTCCAATGAAGTTTCTTTCGAAAAATCCGAATGGAGTAAAAGTGCATACAGTTTACTTATATCAATTTCGTATATTACGCTTCCTCGTGCGCAAAACAACATGTTTCCTTATGCTTTGGCCTTTGCAGTGAAAATTCTGTGTTGTAGATTGCCATCATCTTGGAGGGAGGGTCACCCAACTTGTTTTATAACATATTTAGCATGTGCACTATTACTGTAATGTTTATTGCATAACGGATGATATAATGACGATGTAAATGTTCCAAACCACAACAGACGGAAAGATCATTGCAACACAACAATGTTTCTTCGTTTTCTCATATCTGCTGTGAAATATTGCTCCAATTAAATTGCCATTGACACTGCTACATGACACTTGGTGTAGTACGCTCTGTTAATGTGCATGTTTCGGTTTTTCTCACTGTCTGTCTGCTAGTCTGCTTCTACTTTTAAACAACTTGTGCGGGATCTGAAAGAGAAATGCATTTTGTAATTCTTACAACTACGCAGTCTGTAAGACTCTTGTAGAAATGCCAATTCCGAAACAACATGGATGCTACACAAGGATGCATTAAAGACTTCAAGTTTCCATTCTCCCACCTCTGCTTTTATCTTAGGCTTCCTGGTAGCAACTGCTCGGTTGTGGTATCCATTAGTCTTACAGCGTTAATGTTCGAACAAGATATATTTCCCAAGATGAAGTGCGTAATGGCACATAAGAAATTGCTCTGATGAACATGAAACAAGTATTAGCATTTTTTGTACAACTGATGCTAACGTACTACAACTGTAATAGTGCATATAAAATTATATTTGGCTAATCTATAAGGGAACGGGTGGGAGGATAACTTGAAGAATGTGAATCGCACACCAGACGCACTCGCTAACTACACCCTATTACCATTGACTTGCGATGCTGCTTTGTAATGTATTACCAATCCCTTTGCTGCAACAGTTAGAAAGAGGAAATTGCAGTTTACGGATGCTAATAATATTTACTGCTGTGTGTGTATTTCATACTGTTGCCTCCAACTCTCTAGCGTAAAAAAGGCATCAAGCAATAAATTGCATTGAAGATTTATATAAAAATTTCATTTACTTACTTTTACTTCCACATACGTTCTCATTACATCGGAAGGTTCGAAATAAAACAAATAGAACAAATTATAGAATGAATGCTTTCCAGAGATAAGTTAGGGATGCATATTACAACACCAAGCAGGCAAAAAGTGCAGTATACTTTCACCTTGAATTTCATTCTTTAAACAAAACTATAAAACTGCCTAGTCTTTTACAGCCAACCTAACAATGAGCGGTGTGTACCATTACACAAAATGCCGACAAATTCACTTGCATCCTGTGAAAATTTAAAAGTATAGAAAAATGTAAAGCAGATGAGTTACTCTTAGGACAGAAAGTGCGTATCACCTTAAAAGATATTCATGATACAAAAGTAGTTTTAATACTGATCATACTCAATAATAGTTGCAATAATACATCATGCATTTGCTTTCCAGAATTGCTGTGAGTTTTTATTTTGATTTTGTATTGTGTTAAACAAAAACAAAAATGACAATACAGACCAAAATACACTGGAAAAATTTCAAATATTGTTTTTGAACTGTGGGGTAGAGCGTGATGATTTACATAAAGCCAAAAGTCTAGACTTTTTGTAGCTATTGCTATGTGCTATATAGTTGTTTGGCTCGAAATCAGTATATTTTTTGCTAGTCACAGCTCATCCAGATCTTACAAAAAGTGACACATTCCCCAATAACGATGCATAAATCAGGACGAAAGCGAAAGCACTTAGTTGAATAAGCAAGCCACAAATCTCTCTATAGAAAAAAACGATTTTTTCAGTCTTACTGAGTGTGAGAGTGAGGAGTGACTAGTGTATCCGTCTTTTCACTTGGAGAGACTAAACAAACAACTTTAAAATGCATTTTTGTATTTCATTTGGGAGGATGTATATTTTCCGTAGTTTTTTAGCTTTTGCTTGCAAAAATATCAAACACTATTATTGCATTGCTGAGGGTTCCAAAAATATTATCATTATACAAGAATAAATCTCTGATGAGGTAAAAAGCGACCAAACCCCTTAGTTCTTGAATGGAGACGATGAAACGAATTATTATGGCACGTCTACACCAAAGCATGTATTCCTGTCTCATATACAACTCATGTAAAGCACTTATGAATTTTATTGTCAGTCAATGTCAAGTCTAGAAAATTCACTTTCAGTGTGGGAAAACGAAAAAATACTTGCCCGCAGTACAATTAATAATTCAGTTTCCCTTAATTGAATCCATAAGCCCATATGTTCTTAGCTTTTATTCCTTCGTTCTTGCATCCTCTATAGTTTTGATTTTTATCTTTCAACATTACTGGGATAAAGCAACTTTTGGGCATTGCCATCAAGATTCTAGTTTCACTATCATCACAAAACGTTGGTTGTGCCTGATAAGTAGCATTTTATTAGACTCATGGGTGTATATTTTATTGACCATATTTAAGTCATAAAGATGAGTAGATATACGTGACACTACGCAAAAAGCAGCAAATTTTTCAAAAGGACTTTAAATGCAAAGCAAAATAACAACCTATAAAGCTACAACATTAAGTGATATATGAGGAAATTTTTCACATGAATTTGGTCTCTGTTTTTAAAGTATATATCATACACTAAAATGAATACAATATTTTGTTTGATAGAGCTTTGCAATTTTTTCATGGAACGAGGGAACGCCAGGAGGATCGTAGGATCCTCCTGAAATTCCAAACCACTTAAAAGCATTAGCATCAACGGTAATTTTTGTTAGCATTCCAGTTTATGCAAAACATAGTAAACGAGTAAAGTACTTTTGGTTCGATAAAGTCTGGTGGTATCTTTTCCTCTTGTTATTTTTTGCAAAAACTAGGAAAACACCAAAAGAAGTCAGTAGAGTTTGTTGGAAGTTTGCCTAATAGCTCTTGTAGAAGAGAGTAAGCGTAGTCCCTACTCCTGTAATAACGTAATTTAAACCAAACATTTATGACTTTCCCATTTATTCTCCATTCTGTTCTTTATTTTTACAGCAACTGATGGCCGGTGGTCAACGTGGTCCTCATGGTCGGTTTGTGGCCCAGATTGTAAGCACCACAAACGACGAACATGCACAAATCCACCCCCTACAAATGGTGGACGACCATGTCAAGGGAAGGATGTTATGACTGCAAACTGTACTGGAGGCTTATGTCGAGGTAAGCGAAATAACATTGTTTTAAATTTTAGCGGTCCATGTGTTATATATATGATGTTTTAAAAGTCCCAGTATTTGCAATAAGGAAGAAAATAGATAACCGCCAAGTTAAGATGATATTTCATTGTTTTATTGCACCTCATTGTTCTTTTATGGGCTTTCAAAGCATTATCGCTGGAAACCCTGCCATAAACTTAGCTCGTGAAGAAATATTTATTTGCAAAAAACAAAACAATATTTTGACTTAAAGAATTGACTAACAAAAATCATAACATCATAAGTATCAGCAGTTTTGGCAGTTTTGCCATTATGAGAGAAGAAACTCGAGACGCAAGACAATAGGAAAAAAAGTTTTGTCAGCTCGTCAGAGCTATTTACTTCAAAGTTGGCCAAATCCAGGAAAAATTCAGGAAACAATAAAAGTTGATGATTTAAGAGTCGTTTCGTAAGAAAATTTCATGGGAAGACATGTTCTGTTTTTTCATTCCAACTTTTGTCCTGTGTATCTGCCCAACAATTTCCTTTACTTTTGTCGTGAAGGAAAAATTTTGTGGGTGTTCCTAGCTGACTTGTCAGCTAGAGATTCTTGCTTTTAAAAGGATTTTCTTAAAACTTGAGCAGCAGCAACAGCTAAAAGGTTCTTTTTAGCAGAAATGTTCATTTCTCTCTTTTTTAGGGCTTCTTGTAAAATGGCTTCAATTTAGCAACATTTTATTTAAGCAAATTTTTATGGCTCTAGCTCATCCTCATTTCTGACAAGAATGGTTGGTTTTTGCTGTGGTTGACAGAAAGACTTTGTCTATGTTCAACTTTGAAATGAAAAGATACAACGTTAACAAGGCTTTATTTTACATTAACCTGACAGACAATAAAACGAACTTGTTTCCGTGTTCTTTTACACAAGAAAACAACACAAAAGGTATTGTATATTTTATTTCATTTTTTATGCGGCGCACATGCCACATCTTCATTGGCTAAAAACCAGTCTTCTTCATTTCACTTGCTTGCATTTTCTTGCTGTTATGTTTTATTGACTTCTTGGAATTAGTTAATCTTGTTTCTTGAGTGTTGCAAAATAGAAGTGACATATCACAAAAAACATGTGCAATGTAGTAGATACTTTGAGACGAGGGAACGAGAGATTACACGACAAGTGAATGGCGTCACTAAATAGAACAAGATGGAAGGCTTGGTATCTATTCATTAACGGTAGCAGAACCATTACTAATTTGGCTCACAAATTAAATGAGGAGAAGAACGACTAATTAAAAATCTTGTGTAACTAATAGGTTAATCCCTAAGAAAAGATGTATTTATTCATTACATAAAACATTTCATTTGGAAAGTTTACTCTTTTTTGTCCGTAAAGCTTTCAGTCAGTAGAATACATAAAGTATTTGTGTTATCGTATGCATACATTTACATGACATTGTTTGCGTAGAGCTAGCTGTACAGTATTCTGTTTACTTTACTTTTGGTCTTGTGTTCACACAACGCATTTGTTTTGAAGTCATTTGTTGTCTTTCCCTTTTGGTCTGAATGACTGCCTCTCTATCTCCGGAGATGTTACAGTACTTGTAACCGTGGATGAGGATTGCTCCGAGGCTGAATGAGTTTGGGCCCTATTATTTCGGTCGTTTCACTAAATGAAATATCTCGTAAATCTCCTTCACTGGAAAACAAGGCAAAATTCAAATTGAGCTTAGTTTCATTTACGCAACTGTTTAACATTTGAATTGAGGGAGACAGCTTTGTAGTATAGCATCTGGAGAGGATAAAATGCTTCAAGTCTTGTTCTTCAAGCTGGACTATGCTTAGCTCCAATTTGACCAAACCCAATTTCCTGCTTGCTATTGAAATTATTCAGTGACGTGCTACAAAATTTCAAAATAAACTCGCTAAATATATTTGCAAAAATATTTTTGCACTTTTGTCATTGAATGGGTATCAATAAGTACACCTTTAGACACTTGTATCACAACTTTATCGAATCTATAAGTCAAGGTTTCCAATTCGTTTTAAAAACAGGAAGAATTATATTTAAACTCTCGTTTAGCCTGGTTAACGGGTGGACATCGAAAAATAAGGCACTATATTCAAATAAATTCAATATATTTCCATATACTCGATTTATTCCAATTTTTGTATTATATTGCTTTTGTTTCACTTTCCCACAATCAATTGCAATTCATCGTGTACAAGTCAGTAGAACTGTGATGTGCTGCATTTCTATCTGAGCCAACATTCGACTTTTTTTGGCACTCGTCCTGAAGATAAAAACCAAAGAACAATGGAGAGAAAGACTCCAACTCGACAAAATTACTAGCTCGAGGAAGGAATACTTCAATTTCATTCAATCATTTATTCATTCCGTTGCATGATGAAAGGGGAAAGTGAGTGCAATAGACCTGAACAAAACAACGAGGTTATTGGTGAATCAGACAAGAAATAATGGTTTTTCCCAGCGTGGAGGAGAAAGGATACAAAAGTCCAATAACAAAGCAGTCCGCTGCAGTGGATGCCCCTGTATTGTTTTATGGTGAAAGTTAGCTTTGGTCATGGGCCCAGACTTAAAATTCATGAAACTGATACGTTTTTCCACAAATTATATAGGAAAAGCATGGATAAACAATAGAGTGCTCATAGTAATGCTGCACTTTTCTTTTCTGGATGCAGTGCGGTGAAAAAGCTGCGGGTGGGGTGGTATTATGCAGGAAGGGAAAATGGAACTTTCGGATGCAGTTAGGATTGTGGAACAGAAACTGTAACGTGATATGTGTATTTTAAACGGTTAAAAAGTAAACAAAGGAGTAATGTAATACAGTATGTATTAAAGGCAATGAGATGGAATAGAAACAAAAAGAACACACAGTGGGAACTACGATTGCAACGAACTTCATGCATTAAACAACAACATCCACCATGAAACTACTTTACTGCATACTTTAATCAAGCAAAAGTTAGGCAAAGTACTGCTGTGATACTTTGGATCCAACTAATAACGTACCATACGGACTTCCACAAGCTTGAAATAATAAGACAATATGGAGAAATATCTGTTGTACGGTGATCTTCCTTCCAGTTTAAATGTCTTACTTTAGTTATTGTACAAGAAAACGAAATTAATGTTAAGTAAAGAAACTCAAACAATGTGGTGACGTAAAACGGACGCTTTCTCTACTCTCTCTAGTATAGCTTTATTACACATGATCGATTTTTCTATCGTTTCTCATTCACTTTTTCTCTTTGCGCACCAAATAAAGAGTCATATATTCTTTTTAAACCAAATTATCACCCTTTCTCCTAGATCCTTATTTGCTTTATTGTGCTAGGTTTTGGTTCCTCGTTGAACTAATCCTGAAATGACATCAAACTTTAAATTAATAGATCCTTTGGCCTATTTTCCTGTAACCCATTTTTTGAATTTTGCTTTCAGTTAAGTTGCTAGTACGTCCTTGCGTATATGTATAATTTTATAGTTGTATGTGATAACTAATGTAGCAATTACTTCAATAAGCTTGGTTCATGTTGATCTGCTGATGGTTTGTGTATCGCATTATGCTTTTGTAGTTTCTGTGTCGGGGTGTCGTATTTCCTTATTCTTATGTCTGTATATTACTTCTTTACAGAACAACTGATATGTTATATACGCTATGTAATTACTACTAGAGGATCGATTACAGTTCCACGTCTCGCGAATAAATTTCTAGTCACTTTTTCCAACGACACATTTCGCCCGAAGCTAGGTGTTACAGAAAAGCTCCTGCTTTCCAAAGAAAATTAACGATATTTCGGTAGCTAATATGTTCTTTAATCCTTCTCCTCTAAAAGAGAAGCGCACTCGCTCACTTCAGACAAGTGCCTGTGTGAGCCTTCACTTGCTCAAGTGTCCGGGTGAATGAACCTACCTAACAGATATACATAACAGACTTGCACATTATAATGCAATGATAATAATAGACACAGACCTAATCACCAAAGCCTTTTGATCTCCCGTTAGCTCTACTTGAAACAACGAATGCCGATCATGATTCTTGTGAAATACCCCATTCCAAATAAATGTTATAATACTCTACGGAAATAGAACGGAAAAAAGCTAGCTGCTTTCTCTTTCTGTAGGGTGGTTCTAAGGGTTCCTAGTAAAAAATCAACTGGTATATTTTGAGCTGATAGCACGATACCAGAGTTGCTTCTATTCCCTATCAGAAGGTCTCGAGTGTATTTCTGAGATAACAAAAGGACACAGTACACACAATAAAAACAACAGCCGCCTCACTGAAAAGCAGAACCTAAAATATAATGGAACAACACGTTCTTCTCTCTTTGAACAGCCACTCTGAGAAAAAACAACAAGATGTACAGGCGGTCCTATCAACTACTACCAATACCGGAGGCTACAGAAAGAATAGGAGACAATGATGTCATGTGAATGAGTACATGTTCTTACGCATTAGTACCTTATGCAGACATAAAGTTGGGGAGAGAACTAGAAGTAGCACTCCTTCCATCTATCTCTGAATTCATTCTTATACTTACCTATTCCCGAATTATATTGCCATGTCGTTTTGGTGTTTCTTTACTAGCGGTTTGGTGTAATGTTGTGAAGGGACAAGATAGATTAGTCTCTGGCACCTTTTTCTTGTTTTTCCAATTTCACGAATGAAAAAAACTCGATGCCAATTTATTTTGTTCTGTCTTAATCCGTAAAGGAGGTAGCAGAACAGAATCGAGAAAATACAAAGAAGAATAGAGGGAAAATGGTATTATATTACGTATAGGGAAGCGATAGGAATTATAGTGGCTGGGTATCGTTGTGCAAGAACTTGAAGCGGAGGCTTAGCTTGAGAATTGATATGATGGTAGTCGTATTAGTATCACTACATATTTTCTGCCATAAACATTATACATTTGTTGATGTTCAACTATTAAAAGGCAACAGAAATACTGAAGCAAATCACATTGTTCTTTGCTATAGTCTTACTTTGCATATAAACAGCAAAAGTGAAAGAGAAAGCAGCAAAAAGCTCGAGGAATTTAAAATTTATCCGTTCATTCTAATATTTTGTCGACTATAAAGTTCTAGGAAAGCCCGTATGTTTACTTTATATAATTTTTCTTGTCTCGTTTCAGATCTCGGAAGTGAGTTCGTCTCTATCGAGTCAACGTCCCACTCGAGCGATCAAGGTAATACAATCCCAAATTACAATAATATAAGCATACTACTACAATTTTTCTATTATCATATTGTGATCTGATCTCGTTGTTGTAATGCCTGGAGTTATACATGAAACCAAACATTTTAGCGCTGAGTGTACTCCTTTTATGCATATATAAATATCTGCGATCTGCCAGAATTCTAGCGGCCCACACATTTCATTTGTTCCACTTTCTTTTTATGTATCACAACAAACACGACGCTCTCGTCGGAAAGATTTTAAACGAATATTTTACTATAAGGCAAGGCTATTTCTCTATTCAGTCTTCATGTTATATTTCCCATGTGATTCCAGTAAGAGATCGGCCAGCAACGGAAGCAGCAGTTGCACACAGAGATAAGCGAAAATATTTTTTGCCCTTAGCAGCAGTGGAAAGTCGAGTCGACTGTGTACTTTTTGTGTTCCATAAGGCTATTCCTCTTATTTCTTATTGCTGCAGCTGGAACTGACTTTGAAATGGCCAAGAGAAAAATAATGCTCATACTCATAAGCCATTTCCCGCACTAGGTCGTAAACTACCCATCTCTTGGCCAGCAGCACCGCCGCTGTTATGTCGTACTCTGGCTCTCTCCTTTGCCATTTCATATTAGGCCCACTGAGTAATAATAATAATATATGCAGCTGGTGGTATCATCATAATAATAATCTGTGGTGCCCACAAGAGTGTTACTATTCTGGAGCCCTCTTTTCAAGTTTCACAACTATCAAAACAGGAAAGGCTCAGCAGCCAAGATTTCTAGCATGTTTTTTCATGATAAAATATATTTTGCGGAACTTTACTATATTCAAAGAATTTTCACTGCATTGCCAGATTGCCCCTTTTCAGTATTTCACTAACATGGATGAGAAATAGATTTTATTGAGAACAGTTTGTCACTAGAACGCTTAGCTACAATTTTACCAAGATCCTAATTCCTCTCTCCACATTTCCCAAATTTACCACTTCGACCATCGATTTAAACTATAATATAATAGTCTTCAGAAGTTTTAAGTAAAATTTCGTATTATGAAGCATTAAAATTTCTTGGTGTGTCCTATCGGTTTTGTAGCTTGCAGTTTGTGCCGCGCCGTTGAGTTTCCAATAAAATTTTACATTGTGTAAAAGAAAGTCACGTAAATTCTTAAATATTACGCACACCTTCACAGTAAATTTCACAAGTTATTTCGTTGGAGAACTTTTTCTCATTTTTTTCTGTTCAGTATAAAGTTTTGATGAAAGCTTAAAAGGATTTAGTAGACTATTTTCTTTTTCTTTTTTGCAACACGAGACTGACGAGACCCAAGAAATTTTTCTGGAAAGAAGATGCGTGGAAATATTTTTACAGTGACTGCGGTTAGTGCGGTGCAGCATTAAATGATGCGATTTCCAATGCGTCTGCACTGCTGCTGTTACCTTCCTCTTTTTCTCAACTAAATTGTTTGCTGAGAGAAAAGTTTTGTACAACATAAAAACACAAGAATGCATACATATGAGATAATAAGCAAAGGGAACAGGCAAGACGAGAACTTGCACGCCTCATAGCATAAGACCTGTAATACCGCCTGGTAGGCTTTGTTTGAAATAAATGAGAATTTGAGGGATCCTCGCATTTCCGTTTCATTACCTCTCTTACTACTTCAAACGTGACTAGGAGTGTATGCAGAGATAGGACACTTGGTACTGGTACGACAATCGTGCAAGACGACGAATACTCATTTTGAATATACCGTGATAATATGAGGCTGTGTGTACAATCCTTAGTGAGTAAATGCACAATGACAATGACCATCTAAAGAAAATATGCATACCAAGTATGATAAAACTTTTAAAATTCTCATTCAAAAATGCTAATATTAATTTCTGAAATTTGGAATTTTTGAATGTTTATGTTCATTAATACTCTAATTTTAATGTTAAGCATTATGAAAAAGTTTACCCATTTAGTTAAGCTCTTTAGTTATTTAACTGTTTGATTTTTAAGAAATTGCACTCACATTAATTAAACGTTCATTTAGAAAGTTTTTCCAAGTAAAATTGTCGTGAAGATCTTAGCAGCACGTGCAACCCATTTCAAAATTTTACTGGCTTTTTGCTCCGTTTAATTTGAGGAAACGGAACATTTGAATCCTTATGAGATATGTGACGAGGTAGCTTTATATTCTAATTATACCCAAAAATCTAATGAGAAATGATAAAAAATTGAGAAGTTGAGAATCATCACCATTTTGGCAAAATTTCTCACAAATTTTACATAAATGTCCTTGTAAGTATGTACAGCTAAGGCCGATGGGTAAATTACAAAGTTTACATTCGCGTACACGAGTTTTGAACCATGCGTTTATAAGGATTCATACACTACATTTTTGAAATTACATGAAGGATAGGCGAGAAAAATGAATATAAACATTATTCCATTGTTACTTTGCAATGTACTTTCACCTCTTACAACTTGCAATCTGGTTATAGAAAAGAGTCACGCTCGCCAAGCAATTTATAAAATTATGTGTGAATTACAAACGAAAGAAAGGTTCTTTTAGCAGAGCTGGACATAGTAATTCGTCTGACCAGTTATGCGATATAATGTACCTGAGCTGAATAACGAAATCATTGAAGCTCATCTCGTATTCGTCGTGTGTAGTTTCGCTGCTATGTAAGCTGTAAATGACGTTCATTCATTTTCGCCCCAAGAAGAACAAAAACAAATTTGAAAATAAGTAAATGCAACAGCATTGGCGTAAAGATAACAGCAAACAAAGACATTCCCACAATTCTTGCAGTCATTACAAAATCATGTAAGCAAATTGTGATTAAATTTAAAATTGCAGTATTCTGGTTTTAAGCCAATGTGCAATCTCGAAATTATATGCTATCACATAAAAAGACTAAAAACGTACACTTTTCGGTTTCTTTTATTCGCTAAAAGACATCGCGTATCCTGCAATGCAATGGATCAATTTTTGTAATTAAATGCAACGTTTACTGCTTCAACCAAGTGCAGCGTAAAGTGTAGGAGTAAGCAATGGAACTGATGCAACTGTTATTGCGTTTTATGAAAGACATATATGTCTTAAGAAGCAAGCTTTCATGGAATGAGAGCCGAGTTTTACGCACTATTCTCATGAAAAGAACAAAATAAAAAATAGACGACAAAGCCAGTTGACGACCCAGCACCACCCGTGCTGTCTATCTTGTTGTCAAACTAATGAATAGAGCGTGTAGGGTATCAAGCTCCGAATTTATTTATTTCAGAAACAAACAGAAACTCACTCGTTGCACTTGGAACTATGCGACAACACTTTTCATTTTGCTATTGCTCCATCCAGAAATTGTCTGCAAAAAGACGGGTGGTGCTTTCTCCTCATCATTTGAAGCGTATGAATGGAAATTCATTCAAGTGGAAAAAATTGTAAACTTCCACCATACCACCAGAAGAAGAAAAGACATGGAAAGGCCATTTTGGAAATGATAGCAGTTGTTTCTTTCTTTATTTCTCTTTCACTCTTTTCCACCCGTTCCTCTGTGAGCATGTAGTAGTCGTATATTAACTCAATCCTCGATATAGCTCTCTAGATTATATGGATGCCACCCTGCATTTACACATGACAAGAAGTGGAGAGACACACAAGACGAAAGTTCTTAAGAAAGAAAACAAGGAAAAAGAAAATCAAGGTCCTTTACGTAAACACACAAAAGAAAACGATAGTGAAAGTCCTCTAAAGAGACTCCACAAATTGTGTGTATAAAACACGAAAGCATAGTGAGAATTTTGTAGGAGTCGGGGTGCGTTTTACCAAAGCAGCTAGACAAGCGTATCAGGACAAGCGTGAGGCAAGAAGTGAGTTGGGTGAAAATGTGCATCATGTGAGAATGAGAAAAACATACAGACAGAGAAGTTAATACGCGTCTCTGAGTATTCTAATCCCTAAATGCAGTCAACGAACCATCGAGCTATGATGATGATGTTGAACAGGGAAAGCAATACACTAGTGCGTTATTGTGAAGAAGCTGCAGTATGCAATAATGCACAATGACTTGTCAGAAAATCAAAGCCAAATAACAGGAAAGCCTAGTTTGTATCGTAGAGAAAGCAAAGTACACGCTTCAAAGTGCTTGATACAAAGTTATAGCGCCACTCCAAAAATAAAGTTTCAGTGTCTTTGTGCATCATCATTGCTGTTATGAATCAGTTGTCGAGATGCTTATTTCAAAGGTATATACATATGTATATACATTCAAATAGTGTATCCGCGAAGCATAATGTACTTCATAGTCTATTTTACTCATAGAGCCACCGGCTTGACTGAGGGATTACATCATTGGGCTTTTGCACTTGTTATTATTAGTGGGAGAGATGATAATGTTGATAGCACAGCCAGTAAAGTTCTAGAGCTGAAAATGAACGGCTATTGCTCAAGTTGAAAGAAAAGAGGAGGAAATGCCAGAAAGAAAAGGAAGTAAAGAGAAAAGGCGAAACCCTTGAGTTTCTTGAGGAATTTCCTTGTCCTTTGTACTTAATATATTGTACGTCTTTATTAAGAAGGGAAAATGAAACACTTTCTCTTTTTATGAAACTCGAAAAAGGGGAGCGATGAGGTATGGAAGGGAAAAGAAATGAAAATGTGTGCATTTGCTTGACTACGGATGGATGGTCGGCATTGGTAGAAATGAAGTATGTAATTTCTTGAAAAGGCTTTACTAACAACATTGTATATTTAAACGTACAAATTAAATTATGCCAATTTTTAGTTTAAGTAATTTAATCGTATTTAGACATCTTGCGTTATTACAGTATGATTTGCGATAAAATAATATATTAAAAACAGTCTAAATGATAAAAGGTTGGTAAAGATGTTAATAAGGTCTTTCACATTACAGAAACACAATTCAAAATCGAGTAGATAGTTTGGTTGGAAAAGAATATTTGAGTAACTGTGCGGTAGGAAAATCACTGAAGTGCAAAGCATATAAATCCTTTCTTACTTTCTTCGAAAAGTATTTTGATCCATCAAACAAGTCTAGGTAAGCAGGCATTAAGGGCAGGGAATAACCGGTCTTCTGTGAAAGAAGGCTCAAAGTATTAAAATATTATGCCCAACAAAACATAATAAGCAATTCTTTATTATCTGCTTACGCTCCAAGAACTTTCCCAGCATCTTCAGCAATTGATTTTTGGTTGTCTGGAATAGTTATTCTTTGAAAACTAGTACATTTCATATACAAAGTATATACAAATGACAGTGAAAGTGATATGTACTAGTATTAATATAAGCTTATACATTTAATAGCTACTCGGTATTACGATTTTGGCAACAAACAATTCGTTTGAAATAGTTTACATTTTCTCTTTAATATTTTAATATATAGTGTAAGAAGCAGCTGAATTATTTACAATTATATTAACTGTACTGCTTATATTTACTAAACACGTTACGTACTTTTGCAAAGTCTTTCATTTCCTACTTTTCAAAGAAGATGGTAAATGGTAAAGAGGATTCATTCGCTAGAATATACGAGATCAAAAATATCTTACAAATAGTGTGTTTATTCTTATAACCAAACAAAAACAACAATGGAGAATTTTCCGATTCATACACCCGTAACTTGCTCTCTCATGTCTCGAAAATACGACATTTTTCCCAGGTTGTTCTTGCATTGTCGTATTAGATAATATATGTTGTATGTAAGGTATGTAATGTACTTGTGATCGCTTTTACATCTTTATAATTCTGAAAACAGGGTAACTCATTTTTTATGAATGAATAGAACGAGTAAAGCCCGTTTGCCACAATAATACGTGT
Source organism: Entomobrya proxima (assembly GCA_029691765.1). Classification (NCBI taxonomy): domain Eukaryota; kingdom Metazoa; phylum Arthropoda; class Collembola; order Entomobryomorpha; family Entomobryidae; genus Entomobrya; species Entomobrya proxima. Next base: position 15,763,565 of record CM056168.1, read on the forward strand.
TTTGTGCTGCTTTTACAAAACTAGAATTTTTAACATTTCTGTAAGTCAGCAAAATGAATATTTATTCATATATTTGCCGTTCTTTTTTGCTTGTCTACAGAGAATAACTTTTTTTTGGTAAACTGAAAATTCAGTGATGTTGATAATGCAATTGGCTACGCTTACAAGAAGCCATGATGGAGCAGTAGAGCACACAAGATTACAATTCAATAGTATATATACATATTTATTTTCTCGCATTTTTATTATTATTTGGCAAATAATGCACATTGTAACTGATGTTATAACAGAAATACGCGCTATCATATTTGATATTATTGTTACTGATACTGGTACTTCTTGTTCCCAGGAATCCACATTTTATTGGCAGAAAGTCGATGGTCGGAATGATACAAATGTATATCAATCCACCTATTTGCTCATCGTTCACGACGTCAGCAGCGTAGATTCTTTCTTTTTCTTATTTAATATCAAGCTCAGCTACTGATCTGATGTACTGGAAGAGTAATATTGTTTCCTCTTTGCTGATAAAACTATTTTTGCTTTCACCGTCTACGAAACGGGGCTGAAACCATCAAGGGAAAACACATTTTTTTGTAGTAAACATGTACTCTAGTTACTCGTTATAATCTTCAAGACGCATCATGTTTCTATTACTTTTCTATGTCCTTATCCACTTGGTTTGATTTCCTAAAAGTATTTACTTACATTATCTCGTTGTTGGTATCAAATTCTCTCTCGTTCCCTAGCTTGATTACAATAGGAAAAGTAGAATGTAAGAGAACAAGAAAGGGAACAAGAAAAAATATGGATAAAAATTGTACATTGTCTGTTGACTTGTATTGTTCCTCCCATTTTTGTTGTTATTGACTCGTCTTGTGGTCTCCCCTCAATTGTCGAAAGTTGGATGTTGTAGGATGAAAATGAGAAAACGTATAGGATACAAGTCAAGGAAAATAGTGGATAGTGTTATATTCAGTATCCCATCGAACAAAACAAACATGCAATGGTGGCTTGTTATAAAAGCTGTGGCATGCAGCTTTGTAGCCACATCTTTCTGTATTTCTAAACCTGTATGTTTAATGTATTAATTCAAGTTGTACCGATTTCTAGATTATGCTTCAGAGGACTTATTGTTTGTTCATGATCTATATATGTTGCAGTATGCATAAAGTTGTTATAACTTTGGAACATGGTTCCAAATGATAGAGACTTTTTAAAGCAAATTGCATAAAGTATTAGCTGAAATACTATACTAGGTATATAGATATTCTATTTGATCACGTTTATATACCCTACCTAATTCATTCATGCATTTAGCTTTATTCAGTCACTGTTGGATAGCATGATTCAGATAATCTGTAGTAATAAAATGTACATTTTTTGGCACTCTGGCTATCATTTAATTGTTGAGTGTACCTGCAAAACGCAAAATAAAAAACACAAACAAAATTTTATTTAACCTTTTAGTACGTATTTAATATTACGATGTTGCATTACCTGTCGTGTAAATGGAAATGACGGAAATTTTGCTAACCTAGTAAATAAGTTTATGGTGATAGCCAAACATTCCTATTTTGGTTTGGTTTACTAGCTATTTTTATTTTTAGGCAATATTTTACTTTATTGTCGGTACTTTTATTTTTATTACTCTCTTTTTATGTCCTTTTAACTGCATTGCTACAAAGCTTGTATGCATCATAGCGCTTTTGATTTTCAACTCACCTATTCGTAAGTAGAGCGCCAGAGGAACTTGAAAACGGAGAAAGTAACATAACCCGTATAATTCCGCTGGAAGCAGTAATCTGTTGTGACCAGCCCGGATATGACACATGGTGAGTTATGACATATGCTGCGAAAGATTCAATTTATTTTATGGTCGACCATGTGATATAAAAGAAAGAGAGAGCTTTTCTTTTCCATTTGAAAATTGCTAGTTGAAGAAAGGCATAAGTTGTGATGGCTTTCTCGTCCTCACTTTGTGCTTTACGTCTTGTGTCCTCCTTAGCCTTCTTTCTATTGTATTACAATCGACGATACACCACAATGTATAGATCGCCTCCGATGTTCCGAGATTGTATTTCTTTGTTTTTTTTGGTTGCTGGTTCACAATCTTAAAAGCTTTGAGAGGTAGTGTGCATGCTCATAATATGATCAAGAAATCTCCAAGCTCTTAACATTTTTTTCAAGAAAATAAGAATATTTATCTGCTTAGTTTTAGCCAATAGTGCACACAAAAATAATGACAAAATTCCGCCAATGCATCGACCCTTTCGCACTTGAATTTTTCTCAGTCTTTTATTCTTCCCCTCTGACAATCAAATGAAAAAATGCAGGTTTGTGTAGGTCAACAAGGTCACAAGCGAGAATTATAGAGTAGTTCTATCCATTTCCTGTTACGCTTGCTGTCTCAACAACAGTACACTGTGGACGAAAATCAGCTTTATTTCCATTTCTTGGAAACCCTCTGATGTTCTGGTCATTACACTCCCCTCTTCGTTCATCTATCCTCATTTATTATGACTTTTTTCTTAAAAAGGAGGAAGTAGCAAAGATGGATTCTAAGGAAGTTGCATTCAAAAGGGAACGTGCTATATACCTACCTAATAATATATACATAATATAAAGAAAAGGAACTCTGGCATGTCATGCCAAGTGCACTAATGAGTCATCGTCAATCTTTCACGTAAGTGTCTAGTGCAAGTAAGTGTATCTGATCTTCACTTTGAGCAGTAGCGGAAACGCGAGCATTTAAGTATCGACGACGAATTTTATGGTGAGCTATTTTATTGTACTTTTACCATTTCCCCGTTTTTCGTGAAATTGTCTTCCGGATAAGCCATTCAAACAGAATACTCGCACTCAGTTACGCTTTTGTTGAAGAAAAATCTAGATCTTCTATCTCGCTTGTCATTATGCATATATGCGTACAGTTATAACCGTCATTGGTTTCTATCAATTGTAGTGGTGTTCTTTCACTTCAAGTTTTCCATGCAAGCTCTGTCACCGGAAACCCCTTTTCTCTTGAAGGGGAAGGAAATGTTGTAAATGAGCCAAGCTTGAAGAGCTAACGTAACTTATAAATTGCTATTATTATTATCATCGCTACATAAAAACCCATTCCTGGAGTCTATGCGATTGGAGTTTTTCTATATTTCATATCGCCACACAAAATATTATCGTTCTTTTCCAATTTTCTCAACTTCTGCATGGCTTGTCTGGATCCAACACACTCATCTTTGTTGTAAGACATATGAAAGAAGGTTTTTTTGTCGATACTTACAAGAATCTCTTGAAGGTACTAATGTTTTTTTGTCTGGAACTGACATTTACTGGGCGACTTTTTCCGTCTACTTTTTGGTTGAAAACAATAGATACGGTACACTGGAAATACAATATTCCACGCAGTAAAGTCTGCAGGTTGTAAGAAAACTACTAAAATGCGCAGTGTCTAATAGTCCGTTTTTGGTGACAAGGAGAATGGCCATCACCATCACTTTTGGCCATTACTATCAATATTGTACATCATACGAAATGGTTGTGACGACACCCATTCACACATGCACAAACAAGTAAGAAAAAGCAAATCGTTACAAGAACAGTCCTCGTTTTTCCTCTTCAATTGGTCATCAATCCATATACTTAATACTTATGTTGTGCTACTTATTTTTCTAGCTTAGATGCTATTCAGTCGACGGCAAGAGAATAATGCATGGGTAGATTTCTCTAAAGAGAAATAGTCAGAAAACTCAAAAGGGAAAGAAATCCAAAAGCAAGTATTTTTGATCGCCTTTTGAATGGGTTTCCTTTCATTGAATCTGACGTAAGGGCTAACACTTGTACTGCAATTTAATATGTCTAGCACCATGGTGGATAATGATTTTTAAAACGGGTTTTTACACAAAATGATTTCGTTGGTAGGTTTTTAGGTAGTTTTTGTATCGAGTTATTTTTTGTTTGAGTTGAAGAATCGTCCGATTTGGGGTCGTCAGTTTCTTTTTTGGAAAAAGTTGAATTGTAATCTCTGAAACGATTTATGAAGCAATTTATAGCCTTGGAAAACAATTTATAAATGGGTAAAGCTTATGCGTAAACGCTGCGCTGGAATTTGAATGTTGTGGATGTACTGTGCACCGATTCGCTGAGTAGAGAATCACTGCTGCTAGTACTCCTTATTTTCCTTCGTACGATTTTTTTGCAAGATTGATTTGTTTTTCAAATGGAGTGAGGTGATAGTGCGAAAAGCTTTAATGGGAAAACCTGTGACTCCACTGAATGCTTAAAGTACGTAATACATGCTTATCGAAGTGTCTGCTTATGAGTAGTATAATAAGGGGAGGAATAGTTATCGGGATTGAAAGGATGATAGGGACTGTTAGGTATCTCTAGACAATGATTAGGATTACGTACTAGCACTGTGTAAAGACCTTAACTTTAGGTAAAATGGGTAGCATTGTTGGCTATCTCAATGATATAGAATGTTTTGTAAGAATTCACAAGGATTGACATAAATGTATAGCCGTATTTCTGGGGATAAAAACGTAGGCAGAGACCCAACAAGGAAATTCGGAAGTCGGTCCCAAAGAAGGCCATCATCCACGTCAACGACACACCATGCTCGTCTAAGATAAACGGCCAGCGTCTTTTGTTCCCTGACTACTTTTCTTTCTTTCCTTGCGCTATTCAAAAAAATGGAATTGAACATCGAACCCCTATACCTCATACAGACTATCCGGGTTTTTCCATGTTTGCTACATTCAACCTTTCCCTTTTCTCCTGACCAAAACATCATTCGGTTTAGGTTTCAAAAGCACAAAAATATATAGCAAAGAAAGGTAGACAGCGAAGGAGGTTGGAAAGATATAAAGGGAAAAAAAGTTGTCCGCACTGGCGACACTTAGGTAAGGAGTCTGTGATGTGATATGATGTCGTTCGATCTACCTAGAAGAAAAGAAAAAAGTTGCTGGGATAATATACCACGTCGTTACTTCAAAAAAACTGGCCCTCTTTAGCGTTTTTAATAATAGAGAGGAAAAAAGTAAAGTAGAGGCTTGATAAGCTTTTTCCTACCATTATTGTTCACTCCATCTTCTTACAAGTCCCCCGCAGGCCCACACGGTACATTCTCTCTTCGTAAATTGTTGTTCTTACTTTGCTCACAAGACATATATGCAGCACATGTATGTGATGTTGTCGGTGTCCGCGGTGGCTAGCTGGTTTCAATTTAAGCACAACAGTGGACTACTTTCCAAAGAAAAGGGAAAAGTTTAGGAGGAAAAGGAGGTGAAAGAATGAAAACTACAGAAGTAGTAAGTTTTCTTTCTGCGAAAAGAAACGGAGATTCTTCGAGTCTTGATGTGCCTCTATATATACGGACGGAGTGAGGTAACAGGAAAGGAAGAATAAACGGCAGTTTTTATTCAAACGGAAAAACGTTTACATATTGAATAAAAATGCCTGCTAGGGCTTTCCAGTGGAGCACATATGAAGGCATATTCATATTATGTGCCACGTCGTGATCATGATGGTGATGATCATCATCATGACGTCGATACTCCGTCTTTCTACAAATGCTCGCATTTCGGATAGCAGCTTTATATCCTCGTTTCTCTCGTGCTTCATGTGCAGGATAAAAAATTGGTCCAGAGAGTTAACTCCCACATTATTCTTTTGTATATGCTTTAGCATATTAAGCTTATTTCTACTAGCTTTTTCAATGAACTTAAATATAAAAAGTAATACTACTGAATACAAACACACACACATCTTTGTATTGTGAAACCCTTTTCTTCTTATTCAGAGAAAGTAGTGGAAATACAAAACAACCTATTTTTCAGTTTTTCCCCTGAGAATGTGTGGGGTTCGACTGAAAAGGTAAGCTACACAACAACGTAACTTTTTCTTAGGTTGCCTTCTAAAAAGGCTGAAGGAAAGTAGGAGAAAAGACTTTTCATTAAAAAACCTCACTTGGAAGTCATTTGTGTTACATATACTGAAACCATTCAATTCATGTACAAAGTATGTTGGCAGGAACTCTTTTCTTTTGGTAAGTAGTATAAACTTCATACGCGCTAAATACGCAGCACAAAAGACACAGCCTTCGCTGCTGCTCAAGTGGTAGGTGTTCATAGAGCTGTTCAATTCGTCTGTGAAAAATGACTCGTCTCTTGAAAAACTTTTTGTACCTGATGCTGAATGAAGCCGATGATGATGATCATTTATAGCAGCGGTAGCACCATCCCTGATGATGATTACGGTTAGTAGTAGGTTCGGTGCTGTGGTGTTGGGGAGTTTTAGAACAAGAATCTTTTGGCAGGCAAAAGAATCATCATCATCATCGCTACGTGTGATCGTCATCAAATGTGGTGATGTAAAATATTACTAAAGAAGAAGTAGTGAACGAAAGGCTTGTTTGGTGAGCAAACTTTTTTACTCGTTTGTTAGTCTCATTCTTATATTCCAAAAAGTTTGCTTTCGAGGTGGTGAAAAATAGATGAGCCATTTCCACTCGCTCTAGTGGAAGTTTGTATTCAGTCATTGTATGCTTTTATTTATTTACAAAGGAAGTTTAGAGATGAAATGTTGGCGACATGGATGGTGAGAAATCAAAAACATACATAACGATGAGCTATGTGCTGTATAATAATAGTACATAATCAGAATAGGTTAACTAACTGTATGACTCTTAAATGCCATACATTGGTGAAAATCTATAAATTCGGTCTCTGTGCTTGATATGGGCAGGGTTTCAAGCTATATACCATAACTAAAGCCAACAAACTAGGTGCATTAAAGTCAGATTCATTAACTCTTCAGACCAGATTTGAATTGGCAAAGAACAGAATCATCTTACTTCAAGCTAGAAGGTAGTTTGAACATTTGAAGTAAAACCAGTGTCACTTTGCAATGAAAATCGGGGGTTTCCTTAAAATGCGTTCCGCTATGTCTGGATATCATATTACTATGCGTACTACTATGCATATTTTAGTATGCGTAGACACTTTAGCAGTAACCATTCATGTGAACTTGTATATGAATTTAAAATGGTTCGAATGTGGTATGCATAACATTGTAAAAAGGAAAGTCAGCCAAGCTACGTTAACTTATATTGCCGGTATTTACGCTCTCCGCTCCCCACAAGAGCAATCCCTTTGTGAATAGTTGTAAACTTCTCTGTCGGATATGATACTAGCACTTTGCCAAATGATCCGAATCAATTGCTTTCAAAGCCAATCCGTCTTCTTTCCTCCCATCCATAAAATATCCACCTACACACTTCAAAACATTTTCTTGTAGTCATCTCATATCGGTATACACAACCAACAACTTGTAGTCAGTCACACTACAACGCAACAGAGGTACTACGCATAAACACAAGAAAGATTATCCGCCTTCAGAAACGACTATGATAACTACATGCTTCCGCTTCCACATCATCACATTGTGTTTGAAATCTATCATCCAAGAGCTTTAAGCTTATATTGTTAAAAACTGCTCATTCAAGTGTAGAAAGCTGGCTCAATACTGCGTATTTACTAAATATTACGATTACTTTCCAAGCTTACTGAGCCAGGACATTTTTTCTTCTCAGCTCAAGTGCAATATTTTCAATACGATCTTCGTAGGGACGGTTACGACGCACGCTTAAAATGTGCGAGAAAAAATAATGGTTTTTATTTCGTGAAATGTGTACTTGAAAAATTCCCAAAGTGTGTACTCGCAGAGTTGACTCTTTAAGGTCTAGTCCTCGACTTATGTGTTTTATGTGTACGAATAAAATGATTATTATTATTTTGCATTTAATAAAAACTTTTGGCGCGTGTCTCGTGCTCAAAGCCCATGTGATGACTAGGATGATGGCACTGCATGGGAAAAGACATCATTCATATCAATAAAGCCCAAGTATGAATACTCCTTTATGACCCCCGGTTATGGCACGGAAATGGTGGAAACCGGAAAGTAATAATACACAGGCATATATACACATGTGTCATCTTTTGCTTGCACTATCATGTACCATGGTGCATGTTATTCAACTGTATGGGTTTACGTAGTATTTCTAAGGATGTTTTTCGATTTTACAAAGCAAAACTTTCTTACCAGAGCTATAGTTTTGTGTGTATCTATAGCTGAAGCCATTGGAAAGAAAATCCTATTAAAGTACCGACGTTTTATCTTGGCGCGTGATATTGAAAACGGAATTGCATTTTCTTTCCAGTCAAGGATCAAGGAAGGCTGCATTCAACCGAAAAGTCATGCATTTAACATGCCTGAATGCCATAAGTTTCGAATCTTATATGAAACACAGTGTCTACATTGCAAATGTGTTCATGCATTGTTGTCGAGTACAAAGGTATGCCAAAGGGCAGAACAAGTAATTAGGTCTACTTAAATGTGTAAAAATTGTAGAATAATTTAAATTTTATAAAGATTTTATGATTTTTAGACACATGGTCTTTAGTTTATTCCAATTCTTGTTATTTGCATTTTTTAGCCAGAATTGTTCTGTACTAAAACAAGAAGACAAAGCAGATTTGTAAATTGTATGGTTATCGTAGTAAAAGTGAATAGTTTCTTTGATATACTATGTAAAAAAGATTTTTAAACAGTTGGACTGAAAGAAAATGACATATCAAAAGATGAGCATAAAGTTCTCGTACTAAATGAAAAACGGAGAAAATGACAGGACAGTTAAAAAAGGAATAACCGACAGCATCAAAATCAAAATGATAAAACTTCCACAAAGAACAATGTCGAATGCACCATGATGTCAGCTGCTGTGCCACACGCGAGTCTTCTCTTTATCGCACTCTTTTTCTTCACCAACATTCCTAACAAGCAAACAGGCAAACAAAAAGGAAATGCCTAGTTTTAAAAAGCAGAGAGACTGGTTTTGGTGCTAACACGGCAAATGTAGCTAGAATGTTGGTCCTCGTTAAAAAGAGCAAATAAAGCAAGTTTTCTGCTTGTAGTCGCATTCATTCTTTCGTTCCCTTGCATTTTCTCTCAATCAGACAGTGTAATACTCTATTTCTTGAGTAGCATTTCCCCTCCACTTTCCTTTCATTCTCAGATATAATCCAAGAATGCATGACATAATAGTGGTAGTAATGCCGACAAAAATGAAGGCTGGGGAGTTTTCGGTTTTTACGTGATGGAACAAAACTATGATAAACTGAAGTATTATTAATGCTGTGAAAGTGAGGAAACACAAAAGTGATTGACAAACATGTGAGAAGAAAAGGCATGCTGGAAGTGGAAGCAGCAGTTTGTGGACGATTATCCTACGAAAATTGGGTGCAATTGCAATATGCAACGGTTGAAAGGAATATGACATTTTCCAACTAGCAAGTCTGTTTAAATGCGGTTTGCTGTCTGTTGGTAAAATTGAAATGATCAATTTGACATTTAAGCACTATTGAACGGGCAAAAAATGCACTTGGTATTGATACAACAATGGTTGCGCACCGTGCCTCTTTTACTTGATGCAACTGCATACTTTATGCAATTCTACCAGGAATCAAGTTTGTAGATGGAATAGCTGTGAATGAAATAGAATAATGGCTTTCTCCGGACAAGTGAGAAAGCATAACAGTGGTGCAACAGTATTACACTGCGCCAGCAGGATGCATTGTGTATCACACAGATTTTCGCTGGTTTTATGTTTTTGTTTCGTTCGTTTCTTTGCTGCGACTGATTCATACTGCAAAAGGTTCACTTGCATTTGTACGCACTTATGTGCCTATTTCATGCCACGAACGCACTAAAAGCATCAACTTTACAACTTTCTCAGTGATGATATGACTCATTCTTGATGTGAATGATGATCACGATGATGATAACTCGGTGCGGTGTAGATGGTGATCTCAAAGAACATTGAACATTTCAAGCAGAAGAAAACTAGAAATAGCAACTCACTCGTTGTTTTTATGGAAGGAAGATGCATTCTCCTGCTCTATTTATGTATCTGGACTTGTACAGTGTAGTAAAATTTATCCATTGTGAAGCAGCATGGGGTGAATGAATTCTTGAATCCCAGAGAGGAAGAGTGTAATGCAATAGTCATACGTATGGAGAGGAGAAAGAAAAAAGATACAGAGAGAGAGAGAGCAAGACGTAGAGCGAATTGTATTTTTGTTTCACTTTCTTTTTTACTCTTGGATATTCAAGCCAAGTAGGAAAAACAGTTCTATCGCTACCAGATCGGTTTCACTTTCAACCAAAAAAGTATAAAACATGTGTATGTATCGAAAGAGAAGTCTTGTGGAATGATTCAAAGTACGGAGCCGTTACAAACAACTAGTCATAAAAATAATAATCGCTAGTGGAAAAAGTAGCTTTCTATACACGCATTTCTCCTCAGCACAAAGTATAAATCTCGATGTAACCCCTTCCTTCATCACTAGTTTGCCAGCTTCACTTCTCTTTAAGAATCAATGGAATTTTGGGTTGTAAAATGTAATGTGTTGCACGAGAAAGAACAAGAACTAAAATACCAACCAATGCACGAAAGTACACTTGTATAACATCATGTGTACAAAAAGTGGATTGTCCCACAAGAATGAAAACCAACATAAAGAAAGGAAATCTGCTGGTTCTGCTACTGTAAGTAGGATTTATGTATTTTGCTCTTTTCTTTTGACTTTTAAACCAGAAATGATACTGATACTACTATATTGTCTTTTCTACCTTAACGTCGAAATTTGAAAATTATATCTATCGCTGTTTTTATGAGCTTCTTTGTCATCGCTTTCTTTTCTTATAAAGGTTCTCCAAAGTAAATCAGAAAGGTCATTATATCTATCTTAGAATATACTTCTGTTTTGGTCTATAATGCATGGGTGCGTATTAATTTTACAACAGTTTTCTCATTATATTCATTAAACTGGAGCCAGGTTAAAAGCTCGAAAGTCAGTACATTAGCTTGTGTAACGTTTATTTTATAAATCATCAATGATGATTCATCCCACAATCTAACGCTAACAATGCTAACATGTTACTTGCTTGTAATTTTTCCATTTTTTAAAAATTAGTTCTTGCAATAAGTCAGGTTTACGTTTTTAACTCGTTCTAAGCACATTTCAATAGCTTAATTTCGTGGATTCGTGCAATACACGTTGTGTTACATAGTATAGACTATGGAAGCACCTTTTCATTCTTTTGCCTATCATATTTTTGTCTTTTGTCTTATTCTTTACATTTCCTATCTTGTAAAAGATCCTAATATTTCGGGTGTTTTTGGTTTAGCGGTCACCAAACGTTTGCGTTATTATGCAAGTGCACAATTTCCATTCATTTCTGCCACAACAAATCGGAAAGCATAAACCTTTCTACATCTTAAAGCATAAACCTCTAGTAAATAGAACTAGAAAACGAAACGATTAGGGAAAATTCTGCCTCTTCAGTGTGTTAACTTGTAAAGTTTGGTTATTTCCCTTTGGTGTCTCCTGTTCATGTACCATCGCCTTGTTTTACGTACAAGCCCATGATGCTGATGTTTGTAGATGTTAAGAGCGAGCTGAACCAGACTACTAGTAATGCCCTTACCCTCTTATTTTATACATGCCTTGATGGATAGAACCCACAAGGCATGAAATGTGCTCTTGGGATTTCACGGGTAGTTTTATTGAAAGAGGGCAATTTAGTTTCAATCAAACAAAATGACGTTGATTATTATGGAATGATGTTTTGGTACAAGGAAGATTATATATTTTCAAGTGGAACTTGCATTTATTATGAACAATGCACACTGTTGTCGTGCATCATCATCAGCTTTTATTGAGATGCATTATTATTGCGTTCGTTTATTTCTTTGCTTCTTTCTTTCCATTGAAAAAATGTAAGTTTTATTATTACCCAAGAGAGCAGGCTGGGGTTTACGTACATCCGATCCCGTTCTAGGTATTCTCCTAGTTAAGGTTTGTTGGAAAGAAATGGTAAATTATTTCCTATTCATGAAACGAAATATTTTCACATTTTACAAATCATAATCTCTATAATACAACAGAGTTGTTTGAAGTGAGTGTAGCAATTTGTGCTATTTTATGACGAATATGCCCTGTGATGGTATGATGATGGCAATTTCTCTTCCTTTCTGCGACTCTTCCCTCAACTGAAGTTATCCAACTTTCAACCCTACTTTTACTCTACTGCTTGCATTCCAAACTGACTTTTATCATCATGTTTATCATGACAATTTCAAGCTTGCATAATAATAAGAATAAACGCATGCATGTAGGTATACATATACAATAAACATCTATAAGTGGTGTAGGGTTCTGGATACAGAGACATTTTCTACTGCCACAAAGCAAAGTTCCTTTATTTAAACTTGTAAACGACGACAGAAGAAGAAAGTTAGTAAAAAAAAGTACAAACTTCCGTTGTATTATGAAAAGATGTGTCCCCTAAAAAATAAATAGCATTGTAGAAAGCTTGTGTGTGGATATCTTAGTTTAAGTTATGCAGGTGTAGCTACTGCAAGTTTCATAAAATGCAATACAAAATTAAAAAAGGAAACAACTGATGCGATGCTGTGATGACAGTAGAGTTGGCATGCATGCACACAATAAAATTTATTAGTGTGTGCACGTGCATGTTTCTCCTGAAGTCGACGAATTTTTGTAGAAAACTTTTTATCACTTCATACTTGAATGAAAGTAGAAAGTGCGTAAGTTTGGACACGTTATTTGTTTTTTCCGTAGTATTATAAACTTGCTGGGAAAATTTCTTCAGGTATATATAGTATAGTCTTTTGAAAGGTTATTGTGAAACAAGATCTTTTTATAAGGCGGTTCTTATTGTTTGGTCAGGTGATCTTCAAGGAGCCCGATTGCCACACTTCGAGCTATGTTAGCGCTTTCTTTCTTTTCACATTTTCCACTGAAAGGTGGTTCTGACTTTTCCTTCTCTTACTGTCCCTTTCTTTGCACTATTTCACATTTTACGGACCTTTTGAACCTGGCACCGAGCCCAAGAATAGTTGTGGCTGACTGAATAAAAAAGAGTATTTTCATGGAGCCACGAGTCGTGATCATAAAGTTTGTCGTCCATTCCTGCTGTCTACCAGTTTCGGTACGCGTGGGAGACCATGCTTCTCGTTCTACTTGACAAAATAAAAACGCTGCGCTGCAACCATCTTTTCATACGGACGTTTTCTGTGGCATTCATACCCAGTTGGCGTAGATATAGTGTCTTATTTCAAGAGACAGCATTTTATATTCAAAGGAGTGCATTTTTACTGCTGCTTAAGCAGTTTTTTAAAAAGGGTCATGGCTTCTGGGTTATAAAACGTTAGGACAAGTATATAAAAGGTGTGTGGACAGAACAGAAGAACTTTATATGCTTTCACTTGTCTCTCTTTGCGTAGTTTCTTTTTTTCCTGCAAGTGTTTACTTTGACTCCGAGTACGCTGGGCATAACAAAGAGTGAACTTTCAACTTGAAGACTCGAAATGTAACCATGTTTTGATAATAACTTATTTTCAAAAGTAGACACATAACGATGTCAGTCAGTTAACGTGCTTACATTGTATCGATTTCTTAGCTGGGAAAAGTTGTGACATGAATGAAGATGATATTTTGAAATGTTGTCCAAAAGACCATAACAGTCATAAATTTGAAATAAAATATCAAAGAACTTGGTGACTGGTATTAATGAGGTTGTTTGTTCTGCCATTATGTAAACAACGACATGGCTTACATCGCGCTTCAAACGTGGCCCCTACCTAGTCCAAAAAGGTATATACCTACCTAGGTATACACTTGATTACATTTATAGTAGTGCTTTAAAACAAAATAGTAGATGTTTTTTGTCCCAAAAGTAAAAGTGTAGATGAAACCTGATCGTTGTGTTGTGTCAAAACGACATATTTTGGCAAACTTGGTCAGACGCACGTAGATATTTGAAACTGTGTGCCCCTAAATTACTGTATAAATATGTATTAGCAACTATTCCTCCGATGGCAAATGGCAAAAGCATTATTATTATTATTATGGTAAATATGCATATCACGAATTTCAAATAAAAGTGGAATGCAGGAAAACTCACAAGATTCTCACTCTACAGGCGGTTATTAACTTTATGCTAAAATGCCATACAGATAATAATGTTAGTCAGCAAAGTTGCTTGCGATGCATTATATTTACTCATTTATTCTCGTTTTCTGGTTACTTATAAATGCGTTCGATATATAATGTACATATAATATGTTTGTCAGTGTCACTTGACATAATATTATGTAATATTTGGTACCTCCTGTTTGTTTGCTCATGTTGATGTCCGGCAACGGTCTGATGCCCTAGTATTGTACGATTATTTATAATTTAAAGAATTAATTTTTTGCCATTTCAATGGCTATCATACAACGCATTTTACATTCATATGGAAGCTCATTACTATTACTATTGTTGAAGTTTTTTCCATATATCCTTCTTCGCGTGTGTTTTAGCTAGAAACCCAAAATGTAAATGACGAGTAACATAATTTTGTATATGAATAGTGTAAGGAAGAATATTTGAATTTATATCTTTCCTAGCCAGTGGGTGGTTTGGCGCTACTACATTATACATTCGTAGGGCGCATCATACGTTCTGTAATAGTTCTGAGCATCAAGAGCCAAAGATCACACTAAGGAAAGTAAAAAAGACTTTTAGACGTTGCGTAAAAGCCTAAAGAAGAAAAAATTATCATAAAACAAACATTGCGCTTTATATTCACAATCTGATGATACTCTTGATGACTGGGACAAAAACGGCTATACTATGGCTTTATTTTGATAGTTGATTATGTCTAGCGTAGTCAAGTAGTTCAAACCACGACTCCAGTCCAGACATTTTTCTTACAAAAATCGAAAGCACTAACCGTTGTTCCAGAAAGCAAAACCCAAGAAGATGCGTTCTTTTCCTGGAGACATTAAACCAGGAAGTGTGTACATGCATTCATTGGGAGTACCCCAAACAACTTGAGCTGGGATTGCTTCAATTCACTTTATTCTTAATGCCAGTTTAGAAGGGAATACAATATTATTATTATGACTCTATAACAGCCGTATAGTTTGCGATTGTGTAAATCTGGGAACAGGGAGCTATATTTATACCACTACTACCGTCATTTATTTTCCCTTTCATTGGAACATTCATAAATAAATGGTTAAGAAAAGAAAAGAAAAATATCGTTGAACGCATTTATTTAAACATACGAACAACAATAATAATTTATATAAGGATGAAGGATACGGAATGAATACGATGATGAGAAGAGGTTTTTGTATCATATACCATTTTTCAGTCTGGTTCCGCCTTTCCCCTCTTTATTTTTTCTTCTTTCCAGATTCAGCTCTCCCCCACAATCTCGTGTCTTTCTTGCTTTTTTGGCATTCAACTTTGTAACAACAGCGATACACTTAAACTGTTGTGGCAAGCAAGGCATCACCATCATTATCATCATCTTCTTCGTCATCAATGTAACAAGATGGTGAATGAGAGGAGACAGCTAAGACATGAGATGAGAGAAGAAAGAAGTGGGAACACACCGAAAAGAGCAGAGATCCTTTGTTGTTAGAAATATCAACTCCGAACGAAATCACCAGTTTACGGTCCATTTCTTCCCCTTTCTCGCGTTATGCATAAAGCTTTTCCTCGTTAATGCATGTTGGTAACTTTTTGATTGGATCCAATGTGTACATACAACTCTCTTCATAAGATAAAGGCCACAAGGCTGCACTGCACCACAGAGCCAGACTAAAAGATCTCGTAAGAGGGAGAACGCAGTCAACTCTGCAAAATCCTTGATGCATAGTATCGCTTTGTACCATGCACAAATTTTGTTCGAGTAATATTTTATTTCTGTTCAATTGTACTTATGTCAATTTCAGATGCAAACTCACTATAGCACAGATAAATTACTCTATTGATGAAGTAAAGATGAAAGATGAATTATTTATGGCTGAAAGAAAGTAACCAACATTTTTAGTGCAGATTGGTACATTATTTTGAGTAGTGTTAATGCATTGATAATTTACGTAGATGAATCTGTATAATAGTCTTTAAATAGTGTCAGGTCGTATTAACAGTTTTCAGCAGTCACTTCAAATTCCTATCTAACGAGACAATGCCAACGTGACAGGAAACCAATAGAATTTGGCTCCGTAAAGCATGCAAATAAATTGTGCTTCAGCACGAAGCACTAAAGAGATACTTTGGCAATCGAGTTCGTGTCTCTAGGATTCTAGGTTGACTTACTTGGATCGGCAACAAGGTTCAGGTTGTGCGACAGCACAACTCTACGCATGATAATATCAACAAAAGTGTATATCTATAGAATACAATGAATAGTCAACATGCATGAAGCTTACCAAAAGTCCCTTCTGGTACAACTAGTTAAAGCAATTTGTAAATGGCTCGTTCTGCATGGAAATGGGTCACTTACAGCATCCAAACCGCTAGCCTTCCAGACATGTACGTGTAATCATCGTTTATGGCAACTTTAGCTGCTGGAAAACCGGCCGTTAGGCCGTTAGCCATTTTCAACAAATGGGAATGGAACATGAAAGCATACCGTATATGTTACCAACCGACAACTACAATGTTAGTGTTTTCTAGAACCATTACGCTAAAACAAGCAAAACGAAACGCTACGCGAATCCTCTCTAAAGTTGAAAAATACACTTATTGGACCCGTACATGCTGTTCTGCAATACCAGAGTAGAAATGGAGTACCATTATACCAATATTGCACAAAGATACTTTCACTATGAATTATTCTCTCAAAACATTGTAATGAGGAACACCATATGGTACTCTTTTGCAACTTCAAAATCAGCAGACTTATGAAAATTAGACTTTTCATTGCTCTCTTATTGGAAACCACTGAAATCCTATGACCAAATTGTAAACCGTAGCAAAAGCACATCTTAAGCTTAAGTTGAAAGCACTTTTGCATGATACATAAACAAATGACAATGCTATTTGGCTATTGCTTTTTTACTATTGCTATTGTAAATTTTCTAATTGTAAAAATGCTACCCGTTATCGGAAGGTACTAAGCAGTTTCAAGATACCAAACACAATTTAAACACAAGTTTAAATTCATTTGCCAGGACTAATTCGTTGTCTAATGTTTCACATTTTTTAGACTATTCGTGACTCTTCAACTTACCACGATCCATATACTTTTGGTATGTTATTCAGCCACAACAGTAAACTTTTTTACACACAATGGCCTATTATTGAGACTTACCTAGTAGAGATTAAATTTCACCTCTTTTAGGTCTGGCATTCACATTCAAAGAACACAGTATTTTTGTGCAAGTCCTAAAGTTCACTGACATGAATACACAGGGTATATACCCTGATACACAAACTAACTATAGTACATTGGTCGTTCGAAAGCAACCAGAAAGAGGTGGCATGCATGCGGTAATATGTAATCTATATGTAGTAGTCGTGTATAGACTTGTAGACTTAGCGATCCCTTTCCAAAAACTATCTTTTGTCAAAGAATGTTCTTTGTTCTGGTTGTCCCGGAGCGCTGGTGTGGTAGTACATGGTTGAATCGACCTATTTATTGTTGCCAACTTTCCCGTCAGCCTTCTAACTTTTCACTTGTGATGAAGAGACTTTTATACTATCAAATTATCGCTTGTTATTTTGAGAGACGATGGTGAAATTGTATCCCAACATAAACACATGTAGGTATGTGCGTAAAACGTGAAGTCTAAAGTACCACTTGGCTTGTAAACAAATCCTATTCCTTGCAAAGGTAGGTGTATATTTCATGTAATAAAAATATAAAAAGTCAGGAAAGTTAACGAATTGTCGGTGATGACGCTTAAAAGTATTTTCATCCGAGAATTTCATTTCATATATAATACATAAATAAAGGAAAAACTAGTCGTAGGACAAACAAACTTTCTGCCTCTCTGTTTGGATCCAATTTGTTTTAAATCAACGGCTTCCCTTGACGTTTCGTTTACTCGGAATAAAATACTGAATCATGCAGGGAATGTATTATTTTATTTTCTATTCATAATATTCGTATGGCGGTGTCATATAAATTCGCATAACGTATGGGAAAAAATTCAAACAGAAAGAATGGAACAATGGTTAGAGCAATTTTATTTAGGACAGGTTTCCTCTTTCTCTTCCTCTGAGAATCTTCCATAATATTAAATCATGAAGCGACCTGAATATGGCCTTTCTATTTTTGTGACCTAAAAGTGCAATTTCATCAAAAAGGTTAATGTTCTCCAAACAGTCATGTTCCACTATTCCTATATATACTATTCCTAGTATTGTTACGAGAAGTACTATTCCTAAAAATGTCGAGGAACCACAGGCGAAGGGTACAAAATCGAGCCTAGGTAGCAAGGTCGATCGTCAGTGCGTAAAATACTAGCATATTCGTTTCGATGAACCTTTCTGCACCTCCAGGAGAAAACATCAAACTGTGGCACCGGAGTTGTTGTTGTTCTAGAATAATAAAATAAATGAAGTCTTGTTTTATGTAGCGAACGCTGCCTCTGGCAGGCAGCTTTACTTTTTTGATTGGTGGTTGCGTTGCGGTGTTTCAGCCGCCTGGGTCAACTTGTTAGATTGGCGTAGATACTTTTGCAAATTCGCTTTTCAGCTTCATTGTATACTTAGAAATAGTTAGTATATTTTCTATTGGTTGTTTGCACGAAAGCCCACAAATGATCAGCAACACTACAGATAGAGCTTGTGGCAAGAGCTTGATTAACCTAATAAGCTTGAATAAACCTATAAAGTGAAAGAGAAGTCGCTAAATATCAGTATTGTCAATATTTCTGCTATCATATTTCATTTTTATGACAAGCTTTTCTATACATCCTAATATTATCCTCTTCTGTCATGACTGGACCTTTAACAGCACGCCTTTAACAAAAAAAAAGAATTGGAACACGTGCCTCACACTCGATGCACACGGATACACTATTGCCATTTGATGTAGCGTACTTTTGAGCGAAAATTAAGAAAGTGGAGCAAAACATAACTTTTAGTGCGGTGCGATGAGAGTATTAGTGTTGGGTATAATGAACGGGACGTGTACTGTGCACGGTGTGAGTGAATGGAGAAAACCACAAGAGAAAGTCACAGGAAATATAGACACACACACGAGAAAAGAATAGTAATTAATTATGGGTTTTCTTTTGTTTGCTTTCAGCTGCCAGAGCCGTAGCGGAGACTGACATTGCTCTTTACATAGGACTGGGTGTGGCCATCGCTGTCTTCATCGTTGTTGCCTTCTTTGTCATTCGATTGATGAGAAGAAAAGGTCGTGACCACGTTATGTATGACATGGCACCAAGCGGTAAGTCATATTGAATTTATTATGAAAACTTTATATATTCACTATGAAATCAAGTCGACATTGTTCAAACAAACTACTGGCTGGGAGTGTCAACTCGAGAACTGAATAAAAAATTGAGTTTGTTAACTTTATTGTCCAATCTGTTGTCCATGACGCAGCTAGCACGCACATATGACGCAACAGCTGCATGTATTCTTTTAAAGTGTATTTGCAACCCCCACGATACGTCTAATTACCAAGTATTCGTCAACTATAGGAAATCCAAACCCTATTGTTTTTAAAAAATAGTATACTTTATATAGTACTTGTAACAGATCTTTAATGTCACCGGCTCAGCTTCAGACTGATAGACGAACGTATCCATTTCCATAAAACATTTTATATTATACACTTTCCTAAATAATATTTCATATAAAAGACCAGCTTCAATTTCCTTCAAGAATAAGAATGTGTACATGCTTCAGACATCGGGATGGCATTTTAAAAGGTCGACTACTTACAATTTTCTGATATGTTAAACAATTGAATGAATAGGTTTGACATTAATCTATAATCAGGATTAGTGGATACCTGGCTTCGATCAGTTTTTCCGTTCCATTCAACAAGAAAAATACGATATGTTCCAACGTTAAACGTTTGAACAAAATGCGCGTTCTTACAAAGTTCAGCTATTTCTCCATTTATGAGCTGGTATTAAAGCAAATAATAATTGAAATGGGACAAAATCCCTTTCTTCCTTTCAAACATTCAAAGCCACCCAATGACATTTGGTTGCACTTTAAAAGACTTTTTACTTCGGTTAAAAGCTTTGGGCACGTTTGTAACTACGAACAAAAATAAACAGATAATGTGCCAAAGATTGTTATAAAATCATCCACTCGTGAACGCTTATATCACTTTCAAAAGTCAAGCAATACTCACATTGCATCGGTTAAAGACCAAAAACCCGTTGTCTCTTCCTGGTTTTCTTTTCCAGCAACGTCATATTCAAAAAGAGTAGAAATGTATTTTACGATTAGTAGATTAGTATTTAATATATTTAGCAGAGAAGCTAGTCATTGCTTACCTTGTTATGCAAGCGTGTTTACGAATGAAACCACAAAGTTTATAATTTATTGTGTACGGAAATTTTCACTTCATTGAGTTAATGACTTTATCTACAAGTAGATGCATCTGGATGGAACACTGACGGATTACTTTGGTCTCCAAATTATAAAATAATGCCTAACACTTTTCCATACCATGTTACTACCAGCACTATGTGATAAAAAGGGGTTGCTTTAGGATTTTACTGTTATGTTCCACACCACTACTTAGGTATGATTCAGGTTTCTAGAGTTTGTGCGAAGCAACACACTTGCATAAAATATCGAAGTCCTAGTAGTTAACGTAGGTTTCGTTAAACATTTCCTCTCCTTCGTCTCTTGTACTAGATCATTTTTTTCTACTGCTCAAGGAACGGAAAGTGAAATTGCATGGTTTTAAATTGAACGGTATTTAGCAATTTGGCACCACATGTACGCGTTGGTGATGGGGATTTTGCACAAATTATTGCATTGTTTTAATACTTTGAAAACAGCAATCGGGATTTCATATGACTTAAATCTATGTAGCAAAAATAAAAATGTACAAATGTCTTCTAGTACCCATCTCAATGTTAGTTGTTATTAAAGTGTGGACTTATTAGGTGGGATCCAACTCCGGAGAAAGTGCGCAAAGGGTGTTCTTTGCTCACATCATCGGTGACAGCTCCACTAAATTGGAGCCAGCGTTGAGCATGTGTACTCTAATATAATATGCTAATATATTACTGTCTGTTGATTGCTTTTGAATTATTTTTGAGCTCCACGTGCAAGTGAAATAAAGCTGAGCTTTAAAAGTTATAAAAATAATTTACTACTAGAGTGAATAATAATGTGAGTTGTACAAGTAGTTTAAACAAACGTTATAAATAACTACAATTAGGTACATATACCCTTTAGAAAATTCAATGCCAAATTTGTACATGAAAAGTGAAATGATCCATTTTGTCAAAATATATGCACACACGAGATGAATAAAACTTCTCGTGAAAGCTATGATCCTTTTTCGAGACTATAAGTATATATAGTGTATATCTTGTGCAAAACCTGTTATGCTTGAAATGAAGATAAATTGCACACATTATTCCAAAGTAGTTGAGAAGTGACTTCAAGTCATGCATTTGTAAAATATATATACACTAAACTTTGAGCGCAATTGTATGTATTGTACATACTATTTACAAGTAAACTTGGTGAAAGGATGGTGAGGTTGAACTTCCGAAGGCAAATAGCAATAATAATATTATTGAAACAAAACGGTAAAAGTGAGACAGCCTCAATTTATATCCATCTCTCATTTTCCCAAATCAAGATAAAGTATTAGTGCATATCCAACGCAAACGCAAGCTCCTCAGCGTATGACATTAGCACGCAATCCGTTGAAGCCTCATTAAGCACGAAACGGGATAAATAGAAAAGACCAAAGCAGTGTGTAATCAACAACACGCATCAGCATCATCACCATCGGTAAATGTCGTGTAGAATAACGGAGCTTGTACATAGTGGAATGAAGTGATCTACGTTCCAGTGACTTTATATTCCATTTCTGTTTACAGCTTAAACTCAGGCTTGCATCTGTGCAAACGCATAATTTCATACTCACACTCCATCCAAGCGAGTGTAAACAGTTTTGATTTGATTTTCACTTTTTGGTTCTGCCATGTTGATTTTCGTGGTAGATTAAAATTAGCATTCCTTCTAGCCAGCACAAATCGCATATCACATGCCACTTGCCAGTACCACTAATCACCGTATCAATTTTAGCATATCCGCCCTAAAATTCATGCCTTTACACATGTAAATTACTCTGGATGGTGGCACATGCAGTAGTGGTAGGTACAGTGGTGGTGTTAGGCTATTCCTCAGGGGTTTTATTGATAGTAATCTTTTTTCTTCTAGCTTTACGGGTAATTGCTAGAGTCGTGCAAAGCAACAGCAGTTTATATTTATTATTAGCCAATGCTACAAAAACACTTCACTGTTCCTTTCAAGAACAAGACAAGAAAGAAATACGGCCGAACATATGTCGAAAAAATCATTTCATTTTAATGAGAATGGCAAAAGTGCAAAGCGGCAGAGTAATTTAAAAGAATTAGTAAGGTCTTAAAAGGCGACTTTACGATAGTTAAGCATGCTAAAACAAGCTCTTTCTTAAGTTAGCGTTATTTTTTCCTCTTTTTTTCTGTTTTTACCGCACGTTAAGATTTGATGATGCCCTTCCTGCTCTTTCCCAAAACTATAAGTTCTCCAAACCAACCTCATTGCCATCTGAACCGTCTCCATCACGCATTCCTACACAATATAAGTATTCGTAATTGTAGTAATAATATAATGATGACGATTATGATGGGAACTACGATAAGTTCCAGAAGCTCAAGCCTAAAAGCATACATAAATGTTAGTAGTTTAGCCGTCGCAACATGTGTTACAAGCTATGGTACTTGTTTGTTCTTGACTGTAATTGGTAACAATGAGATTAGATGTATATGAGACTTGAGTAGTGTAGAGTTCTTGTAAATAGCATTATCCAACTACACACAGTAGCATCCTCCGCTTTCTGTTTCTCATTTTGTGCTTGTTTTAGCTGTTGGCTAATATTACTAGCTGCTAGTGGTATGAAGACCAGAGTCTAGTAAGTGAGAAGACTGATTTCGTTAGGGGATATTTTTGCCGTCTTCTTTTTCTCCGGGTCCACAGGGAGATCAGATTTTAAGAAAAAAAAGTGGCAGTGATATGATAACGCGTACATTCTAAGCTCATTGTTTGTCTACTTGATGTTTATAACTTTCTTGTTGCTGGTTGTGTTTGCTTCTGCTGCAAAAAATATAGTGCATGAACACAGATGCTAACCTGCTTAGCTGAGATTTTTGGTGCTTATTGCAAAGGCTTTTATTGTTTCTGACAGTCGACACGATGTAATCCTTTTTCCGGATAGGCTTTCTTTCTACAAAACAGTAAGTAGTTAGTACAGCTAGTTACTTACAAAATGTTCGGTTGACTTGATATTTGTTGCAAGCTGCAACTTGCATGCCTAAGAGAACAGAAGAAAAACGATATGAAAAGGACCACGTTGATGATATTAGGTGTTAGAACTTTGTGGGCTTTAGTTCAAGATAATATCTTAAGTAGACAAGATAGGTGATAGCAATTCACAACGTCAAATGAGAAAACATCTAAAAGTTTCCCCCAAATTGTAAGATTTTATTTTTTTACTTCATCTCTTAACTTTGATTACAACTGTAAGTAAGGATGGGAGATAACTTGGATATATGTCTTACTGTTTTGTATCAGAATAGTGTAAGAAAACACACGAAATACATTCAAACCTACTAAATGCAAGTTATGCAGCATGCATTTTAGCTTCACTATTCACAACAGATTTCATAATATATATTCTGAAGGTGTTTTTTGGGTTATTCATGTATATCTTCACATGGGAAGTCTCTTGTATTAAGCCAAGGAAATAACAAATCCTTGGAGTTTGTCTGCTAGCTGATTTGTTGGGTTTTGAAACAAAAGTGGGGAGCAAAGACACAATAATATGAGCGTCAGCAGTAGCTTTAGACCTGTCGACAGATAAGAATACATAGAAAAATGGACTGAAAAGGGGAATAAAAGGAAAACTTTGTGACTTGAGTTGCTACCCACAATATAATAGTATTGTATTATCACATTTATATCCTTAAAATTTTTCATTTTACATATGTACATTTTTGAATGCTTTGCCTTTTAACGCATCAACAAAAGTGAAGCTGTGGGTGCTTACCAAAGAGAAAAGGGATATAGAAATATATGAAGTCTAACTCAAAGAGAAAGACTTGTATTGCAGTACTGTCGATCTTGGCTTATTGTTCTGCATCTTTTACTTGTTTCGGAAGAGTTTTTATCTAAGTAAAAGTTGGTAAGCTGTTTCTTGTACTACACAGAAAAATAATATGAAAGTTGAAAAGAACTGGGGGGATAGAAAGCACGAAGAAAGCAAAACGTAAGGGGCAATTTGTGATGATAAAAATAGTTGAAAGAGTCCATCAAATTGTATAAATCTTTTCTTTCCGGATATCTCTGTCATTGCCATTATTTTTACAGACCCAGTTCGACAAAAAGTAGCTGACATTTAGTGGAGGAAAACCCATTGTATTATTGTTATTTTTTAGACTATTATTATCATTAAATTGAAATGTCTCGGGTCTCGATAACTTTGGATGTTAAATAGAAGGCGATTCCAGCTAAGTTTTAATGATGTCATCACAGAAAACTGTATGCATCAAACGAAAACAGGGAGGATATGATATGAGATAAACAAAAGATAATAAAAAGCAACAATGTTCCTTTTTCCTTTGCCATTAATTCTGCTGTTTTGATATGTAAGCTCTCAATTTTAGGTTACCAGGAATCATTAAAATTAATAATACCACACTTAGTGGCGACCATATTTTTTCGCTTATTGCTTTACAGTATATCGGATTTCTTGAACATTGTTAACTCACTAGTTGATTTGTAGTTTGTAGTTTACAAAGTTGACACATTTCTCTTTGTTTTAAAGACTACGTTTATTTTATTGTTTGACAAGCTTACAAGCATTAATACGACTGACCTACATGTATTTTTGTAAAAGAAAAGAATTATTCCAGCAAAGATGGAGATAATGAATACATCTGTGTTCTGTTGTTTTTGTTCTGTGTTCCATGTGTTCTGTTATTTTTTTGAATTAAATGTGACAACCATAAAACAAGATAAAGTCTTTTATCAAGGAATAAAAAGAAGAAAAAAACTTCAAAAACAGCGTTGTTATTTGCATTCATATGGAGTCGTCTGCAACGTTATGCTGTGCTGCAATTCCAGCAATGCGGGTGAATAAAAAGAAAATGCAGATCATAAAGACATTCCTTTTTGTCAATTAGCATGCAACACAAGTATGCACTACATATAACAATCTCTTTCTCTTTTACTAAGCTTATTGGATTTTTCGACGAAACCGTTAAGTGCTTAACTATTTCTCCAATTTCTAACTTTAATTGAAAACGGGAAACAAATAATAAAAATAAAATTGAATTTAAAACAAGTTTTACCATCACATACAATCTTTCGGATCGGCACTGCTAGAGTTACAAAGGAGCAGGGGAAGTAATGATAAAGTTGAAGAGAATTATTATTAGTCTTCTCTACACTTTGGATCATAACCATACACGCTCATTTATAATGCTTCATTTTCAAACACTACATATGCGTTAGTTGTGTGTATGTGCATCTCTTCTCTCTTCGCTCATTGAGTAAGTGCTCTATCGTCAGCCAGTGCCAGACAAAAGGCTGGAATTGAAAGTTATAAATTACCTACACGAGTACATTTATGCCGATCCACCACACTTCGTGCATTACTGGCACTACCAACATTTTGTGCTGATACTGATGATTAGCTTGGATTTAGAACTAAGCAGCAAAAAGGGTATCAAACGCAATGAAATTGGATTACATGCTCTTACACCACCGCTGACGACGTTTTTACTGCTGTTGAACGTTCTGCCGCCGCCGCACACAGAGTTGCATATTATTCCATAACGAATTGGCATACAATGGAATGTACAAGCAAAGTGCATAAATTATTCTTCCGTGCTGGATGACGGAAAATTCAACGCAGCGTAAGATCTATTTTAATGGAGTGACAATAGGAATGATGCAGAATCAGAGAAACGTACAACTAACTGAAAAAATATACAAAAGACAAAGACACTGCAAAAAGTGTACTATACGCTTTAATGATTCCTCGCTTGCCATCTGTGAAATCGCGTTGTCACTCTGAGCGAATGAGCCTGACAGCATAGAATGTTACATGAAGAAAGACCATGCGGATGCATGACATCAGAATTGCATAAAAATTGACAGGCTTTTGTGTTCTTTTCGAAGTAGTTGGATTGTCAGATGTGATTTTTTTTTCTGCCAGGAAATACTTTTTTCTTCATCTAACGAAGAGATGTAGTAAAACTATTTGTTTGTAAGTGGATAAATGAATGACGTGTAAACTAAAAGCAGACAGCAGGCAAGCAAAACCAGGAAGAAACTCTGATGTAGTGTTTGCGTAAGGATCTCTCTCAAGTTATTTTGTTGACGAGACTTTTGCCTTCTCTGCGTAGCAATCTTTGTACATACAAATCTGCTTAAAGAAACATACAAATGCAATAAGTTTGCACGCATAACGATGATGCCCAGAATCCATTAAAAGCGTACAAAACGTGGAAAAACTATCTTTCGACTTGCGTTGCTGCACTCTAACTCAGTTACGTCATTTTGTGAGTACTATGATATGATAAACAACCCTGTTTCACCAGTTGTGAATGAGTGACAGAATGACGGTAATAGTTTCATGTGTCGAAAAAAGGAATGTGTTATTTTTCAAGGTGAAAGCGACACTCGGTAGTAGTGCTCCAAAGGAAGCAAAGCAAGGTACAAAGGTTTTTGCTGACACTGAAGCATTAAATATCGCATTGTATTCTGAAAACTGTAGGATGTACAAAAACGAGTTAAAAGTATGAAATATTTTCCAATTGTAATGGCGTAGGCGACAAGGGTAATCGTATGAAATATGTACTACACGTGCGTCATCATCATCACTCTTTTCTGTTAAACCTGCGGAAAGCTCAGACTCAACGAGTATGATTTGTAGGTGTTCCCTTTTTCATTCTATTCGAGTTGACATGCCACGCTCCTTGTGTTTATGTTGTAATTGAGTAAATCTGATGATGTGATTTTTGTTTCTTGTATTTCACATTGCTTCTCTACCGCACTGAAAATTCCCTTGTTTACGTATGTCCACCAACATGGCCAACTTTGGGTATGCTGCTATGTCCTTCCACGATGTCTACAACTTGTCTGGTTTCTTCCTATTGCGTGCAATGTCATTTTATCGGCGGATGGAATTCACCTCTCCCCCTCGGTTACTTCACTTTGAATAACTTGATTTGGACAGACTACCCACCTGGATATTTCCCCGATCCAACAAAAAAGTTGGGAATGCAACCGGATTTGACAGCCAACACATCTGCTGGGTCTGGGTCCACCAACAGTGGAGTTGGATTACTTTTTCCCGAGTACACTTATCCAGGTTCTTCTGTGTCAAACAATAAGGAGAATGTTCCATTGACTCCAGGTATGTATAGTAGTCGATTCTATTTACCGTAGCTTTATTGGTACTTATAACCGATTGTCTTTGTCAAATATATCTTCATGGCACACAAAGTGATGGTGTTTCATTATTTATCTAGAATGTTGTTGTTCATTTTGATGTAGAGCCACTAAGTACTACTTGTAAATGACAACAACGGCAAAAGCTATGCTATTGTTTATACATCGAATAGATTCCAATAGAGCGTTGAGCTGCATTTTTTGTTCCCTTTCATTAAACAACCGAAGAAAGAAAGAAAGCATAGAGCAAACAAAAACAACAAACAAAACAAAGGAGAGCAACTTAAGAGTCAACACAAATACAACAACAAGAGAAAAAGCAATGAATTGGAGATTGAATGATTCTTCATGCTCCATGCTGTTTTCGCCTCCTCCCTCGTGAATAAAAAGCCATTATGCCGTACATGTTGGAATCTCCGTGAACATTACGAAACTTTTTAATGCGCTGCCGCTTGTGCCTTGTTCTAAGAGAAAAGCACACACCTATTGCCGTAACGAATCAGAGAGATACGTATACATGCTTACTATACATCGGTATATACATACTTTAGATAGTGCTGATTGCGATGAGTTTCATGCGGACTACCACCATTTGCTAGATTCACCTTCCAAAGTGACTCAAAGTTTTACATCTTTCTCTTAAAAAGTGAAACCTAGTTGGCAACGAGCCGCGTCATCTTAATTCTCCTCACTCATAGATGCATTGCAGTTTTTTACAAAAGGAGAAGCGAGAGAGATGCGTGGCCGCTTCTTTGAGAAACTACCAGTGGCAAATGGAGCCACAACACCAAACAAAGTTGAGTGAGAGTATTCAGACGAAGCGTTATTACAAGAAGTTCCCAATAGAAATAAAAACGACTTCTAATGACTAGAGTGGAGTAGGTTTCCTTCGTCCTTTCCTTATTATGTCTCAAAATTCAAACTCTTTCCTTTTGCTAAAAATCTCCCGCAGAGTTCCACAAATTGCTTGCCGCACTTTACAATTAATTCCTCGAGTTTACCTCACAGTCTTCTGTCTACTTTCAAGTTGTACATTCAAGCAAGGAAGTTTCCAATATAATATCATCCCATTAAAATAACTAGATAGGCAAACGACAAGAAACTATATGCTTATACTAGAAGTTGCACTACTATCAGCACCACCGGCTACATTCTGATGATCCCATTTCATTATGGATAGTATCATGTTCTCTTGAAGATTTTGGTAATAACTGAACGAGTTGGAATTTCCAAAATTCTCCAATCTTCATACTGCATATTATTATGTTTTCCTTGCTTTATTGGATGAAATCCTTGAATGACAAAGTTGGCTATCCATCTATATGCTGTGCAAGAGTTTCTACTACAGACCTTCCATATGCCAACAGATACAAGGTTCCTTGAAATAAGGAAAATTTCAGATTGCTTTCCATAATATCAAAATAAACGTCCCCATGCTGCTCATGACATTGATGATAATGGTGCTACTTGAACTGCACTTGAAGTCTGTATTTTTATTGTCTCTCTGAGGAAGATAATGATGTTTTGAGGGAAGTTCAGCAAAGCCTTCGTTTCTACCTATCTATTAACTACACACCATTTATATACTGTTACTTTGTGTCGCTGTGTGATGATACTGATGTTTATTTTCCACTGCAGCTGGAGAGACGCAAGGTGTTACTGATGATGAACAAGTGCTTTTACTTTACACACACTCTTTGTAACTTTCTATTTCCAGATCATAGTGAGCATCATTATGACGTGCCGCATCTCCATTTGCAACCAACTGGCTCATCGAATACTGCTACGACCACACTGCCATTGAATCCTTTAACCCCATCGGTAATAGCGCCGATTTCCGCAGCTAACAACAACTCTACGATAGTCATGTCCATGGCAAGTCCATCGGAAGCAGACAGCTCTATCAGAAAGAATGGTGAGAAAGGAAACAGCATGGCCACTTCTGTAGACAGATTCCCTCGATCCGTGTCCTCAGACAGCGTGTCCAGTTCCTTCAGCTCATGTAAGTAGCATTTATAATGGTGCCTCTCTTTATTCCTCCACACAATTCGTTTTTCTCCGTTTGCTGAAATTCTATTCCATGTCCATTACACGTCTTCTTTGCGCTCACACTGTTTTGTAGTCTAAGACGAAAAACATGATAGCACAGCTAAAATGGAATTGGATAAAAGAGATACATAACTCTTGGGACTTGACATAAGATTACATTTGCCATGGTGGAATGGATTCATGACTTGAGAAAAGTATGGCATGCGATTCAGAAATGTGAAAAAAGAATATGTGTGAGAAAGAGTACAACACAAGCAGTGGCAATATAGCAAAAGCGGCGCTTGTCATTGAGAACAACACATTTCTAGATTTTCTCTCTTTTGATAAAGTTACTACTAAATATTCCATCATGTATGTAGCCTCCATTATTATGTCGCCGCCACCATAGTATAGTGCATTGCTGAGCTGGCGTTCACTTCGTTAATTTTAAGCATGTGTTGGAAATTTAATAACGGGAGAAAATAACGAGTAAGATTGAAAAATGAGATTGCAATGTCTGTCCCTGCCAACCAACTCCATTTTTAGCAATCTAAATTCACAACATATCTCGTTAAGAAAAGGAAATAGGAAACAAGCAGCAAGCCAGTAGTCCAGAAATTCCAGAGCGAATAACGTGGTGTTTGACAGTGGCTTTCCATTGTACTACCATTCTACTATCTGCAACCGAGAGTTGTCTTTCTCTTCTAGTTTAATAAATATTCATGCCATTTCTGGACAGACATGCATGAAGAATTAACTTGTAGTTTTCTTGAAGGCAGACATACAAGATAGACACATGATGTATTTCGTATTGATTGAAGCAGTTTTTCAGGCTGGTCAGAGATTAACGGGAATTGAGTGAAAGCAGGCAGCTTGTTGGATACCAAGTCGGAGTAAGCGAGCAAATGAAATGAGGCGGAAGCACATGTCATGGCACTGAAACATCAAAGAATGCCAAGTTTATAAAGTATGCTTGGACGAAGGCGTTCATTCATTTTAGATTGACGACATTGTTGATATGTGCTAGGTTGAATCACAAGCACAAGTCACAGTCAAGCTAACAACCTCATTGCTTGCACACAAATTACCTAGAGGTTGAAGGTAGTAAGGAGCATATTTATGTCACAAAAAGGAAATAACGGATTTATTTTCACTCCATTGGCACGGAACTGATTGAATCAGACCTTATAGGGAATCACGTATTCTGTTTTTATAAAGCAAAGAATGGATATAATATATAGGTGTTACGTGCCCGTACAAAATCGCTTAGTATTATGTAACATGCGAAAACGATGTGTGCCCATCCATCTAAAAAGCATCAGAAGGCAAGTTTTGCGGCCTGGTGATTTTTCAGCGACAAAAAACAGTCACTCGGAATTCAGGTGGATATAGATGGATACGTATCACATATCTACTTGGTCCGCTGCCCCTGTCAGCTACACTTGACATATCTGTTCAGCAGCAGTAAAGTAGAAACTAACGAAGAGACAATAAAGGACATTTTACAGTCACCGTTACCACCATTAGTATCGTGTCAACTATAAACCATGCCATGATGGTATTAAAAGTACATTTTTACTTTTTCTACTTCACAGCAAAAAAATCTTTGACTGCTTTGTATGTATATATTCGCCACTGCCATATAACACAAATGATGTCTTGTGGATGCATTGTTCGTTCTTTCTGACCAAGTTATAAAATCTAAAGAATATTATATAGGTTTGCAGGGCTTTTGCGTGAAAGTTACAGCTATGCATGAAGAAACCCGCAAGGCTACATATCATGTTGACTTTTATTGGAAGGTAGATAATGGTGGTGATCCTCCTAGCATGTATTTTCTCCTTGGTTGAAGCAGCACCAGGCTGACTTTTTTATTTCATGGAGAAAATCACGAAAGGAAACGGTAGTAACATCTGCAGCAAACCGTAACAAACGAACCATTATTATTACCTATGCCGTTTTGCACATAAAAAGTCTTCTATAATTTTAAGTGTGCCTACTTGCATTTATGCATATACGGTTACTTAGATAACTATGCTTACATATTCCACAAAACATAAATAATGCCTCCTAGAGCTCAGATCGCAGATTCTTGTATTGCGTATAATGAATGTGCAGAAATTTTAATGCAATGCAGTGTTGTTCCAGACTAGAAGAGTAGAAGCAGGGAAAGGAGCTTTGTGAAATTTTTGGTACTTTTCTTTATCGGAAGCTTGTCGATTCGCACGAGCATTATTAAGATCAATCAATGGTTGTTATGCTTCTTTTGCTGCTGCAGGTTTTTACGACACATTTATATGGCTATACTTACTACCTACAACAAGCTGTTAAGCTTTCTCTCTCCATTTTCTCGCTCTATTCTCTTCAATTTTTAAGGTAGATTGGTGGACACATATAATGCTGCATGAACATGATTGCGTTGGGCATTACAAGGTACTTTCACTAAAAAGGGAAGAAAAAAGGAAGAATCAAGACAAGGAAAATTGAACTAGATTTCTACATATAGTTGTTGCAGTAGTGGTGTGGCAGCAATAGTACTTTACTTGGCAGTTCATTGGTTTCTCTTTTGTGTTTTACTGACCAAACCAACGGGAAATATGATGTTTCTTCGCATAACGATTAGTAGTTTTGTACCACTGCATGACTGTTGCCGTTTAGTAGCTCTATGTAGTACTTATTTAAATAGTTAAGTTCTGCACGACTGCTTGTACTCCTACTGGTTATTATACCTTTTTGTACGCTCCATTCTTATCGTCATCAGTGCTTGATAAATCCTCGAGTAAAAATGTCGCAGTGCTGATGTATTATTAAGGACAAACCAACATTCACTGACAAAGTTGCTTTGAAAATTGGAGAGGACAGGGACGCTAGACATGTTTTGTCGCTCTGTGTGGCAAAATAGACTTCCAGTAGTCAGTAGAAGTTGCCATTTTACAATTTTCATCTGTCCAGAAAAGCAAGTCACAGAGAGTGAGAGAAAACCAGGAAGAGTCTGTAGAGTGAAAAGAAAGCGTTCTCTGAGGCAGGGTGCTCCTTTGTATTGTCTCGTGGCTGTCTGCGTCTTGTGGTTATTGTGCTTTGCATAAGTAATAAAAGGGAAGACAAGTATGTTACATTTTCTTCCATGTGTCCCATTCTGATACACTCAATCCCATTTTCTGACGTCCGGGTTTTCATAGAATTTTTCTCGTGTTGCGTAGTAAGTATGTTAGTTAGTGAAAGGCAATGAGTATTATTTTCCCGTGTTGCTAAAAAATTCATGAATTCGGAACATAATGTATTATGCATTATAAGTTGCGTGAAAAGAAAAGAGAAGCTCCTTCTTTACATCCCTTTTCTCTTGTTCCTGTTTGAACAACAGAGTGTCTACTTATGTGCTTCTTTTGACCTGCCTTTTGTTCTCATTCACAATAGCATTGTGTATTGAGTTTTTCATGTGATGTGTGCTTTAATAATGTCTTCTGTGAGCAAAATTTGTAATGGGCATGAGAGTAGGAAAAGTGGTACGGTACAGAGTGCTGGTGGTGACCTTAATCATGTAGAATTACAGTGTGTAAAGTTGTACCCTTTTGACTGGATTATTAGCTGGACCATCTCGACCTAACTCTCTGCTATACGATGACTCTCCTGAGAGAATGGGTGGGGTTAGCCTCAATGGTGGTAATGGTGGTGGGAGCATCGGTGGTACCAATTTATTTCGCGACTCGATAACGTCAGCCAGTTTGCTTCTTGAAGGAGTCGACCCAGAATGTGTAGCATGGGCACATGCAAATTCCTCAGGATGCAGGATTACTCTGAAGGACACCGCTGTAAATTTAACAATACCCGAGGGTGCTCTTTGCAAAACGGAAGAACTTTTTTGTGCTCTTCTTACTGAAGATAAGGATCGGCCGCAACTGAGAGGTACAGTGAATGCTCATGTTTTGCTGAAAGTTGTATCATGAAATATGTATGCGTTTCTAAGAATTTCATACATCTATACTCTCATGAGATGGTTTAAACTGATATTCTCATGGGACAATGCTAATTCGCCATATGTATTCCAGCAGAATTTATGACACCATCATTTACATACACTGGACTAATGACTTCATTAATATATATTAGGATTTATTAGAAATGAGAGGTCGACCTACAATTATTTTTAAACATATTGTTCATAATTTCCAGATGGACAAACACTCTTGAGTCCAGTTCTGTCATGCGGACCTCGTAACGTGTCCCTTAAGAAACCAGCCATACTAAGTTTTCAGCACTGCGCAGCGTTGAAATATGGAGGATGGGTCATTTCTTTGTATCATTACGAGCAAGAAACGCTTTCTAGTTCGAGTTCTGGATCTTCAGATAATAATTACAGATGCTGGAAGGTATAACTACACTTTGAGAGATCCTTATAAAAACAGTGATTGCATATAACATCAAGTACTTGGATGCCTCGTTTTTGTAATTATAAGTTCTCAGTAATAATATTACCCTTAATGTTAATGTTCATTGCTAAACAGAAACTAGTTACAATTGGAGAGGAAACCATTCACACGCCCGTGTTCCTTCAGTTGGACACAAACCAAGTGTTTTTGGTGACAGATCGTCTCGAAAAGTTTGCCTTAGTAGGAGAGTCACAAACAGGAAAGAAAGCAGTGAAAACGTTACGACTCGCAGCTTTCGCTCCAGCCCAAGTCAATCCAAACTCTGCCACAGAATACACCATCCGAATATACGTTTTAGACGACACAACGTCTGCGTTAGAGGTATGAAAGTTTGACTCTTTCTCATTTTTTGTGTCATAATAGTAAATATTGATTATCACTTTTGAAAATGCTCTAGCGTTTGCTAAATCCCGAAGAAATCTGAAAAGTTTATAAACTTCAAATTTACGTATTTTTGTCATATTCTGTATTATGTTTTTATTTACTCTTCCCAGCGAGTCATTTCCCAGGAGAAGAGCATGGGAGGAAGAATGCTAGACAAACCCAGGAGTTTGCTTTTCCAAGACGGGGGTGACAACCTATGTTTATCACTAGAGGACGTTGGAGCTGGCTGGAAATGCAAAGGAAGCTACCAGGTCAGAACTCACCACCTTTACCATTTTTATTTTGTTTCTTTCAAAATTATATAGTTCATAGTGCTCCACTATCAATTTTTTGTTCTGAATAAGCGGAAGCTTGAATGTTATAAGCATGCATTGCTCAAACAGTTACTTTACAAACTGTTGAATCACCATCGTACGCAATTTGCACTTGAATATGAAAAGTGCGTCGTGTCTCGTGAAAGAGAATTTCCTTCAAAGCATTTTTATTCCTTCGTCTTACAAAGTTGCAGAAATAAACGGTGTATAGTGGTAAAGTGACAACGTAGCTTATCGGAATAGAATACTGAATAGGGAAGCTACAATAAATTTAGTATTCTCTGTTGATGCTTTCCCAAAAAAATACTTTCACAAGCACGGAAGCTGTTTATTCACTTCGCAAAATTTTGTTTCTTTTGTTGTTGTTTTCACAACATACATTTTCATGAATAAGTGAGTAGTCACTAGCTTTGTATATTATATAGGTAGAGGGTACTATAATTTTACCGGTTGACTTGTTTTCTTTATCATCGGAAGGGACAAAGTTGAACAATATTTCTGAACGTTCGCTGTCAACACAAACAAGAAGGAAGTGATGATGATGAAACAGTTTTCTTATGTACTTATTATTTTGGATTTGTATACTCATATTAAGCAGTCAGGTTTTCACAGTGAAAGTTTGCCAGGAATGAAGTTTCTCTGTGTAGTTGTGCCTGTCTTTCTCTAAATGCAGAATACAAAATTAGATTTATGCTTGCATTTCCAAGTAACAATTTGCTTTGTGTCTCTTCTCTAGTCAGAAAACTCACTCAAAAGAAACGACTGACTACAAATATGACAAAGTTGTTTCTGCTCCAGAATTAACTCTAGAAAGCCGTACAGTAAAAGTGCTTGTTTGCTGGTTAGTGATGATTGCAGTCGCGTGTTCACACAGAAAATGAAAATATCCCGTTGCTTTACGTGCAGTCAATGGAACTTTACACGTAGTAGTGTGTATGGTATTTCACTCTACCCGTGCGACAGTTTTAACTTTATTTTACATTCCCAACAAAGACAAAGTGAGATTTCATTAAAACCAATGTACCAAAACTGAACCTTTGTTATTGAATGTGTTTCATTTTTTTGAAACTGAATAATTCAGTCTGAATTCACGCACATTTTCAGATTTTCCATGTACGGTTAAGATTATAAAGCTTATAATTTTTGCATTTTAAGAAATTTACTTACATTAATACTACAAATAAAAACAGTTATGAATTAAAACTTTTACATTACCATTTTGTTTTCAAGAAACAGTTACTATTTTGTGGATCGATTCAAGTCAGTATTGTGTTTCAATTTTTCCAAACGTTGGCCGAAACTGAACACAATTTTATGTCTACATAACATGTCATAACCTTCACATTCCATGTTGCATAATATGGAAATATGGTTCCATTCTATAATATTTTCATAGTTTTGTATGTATACCTACTTGCATTTTTCATTCTTTTATCTTTCGGTGATTCATTTTTGATGCATGTTGCCTTATATTATAAATGTACTTGAATTGTTTCCTAATGAAAGACTAATATACCCACTAGGCATGCGACATGAATTGTAAAGTCGTGAAGAGTTTGGCTTTATGATTCCTGTATACAGTGAAACCTGGCTCTGTTGTAGTGTGGTCTTTGGCGTAGAAAATACTTGTACACAACTTCACAGCAACGACCAACTTAATTTACGTACAAAAAAGTCTTCCGTAATGTACACGGTCATAAATCATATCATTATTTTGTCGCTGTCTCTCTCCTTTTTGCTGTTGTTGAGCTGACTGTCGTCTTTGTCGTCGGTAACTTTGAATGTTTCAGTATAATATCCCATGGGATTGAGTTGTTAAGCTAGTTTTTCTCTGATGTTTCTCCCCAGACTAACTTGGTTGTTTTGCTGAGAGCCTGGCACATAAAAGACAAAAAAACTGTCTTCTTTCAGAGTATAACGTAGTTTTGCAGAAGCATTTATCCAAACATAGATATATGGAAATCCGTATAATATTATAATAAAAAATGAAAGTTTTTATGCTCACGTTAAAGCTATCACTTTCCCATTATCATCATTACAAGAACAGCACGCGTTGGCGTTTTTTAAGTTTGAAACTTGTTTCATCACGTCATTACCAGCACATACACATGATGAAACACACCGACAGAAAAAATGCAGAACACAGCAAGTTTATAGTTGTTAGTTAGAAATCTTGGGCTCTATTTTATTCTTGCAAAGTATTTTGTTCAGCCAGTTCCATGATACTCAATGCAACAATAAAACTTTGAAGGAAGAGTATATTATAGAACATATCTCTGCTGCAAAATTCTTTGTTCCTAGCCGTCTTGTCGACTTTCATTCCAAAAAATAAAGCTACATAGATGCCGTTGACAATGAGGAAATGGATATCATATTGCATAATATATTATGATGGATAAATGTTTGACAGTTGCTCTGTCTAGTAATAAATAGACTTTGTTGTTTTGATGAATGAGCATGCACTGCATTCTACTATGATATGAACACAGGTTTTGATGGGAATATAGATCTAGTAGACGTTTGATTAACTGCAAGTACTGCAACATCAACATAATAGAATTCCACTAGATAAGATTGCCATGCTGCATTTTATTTTGTTTTTTAAAAAAGTTTCTAATGTTGTTGTTTTTGTACATTCCAAACAGGAACTCGAATTTGGTAAAGTGTGGGGATGTCGACAATCCAATCTACATTGTTCGTTTACGCTGGAAAAAACGGAGAGGAAAATTTCTGCCATTTGCTTCAGACTTCTCGCTTACCAACACGTGAATTTGCAGAAACTCACATTCCGTATACGAACAGAAGTAGGAAGCATGGTACGGAAAAACATGTCATGATACATATTTGATTAAGCAACGATGATAAATTCATCTTTATTGAATCCCTGACATTTTTAATATAATGAGATTATTGATATGATATGATGAGCTCCGGTAATTATATGTACATTCTAATTTTCTATATTACCAAACAGAAATCTAGGTCTAACCAGACTATGGGAGTTTCGAATTCATCACCGGAAGTTACAATGGCTCCGAGATCGTCTACAGTGACCACCAGCAGCGGTTGCAGTTCAATGGCCACTTTGGAACCAGGGAGCCCATTATCTAGGTTACCACATACTTTGAAGAAACGACTATGTCACTGCCTCGATCAACCCCATCCGACCGGCAAAGATTGGAGGCTGCTAGCTCAAAAGCTTGGTGTTGATAGGTAAGCAATTTCCGGAAACAAATCATTTTAATGGACACTACATTACTTGATGCTAGAACGGGAGCTAATTGACAATGTTATTACTTTGATTTACTTTTGTAGGTATACAAACTACCTCACATTGAAACCAAGTCCAACCGAGTATATTCTTGACCTGTGGGATGTAAGAAATCGAAAACCAGAGGCAATTACCGATCTTCTGAATGCTTTAAGGCTAATGGAGCGTCATGATGCTGTCTCGATATTAGAGAAGGAAATGGGGCCCTGGCTGTAATAATCTAACATGAAACCCGAAATTCGTTGAAGTCATCCGTTCACGCATATAATTTATTAGTCTCTAACAGAAATTAACGAAAATATAATATTTCCAACCTGTACATGTATAACTTATGCCCGTTAACGGCAATATATATGTTGTTTTAGTATAAGAAAAACTATTTATAAATGATCTCGTGATATTTATTATCTTAGGTACTATAATAGCTGTTAAGTGTACTCTATGATATTATATATGCATAGTATTAGTCTGGATGGTTTTCGTCTTGCTGGGCATTGAATAAGATGCAAATAGTCTACATTCTATATGCACAATTACATGAATACTAATTAGTCAACTTTTCTTTTATAATTTTCTGATCAAACAATTGTAATACTAAGGTTCGTTTTTCTACATTTATTAAGTTTAACGTTCAAACCGTTTACCGTTGCAGCATTATTAACAAAGACAGTTTATTCAACTTGCTTAAAAGGCTCTGGCATAAAACCAAGTCAGAGTCTAACACATTATGAAGTGCCAATAGTAAATTATAATGTTTAACGCTATTGCATACAATTTGTATAAAGTAAATTATTAATTGATAGTTTATTTGACACATGGTGGCGTGTCTAAACGACCTGCAAAGCAGGGCATTGCCAAATAGTTAGGGGTGCGATAGCCGATATCCTTATATATTATGAGAAAATATGAAATCCTAAATTATACTATGAAAACCATGATTCTTCATTTTATTGAATTGCATTTTTATATTGCCCGAAAGTACTGAAACATTATCTCTTGATTCCCCCAGCCAGTTTAGTCCAGGAGAAGTCTCCGCACCCAACTGGGTACAATAGTTAAATAATATAAGTTAATTAGCAAAAATAGATTTTGCTTTGCGATCAGCTTTATGAATTGAATATGCATTTGTGGCATCGTATCGAACTGCGTAGAATATAAGAATTTTGGTCAATATGGGCAAGGATTATAACTGTAAAAAGCTGGATATATTCATATAGCATAATATAGGTTGCAAATACACATACTTAGGTAGTTTTGCTCTGTATAAATTGGAAAGGAAACATTGTCTCATCCAACCCTATAGCATTCGTATTTAAATTCTAAAATGTTGAATGTAGGTAGGATGAATTATTGGTAAATTCATGTTGATGTCCAGGCTAAAAGCTATTGTGTTGATCACTACAAAGTATCAAAATTGTTGAAACATACAATTTTTCATCACCAATCTTTTTAGCTACATAAGAATGTGTATATCCGTACGTGTTTATATTTGTAAATAGTTTTACGAATTGTTGCTTTGTTTGTACATTCAAATATAAATTCCGACTTGTATATATGTGTAAATATTTCCCATAATTTTTAAACCAATCACAAAATACTCCATTCAAATCACACAATCAACTGTTTGTATCTCACTATGTAAAAGTTTTTGCCTAAATTGAAAAATCATACCTGGAAGTTGGCAATGAAACTTATGAATCCTTTACTGAGTTGTGTATCGTTTGTTATATGCATCGGAACGCGTTACTATACATTTTTACCCATACTAATTATAAAAACTTATGCATACCGATAATACCGAATCATCTGACATAAAATATTTTACATTCATCGGACGAAATTAAATCAAATGTATCATAACAAACGGTCTAACAAACATTCATAAATTTTGTATTTGTACAGTTGAAATAAGTTTGTCTGCTTGCAAATAAAAATTGTAAATTAGTAGGAATCTTGTAACCTTTAACTGTAAATATCAAACTGTAGTCTGACTTGATATTATAAGAACCTTGTAGGATAAAAAATATTACCTATGTGTGCATGTAGACAAGTAAAAGATGACTATCAAAATCCGTATAATATGTTTAGAATAGAATGATGTAGAAGCTAGATGATTATGTTGAAATGCTGGGAGTCAAAGCAGAGCTCCACAACAGCAGCTATCCTTTACCATTATAGTACTATAAAGTATAATAAAATATTATTATATGTTAACTAATGTGGAGCTTTATTCGCCACCACCAGGAAATACCATAGATTGACTTAAAAACTGTAACAGCGGATCGAAGAACATCGGTTTGTGTGAAAATACAATAAAACATAACAATGAAAAGTATAAATTGGAATTATTGTTTTATTCATAATGCTAGAAAAATGCAAACATTTCTCTCGCATTTTCATATAAAAACAAATCTACACAAATGCATAGTCAAAAAGTATTTACCTAATACATCAGTTTCTTATCTCCTGTGGTAGTCTGTTATCAAATTATTTCATGTTCATTGAAGATACAACCATAACATTTCATTGGACTTTTAACAAATATTCTAAAGCACAAATAAGGTTGAATAG
Source organism: Entomobrya proxima (assembly GCA_029691765.1). Taxonomy (NCBI): domain Eukaryota; kingdom Metazoa; phylum Arthropoda; class Collembola; order Entomobryomorpha; family Entomobryidae; genus Entomobrya; species Entomobrya proxima. The sequence continues at coordinate 15,804,147 of CM056168.1, forward strand.
AAAAAGTCATACGTTATTGCGAAAAAGGCATCAAAGGCGCAACATTCAACATTATTACCTATGCATTTTTACTTTCTTTGACGTAGCGAAAAGCGAAATCAAGTTTCAGCACCTCGGTTTGCATTCTTTTTTCCTATCATTAACTAAATGAATTCTGGTTGCTGAAAATATTTTGATTACAGGGCTAGGCAAACCCCTTGATGATGAGTATAGAAATAATCACATGCTTTGATCTTGATCTGATCTCTTTACGAGGCATCGCGAAAAATTACATCGTCAATAAAAATGAAAGCATGAAATAGATGATCTCTAATTTGCTGTATGAACACCTGCAGACTGATGCCAAGCTTCACTGATGTTTATCATGAAGATATTAATGCTACGCTTACACTATAATACATTATTTCTTTCGTCGGAATCTACACCAGGATGCTTTTCTTGTTTCGTTCTTTCAAATCAGAAGTAGGTAGTTCCCCTTTGAAATTCTTGCTTTGCATAGATTCACAGAAAAATTACTTTTATAATACTTATGCAGATGCTTTAACCAGCAATTTAAACAAGAGAAGGTTTTGTGCATGGATCCAGCATAGTAGTGACAATGACCTTCTCGTTTTCGGAGTCTAATAATCATAAAATTGCAAGTTTTATGCATATAATCATTATTATTTAAGCAACAAACTGTATTAAAAGGAAAATTAGTCGATGCATTAAAATCGAATTCGATATAAATGCGCAATTTTTACATTTGTCAAGAAGTGGCATAATGTAAGTAGTACTTGGCTAACCCATTGTTTTCATAGACAGAATTGTTGTTTAAGAGGTAGAACATCGTTTATAAACCTGCACTGAAAAACATTATCAATGATAATACAAGCCTTGTGTAGCACCATTTCAATACAGAAAACGGCAATTAAATTACCATATTAAACTTGTAATATGCCTATTAATATAATATACTTAATAGACGTTTTAACTATAGACGCTATAATTTTATTTAAAACAACGATTTGCAGTCACTCATGAATCTCAAGTTGTAGCTAAAAAGGTATTCTGCTAGTGACGGCAATATGAAGATTCATAATAGTTTGTGGTTTCGGCATATAATTTGTATATTGCATACAGCTTAAAATATCATTTGAAATTACAATCAACGAGAATAATCCAGTAAAGCCAGGTTTTACACGGGGTATTAAAGTGCTTTGCTAGTTTCCTTGTGATGTGCGAATAGTTTTGCACATTCCCGAATTTCATATAACTGACAATAACTTGAAAGCAGTTATGCTTATTAATTTGGTTACTCTTACAGTTCATGTCGTAGATGTCCTTGAAATGTCTTATGTCATTATGTCTTTTCTTCAATAGCTACTTTTGCAATGAATGCGGTAAAACCTCTCATGTCATTTTCATTATATCAACAGAAGAAACATACAACACAAACTACACATCAAACAAAACATGCAAGCTAAAACTCAACAAAGTACATATAGCTTGTTGGACATGCATAATATGTATTGGATGGTCATGTATCATGAAAGCTTAAGTTTTAACGAAGAGTTTTCAACATCCCAAGTACTACTGAATAGTAAGAAGATGAGTCATTCCAAAATGACACTTTTTCTAGCATACACATTGAGTCGATCATGGTTGCTTGCTCAAGCTTTATTTAACAGGAAATAATTATGTAAAAGAGTTGGAACTGAAGAATGTGTTTCAACTTTTTAAACAAGTCATCATCCATAATATACCACGCGGTATCAATTCAAGCTGGTGAATACACACACGCGGCTTTCAAGAATGGCTTTTGGCATATATTCATTTTGCACTAGAAGATTTCCTCTAATCCGATTACACCCGTGCTTCTTGCGTGTTTGCCAAATGCCAAAATTTCTTCAATAACAGCACAGCTATAAAACCATTTGCGTGCGCTTCTTGAATCTCATATCTTTGTAATCCGTGTCTGTTGGCTGCTAATCTATATTGTGAAGACTGTGTGGACATATCGGCCAGATAATTCGTTTTTCTGCTGTCGTCGTTTTTCCTCCCTTTATAACTCTGCTGATAGAGCTTTGTAGGAAAAGTTTCCAATGTTATGTTGACCATGTTTCATGTAATATTCCTAATAAACGGATTTTAGTTTACTTGCTTACGGCTCCCTAAACACAAAGGAAGGAATATTGCGGCTTCAGCTGAGCTACGACACAATGATTCCATATTTTCTCTTGTGTATATTGGCTTGGTGCATTATGAGCTCAGTAGTTCAGTTTCGTTATATGAAAAAAAAACCTTCCCTGTATACATGCATTACGTACAATGATGATGTTCTCTATCCAAATATTGCACAATGAATTCTGGCCCTGCTGTGCTCTCACTCAACTAAGCCATATTATTATGGGATGAAGAATTCTATTACTTTTACCCTTTCCGGGTGCAGCGGCTAGGACAGGCGCTTATATAAGCTCAAAGAAAAGATTAAACATTGCATACATGTAACACAACCTTTTTTCGATATAACTCTACTTTTCTTTGCTATGCTTTTGCAATTCCGTAATCCATCCACACTAACATTTCAAACCAGAAAACATGGTACATAATAATATGTATATTATCATGTAGACGGAAAAGGGGATTTCGCTATGTTTTGCTGCTGCTGTGTTGCGGCAATCACATCATAAAAAATATTCGTATTATTTTGTGCCTGAGTTTTGCAAGAAATGATATCAGTACAGCGTAAAGCAGTTTTGGCAAGCCGAGGTGACTGGTTAATTAGTATGAAGGAGAAACGGTTTTCTTGTTGGTCGCATCAATGATCAATCCAAAACCCCCGTAAATGTAGAGTGAAACAACACAGGTAGATACATAAAATAAAATGCAATAACTCGCAGTTCTATTTAAGCAATTATACCTATAAAGCGTCACATTTAGTTACTTGCATTAATAAAACCACGTTTGTCAATATCCGGTGCCGATTTATACCAGTAGAAAGACGTCATTTCATTCAGCGTCAACGTCAAGGCTTTTATTTGATTTCGGGGAAAAGTATAAAGCGGAGGCAACCCTAGAATGGGCCAAATTGGAAAGTGAAAGGTGATGCAAAGTAAAATATAAATAACTTTTTCCCTCTTCAGTCTTGCTCCGGTTCCGTGATTTTACGCAGGTAGAATCCCTAAAAATGTTTTGAGCTGGCAGCGAGGAGAAAGTAATGAAAAAATGAGCTCTTGTCGACTGTGAGTGAGCAAAGGTGATTACAAATAGACAGGGAAAAGGTAGTAAAAGCATCGTCCTTAAAGGGAAATACATGTTTGCCAACTCTGAAAACATATTTTGATCAATTTTCATTTCCACTGGCGTATGCAAAAAACCTAAGTCGTACTTCCATTTTCAATATATTCCAAAAATATTACTTGGTGATCCTTTGACATTCAAGCCAGAGCATTTCTTCTGCTGGAAGCGCACACATGCATGTAGGCATATAGAGCCTTCCGTTGTCTTTCTCCAAATTACCCATTCATCATTCTAATAGCCTATTACAGACAGTGGGACTTTTTTGCGAGAGACTAATTTCGTGAAATTGAAAGTTTATATAAACTCGCCGGACAAAAATTACAAATTATTTTGATTTCAGTAAGTCAATTAGTATGTAATATAAAAATGCTCTGCCCATTTCCGTTATACTGCAAACTTTGTTTTTGCAATATATAGTACCCACTTATACAACATAATGGCAAAACTTTTCCATATACCCTTTTATTTGCGAAATAGGACAGTTCGTAAGTTTTTTTGGAACTGCAAGTTCTGCACTTGACAGCAGAGCACGCATATTAGCTCTTTGCTCCAGGAAGTTTCATTCCATCCGCAAACCACTCCTTTGCTAACGTAATTTTCCTTAATTAGCTGTTAATAGCCTTTTATGGCGTGTAGTAGCATTTTTCATGAACATTTTGAAAAAGTTCTTTTATGTTTCATGATTCATGACTTATCTATTACAAACAGTGTAAATGCAGTGTACTGCTCTGGTTTTATGGTTTCGGTTGGCATACTATTGAGAGCGCAAACATACATTCAACACACAGCACACCTGTCATTCATTGCAAGTTTTGCAAAATCAGCAGTTTTGCAAAGAAAGCTCTCTGTCGATCAAAAGCCAGACATAAAAAATGCAGCAGGCAGACAAATAATCAAAGCGTTTTGCAAAAGCCCATTAGTGCATTTTTTGGTTGTGTGAATATTTGTTTTTCTTATCGCCAACTCTACTTCTTCAAAAGCTCTTCTCACCACTAGCCCATTATAATGCTGAGTGTGGAAATTGAGCTCTAAAGCCAAAATTCGTGCAACATTTGTTCAAAATCTCGACCAAAAAAGGGAAGAAAAAAAGTTGGAAAAGATCCACAAAATTGGGCACAAAAATCACCTCTGCACTCTGCACCAGAAAAAGCCAAAAGCGGCTTAAATGCTGCTGCTGTGTGCTGGCGTATGTGAAGCAAGCACATGTTTTCCTCATTCCTCACTTGTCTCTCTTGTCTGTGGACTCAGATGATGCTTTCCATCTTCTGATTGAACTCTGATTTGTTTACCAATTTCTGTTTCATTCATATCAGTAGACTGGGAGGCTCTTCTTCCTTTTGCAGTAGCCGTGATTGCTGATTACTTATCAGGCTAATTTTTGGCAGAGTGCAAACACACAAGCTTGTAGTTTATTTATAGCTGTTATCTCTAGTTGTTAGTGGAGTTTATTCAGTGAAAATTCTTCACTTTTCATAAAATATAGAGTCTTGTCGATTTTTTGGATTGTTTGCCAATTGCCAACTGAATCATGTAAACAGAGCTGCGTGCCCGGTATTTTTATGGTGTACAGTTTTCATTTGTTTGCACCCAAACAGTAGGAATGAATGAGGAGTAATTTGTGTTCTTGTTCTTAATTGCAGATTTAATGAGTGCGTGAGGAGGCGAATGAGGATTTTATCTACTGGTTTGCTTGGGAAGACGAGGAGAAGCTGGCGGAAAAGAGGAGTCTTTCTTGGAGTATTAACGATACGGAATACGACGGTTCAATCAGTATAATCTCTCGTTAAACTAAACAGCACTCTCCTCAAGACGTACCTTTCGCTTGCGCTGCGCATCTTTTATCAGTCTTTCAACTTAAAAGTGTACCACTAACGTGTGTGTGGCGTTAATAGTATCGTTATCTGTGAAAGTGTACCTAAAACGAAATCATCCTGTATCATGTCGGAATCTGGGGGACAGGTTAGTCATTATTTTTTTGATAAGTTAGAAGGTTGGGTTGTGCAAACTGTTGATATGTCTGATTGATGGGAAGGTCTTTAGTGAAAATGTGCTCGCCTAGTTGGCAGACCATTCATGCTTCCTGACTTGGTAGTTTTAGGTAGAAGTTAAATGTAATGTAACGTTGAATGAAAGTCTATAATTGGGAGACTTGATTGTGACGCTATATTTTCTTTCTTGCAAAAGGGAAAGGTATAATTTTGCTGTTGGCGTTTTTTGGAAGATTAGACAAGTTTCAGAGATATTCCTAATTTATATTTTATTTGAATCGGGTACAGGATAGAAAATAATGTCGTGTTTTAAGTGTCTTGGTAAAAGACGTAGCAAGGAGGTAGGCATATTATTGTATTCTGCAAATTCTATAATGCCAACCATTAACCATCAACGAATCTGATTCTGATTCAAGCATTTAAGTTTCATATGTGCCTACAATTTATATGCACAAATGTGCTGATAAATTTTTTGTTTTTCTCTTTTAGAAACTTCTAACATTAATTCACTTCAACGATGTCTATGACATCGAGAGCCAAAAGAAGGAACCGATTGGGGGAGCCACCCGCTTTTGTACTGCTGTCAAGAAATATTCCCATCTGGATCCAGTAGTCCTATTCAGTGGTGACTGCTTTGCTCCAAGTTTGTGTAAGAAGTTAAGAAGTTACTGGTGCCAAAAACGTCCATAGATAATAAATTATATACAATAATTAATGCCTCTTTAAATCTAGTGTCAACTTTCACAAAAGGAGAACAAATGGTTCCAGTTTTAAATCACGTGAATACTGCATGCGCCGTATACGGGAATCATGACTTTGGTAGGTGATATGATTTGGTATATGGTAATCATACAACGAAAAAGTTTTCCTCTTCCTAAATTGACATCTTTCATTTTGAGCAGATTTTGGTGTGGACTGTCTTGCGGAACTTGTCGAGAAAACGACTTTTCCATGGCTAATGTCCAATGTGATTGACAAAGAGACAAATGCTCCATTAGGCGATGGAAAAGTAACGTACATCCTTGAGAAAAATGGAAAGAAAATTGGACTGGTGTGTGCTCATACATTTGTTATGATGATGAGTTGCTTCATTGAGTTAATTGCAGTAAATCATTGTAAATTAGATGGGGCTAGTAGAACTGGAATGGCTGGAAACTCTGTCCACAATTGATCCAGAGGCAGTTATTTATAAGGACTACGTTGAAGTGGGGAATGACCTTGCAAAGCAACTAAAAGGCGAAGGATGTGATGTTATAATTGCTCTTACGCACATGAGATTTCCAAACGATTGCAGACTGGCAGAACATGCCCAAGGGATTGATCTAATTTTGGGGGGTCATGATCATGTATATGACGTGAAACAAGTGAGTAATTTAATATGTTATGTAATGCATGTTTTTTCGCAGTTAACTTTAATGTTTTGAGAGGCTGATCTGACTTTTTACTTCTTGACTAAAAGTTTGCGTTATGTTTAAAATTAATCCTATCAGATCAAAGGAATAAATGTGGTAAAGAGCGGAACAGACTTCAGGGACTTTAGCCTAATTACTGTTAGCTTTAATGATGCTAACAATAATCCGCAGTTTAATATTGAGCGAATTTCCGTTACGTCTGACCATGAAGAAGATCCAGCGCTTAAGGCTGAACTTGCACAATACATAGGTATCAACCTTGAGCGATGTTGTAGTTTACTAAAATATATTTTTTTTCGAGTTATAAAGAATAATATCGTAACACTATATGATCTAATATGGCATGTTTGCAGAAATGATGAGTACTAAAATGGACGATGTACTTGGGGAGTTTCACGTTGATCTAGATGGCTTATTTGAAACAGTGCGAACGAAGGAATCTAACCTAGGCAATTTTGTATGCGACATAATGCTTGCTAGTTGCAATGCTGATTGTGCTTTACTGAATAGCGGTACACTTCGGTCCGAGTAAGTCATCAACACATGTCCTGAATCCTGAACGTATAAGTACTTTGAAAATTGCCATCGAAAGGGATCCGCATTTTATTTTACAATATTTGCATTATAATTTATTTCAGTCGGATTCATCCAAGTGGTCCTTTTACCATGCGTGATTTGATGACAATTCTACCTATGCTTGATAGCCTGGTTGTTCTCAAGGTGAGCGGAACGCAATTAATTGAAATATTGGAGAATGGTGTATCGCAGTACCCTAAACTAGAAGGACGATTCCCACAAGTTGCTGGATTAAGATTCGCTTTCGATCCGACCAAACTTCCAGGATCTCGAATAGATCCAAAGTTTTTAAAAGTAGGTGATGAGTACGTTCAGCCTCACCAATTTTATAGATTAGTGACGAAAGAGTACATAGCCAGTGGTCATGATGGATACAATGTTTTGGCTACAGCAGAAGTTTTGGTAAGTTGGTTTTTGTTGTACCATAATATAACATGATCATGATCATTATTGAATTATGTCGTACTGACTTTATTCCAACTTGTTAAATTTAGGCCGATTCTGATCAATGTTTGGAGTTGAGCATAGCCATCCAAAATCATTTCCATGCAATCGAAATGGTTACCGGTCACACACGACGGAATTCAAGACATCATCAGTCACTGATCACGATGTCCAGGCGGCATAGTCTGTTACGTTCAATGACTTCGTTTCATGAAATTAACACTGGGCCAACTTCGATGGAGAGATGTAATTCTTTGTCACCCAGACCGTCACTCTCTCGTCAGGGTAATGTCGTTGAAGATATGGAAAAGAGCAGTTGTCGACTTGCACCCCAAGTGGAAGGAAGAATAGTAATAATAAAGAACAAAGAGGTAATTTTGTTCGTCACAGCTTGATATTTTCTTCATAATACTTAGGTAAAATCATATTTGGTAATATAATTTCTGTATACTGTTCCAGACACTTCAAGATTTAGTTAATGAGCGTAAGGATTGGGAGGCAAGCCGAGCCATCAAGGAAGAAGATGATGAAAACCTTAGTCCAACTACACCGACTGGTAAGACGATAGACGTACAATAGTACTATACAGTTCCAGAGTTGGAAGTACAACGTGTTTTTGGTTGGTTTGCTATAGTTGTCTGATGTGATATTTAATCCACAAATTCACTCACCCAGTTACTCAGTACTATAGTATTTAATTTTTACTAATCAATAACTCTTTACTATATCATCTTAAGTTTGCGATGTAATCTAATCTACATAGTTAAACGTTTGTTGTTTTCTCACTCAACATACAATACGGTTTCATCTGCTAGTTTTATGATATCAAAAAGACTTTTTGATATATTGTAAAGAATTAAAGTATTAACTTTCGTAAGTTTACACTTATATTGTATATTAAACATCCTCTAAATATAAGTTTTGCCTAGTCTTCAGTCGCTTTAAAACAAGTCATTCCGTAATTTAATATTGCACAATCATTATACATGCTCTGCTTGTTTGTTTATTGTCTAATACAGTTTTGCAACTGGTGTAGGTGTTTCAACTTTGTCCCTCCATTTCAATGCAGTATTGAAGAAAACGCATGCATATCTAAAACTTTTAATACTGACTTTTTAAACGAATGCACAAAACACATTACCTTAAGCACGAAGTGATAGTAGAATTAAAGTTTTTGATAATGTTTAAGTATTTTAACGCGATTAAAAAGCTAACTTTTACATGTAAAGGCTGAGAAGAAATGCCTAAACTATTATTGGAGTACACCAATTATTGCTCTCAAAAATCTCGTATAATAATGCAAAGTTCCACTACGGTTAGCATGACTTGTTTTTGTTTTAACCAGCCACTGTTGCAAGACTGTAGCCGGTCTCGCTAATTGTAGTAATTTTAAAGCTAAAATAATAGAGATTTACTTTTTCAACGTGTATGCGACTGCGATTTTATGAAATGTTTAAAATCGTAAAATCTATTCAATTAAAGGATTAGTGGCTTAATACTCATATTGTGGGAATGAAACAGTCTAGTTTTGTCAATGAAATTAACGTCTTCATTATTACGTCTTCAATTCTTATTGTATTTGATTTAACTAATGACATATATTTAAAGTTTTGTTGATTTCGTACTTTTATAGTCATACGCTGAACGTGATATTTTTTGTTATGTTAACTAATGATGTTTCCAATTATGTATGTCTAATCTAATGTACATTATAGATCATCTTTCCAGACTCCGTAGTCTGCATTTAGCAGCATTAAACCGACAAGAGTCACCAGAAAGTTGTAATTCCAGGGATCCATCCCCTTCTATTGTTCTTACGCCTTCAGCAGATTAGTTTATTGAAAATAGTAGCGAGTAAATATATAATAGCGATTACTTATTATACATCACATTATGCAATTTGAATAAAACGTAATACATATAATATTATTTAGTAATTGTTGATTTGAATTCACTTTAAACTGTTACTGTTTAGTTCATATCTTTCATTCCAAAGTCCATATTGTCAAACATACTTTTGACCCCGTTATGGCATTCACCTCCTAGTTCCTATAAACAATTTTGTTATGGAATCCAAGATTCAAATATCTAAAGCTGGAAATGCTGAAAAGCAATAATCAGTACTACACGACGATATTTTGAAACAGGTGCGGGCGCAATAAAACGATAAAAAATCTTTCTAGATAAAGCTTACATACGAAAAATATTTGCAGAGCGATTTTCAGAATGATGAATGAGTCTTCTGGGACAGAGAATTGTGAAATTAAAGATGACGTTTACAAGCAGGCGAGTCTATACCATATTACTTGGAACGCATTCATTTCATCAAAAATCATATCCCTAGCTAATAATCATGCAAAATAAAACTGTTCATGTGGCCAGCTAAAAGATCTAAGTATGGGACAACCATTTTATACTTACAGGTGCTTCCACTTGTATTTTTCAATTATTTAAGCGTAAAGGACCAGCTTAAAGCTCGCCAGACTTCCAAACTATGGAATGAAGTGATTGTGGGTAAGTGCTCAGTCCTGTGGTGGTTTAGGGTATGCAACAACCCGCTAAGCATTGATGCTTTCAAAAACCTATCACCATCTTTGGAGGTGCATCATTTCCGATTCGAAAATTTGGACTTGGAAGCATGTATATTGGGAAATCCAGATGAATTCCGCCGTTTCAGTATGGGTCATTGCTTGAAGATGAGAACTCTTGCTATACGAAACTGTCAATTGGGCACCGGGAGATTTCTCGAATTGTTGGCCTTTTGTAAAAGCTTAAACAGTCTAACGATACGAAGCACGCCATCTTTATACAGTGTCAACGAAGGCATTGGAATTCTTCACTGGGGCTTCTGCTTTAAATACGTCTTGGAGAATCTGTCAAAAGTGCAAAATCTTTCAATCTGGGAGAGTTCCCTTTCTGACAGGGATATTGTAGGATTGGGAAAAGCCATGACTAGTTTGGTTGCTTTACATGTTGGAGTTGGGGTCGATAATAATAATCTCCCAATCCGAGGCATCAATGAAGTTTTGAAGGCTTCTTCCAAAACTTTGAAAACTATCCAACTGCGCGGTGCTATTTGTCACCCTGGATTGGACATTGGAACAGAGATAGAAATGGATGCCCTGGAACGAATAGTTTTACTTCGATGTCAAATTGGTAGTTCTTCAGTTTCGAAGCAATTGGAGAAATTTTTAAATAGATGCCCAAAACTTCACGTTTTAAAATTGCAAAACTGCAAGATTAATAAAAGCAGCCTTTGGGGTGTACTGCAACGGCTTACCAAACTGGAACTAGTTGCCTGTGACTTTGGTTGTGATGCTTTTGAAGATGCTCAGTTTGAAAAGCTGGCCACACTGAAACTTTTGAGCAGCACTGAAAATATTAGTGAGCCCTCCATATATGAATGTGCAGCCGAAATGCTGTTAAAATGCCCAAAACCTGAGCTTAAAATCTTGGAACTGCAGTTGTCGTTTGAAGCGTGTAACTATTTAAAGTATGTGGACGTAGCACAGCACCCTAAGCTGAACAGTCTAACGCTAAACAGTTGCATTGATATTGCTGGAAAGCACTTGCGCAAAATATTCAGAGATTTTCAAGGGCTAGAATCACTTTCCTTGAAGAACTGCGAAGACATTCTTGATGACAATGTTTGCGCTAATGCAAATAATAATGAATCAAATCTTGCGGATTTGAAAAGTAAATAATTATTTTAATGAAAAACATATTTTCTAAAAAAAATCAGATAACCCAAGATTTTAATTTGCTATTTATTACTGTATTTATAGATTTAAAAACCTTAAACTTGGATGGAACCAGCGTGGGAAACCGAACAGTTCATGAGTGTATTCTGAAAATGACTTCCCTTGAAGTAGTTCATTTGAGCAATACTCAGGTACCCTATATCAACCAGCAGTGCTAGTTTATTTTTAAACTAGTTATGTAATATTTAATATTTTATTCGCATTGGAAATTACATAGGTGGATGAGGATGGCATTCGCGCTATTATTGAATCAGTTACGGAAATATTAACTTCCCTGCGAATTGTGAGCATGAAAACGTGCAAATTTTCTTCTGAGGAGTACAAGCACCTTTGTCGTGTTGCACCATCTGTAAAAATTGAATGTTCAACTGTTGAAATTAGTTGCGTTCCGCAGTTTATGGAATGTTTATTATGAACATCATAAAAATCAAATCATGAATGCACACAAGTTGCAAGTGTATCATAAAATAAGTTTCCAGCATTATGCTAAAATATAAACTTGCATAAAATCGTTATTTCTATCTAGAATGTTATTTTATATATGCTCAAATAAATAATACTTAAAATAAAAATGGCTTGAAACAGGTCGCACGTTGGTACGATATTTGTGTCGCACGGAGAATGCTCTGATACGTTTGTGCTACTGCATTCCTCTATTTTGTGTTTAAAAAGACTTTTGGAATTTAGAAGCATATGCGACTTTTCATTTTCCATTCGTTGACTTCTTTAATCTACTAAGTGCGCTCACTACTACTACATAAAAACTTTCTTTGCAAACTCTGCCAGCCTTGTCTCAGCAAATAGGGCATTTTTGTTTCAAGCTAACATCTTTGTCTTCCGCTGTCCGTAGATAAATCTGAATTTATGAAAAGTTGTGTATTTTGCCCAAAAATTCTTAAATAAACATGTAATGATTTATTTATCATAAGTAAATCCCATTTTATCATCGTCCCGATGACAAGTTGTGAACATCCTCACACTTTCATTACGAGTATCGTTTTAAAATTCAATAAATCGTCGATGGAAGGAAAGTGTCCTTTAGGCAAATATGCCCATTTCCATTGCGGCTAAAAATTTATCGTATTTGCATATAAATTGCTTTTTGCATCTGTATCAAACTGCAAACTTTTGTAAACCAGAAAGTTTGGATATTTTTTTATTACATGTCTAAAATGCAGAACTAAGCTGATAAACAACGGCTAACAGTTTGTTTCTGCGAAGTATCACGATGCCCCATTTTAGGATCATTTTTCATTGTTTTTGTTAGAATAGGGAGTAATACTACAATATTTGCTCCAAAACAAGCGGTTTGTTCTCTAGTGCATAACACTGCTGAATTTAGTTGCATTTTCATTATTCAAAGGATGCCATCTAAAACAACGTTTGAAGAACTTTTACTTTAAAAGCTACCTTGATTTCGGTTCTTGAGAATGTTTTGTTGTGTTACTATTTTTTTAGCTCGTTTTGCTGCTGCAATCGAGGTAGTCGCTTTGAATAAAATGAATGAGATGAGTTGATTCGCTTGTTTATATATATTTATCATGGACGTATGTCTCTCTTTCTCTGTGAATGAGGAACGCATATTATACCATTTAGATCTGTCACCAAAAGTACTCGTTCTCAACAATATGTGGATGGGGAGAACTATTGTGAAGCTTTGGTTTTGCTACGCAAGGTTTGTTCTTGTTCCCTTATACAGTCGGGAGAATAATAGAAAAATTGTACAATCACGGCACGGTTCACTCGTTGAACAAGATGAAACAGTCCTGTGTCGTATTTGGACACAGGAGGCTACATCCCCATGTAGCACAAACTACAAAAATGGAATTATGATCGCCTCATAGCATCATCGATGACTTGAAAAGGGTCATTCCAAAAAGTCATTCCGTGTATAAAGCTTATAATATTGCTAACGATGAAGCTGATCAACGTATTTCAAATTTTGGTTTGGAATGGATAGCTTGATATTATGGTGTATCCATTAATATGTACAGCGGAGATTATTAGATTAGAATCCGAACCATGTCAATTATCACTACTTGATGAAGATCTATGGGATGGGCATAGCAAATCTGGCCGACGTTTCATTTCCTGTCTCATATGCTTTGTCAATACTGCTATTCCAGCATTAAGGAAATGTAAATGTACTGGAAATAGTGGATATGACTGGAACGATAAAATTAAGAAAATCATTAGCTCATGGAGCTTAAATAAAAGTTACTTTTTTCGTTTGCAATAACTTTGTGCTGTGTGAGGTCTTTGGAACAATTAAATTAGAACACACTAACCGTTTTCAGTACAAACGTGCAAGTTACAATCCTGCTAATGGTTTTTATTATGCTTGGATTGTCCAGTAATCTGGTAAGGCTGTTGGAAGTTTTTCAGGTTTGTCTGACTTCAACAGCCGATTTAACTTATTTTTCGAATGAAAGCCTATAATCGTGTGATCATTTTGTAACGCTTTATTCTAAAAAAACGTTTAGGTAGATATAAGTAACTTCTGACACATCTTGCAAGAGCCATGATTCAGATTAAGTATTTTGACTTACGACAAATGTTTTTTCATAGACTTGTGCTTTTGCTGAGTTTTCCAATTTCATACGTAGCTAAAAGTTCCAATTGTTTACAAAAGTTTCAAACTGGATAATAGGCATGAGTGCGGAGCAAGTTTTGATTGGATCCACATCTACAAGTTCAACATAACCCAATTTTGCATTCAACTTTTTTTTTAAATTCTACTTCTGTAGAGCAAATAGTTGAAAACGAAAGTACTCAGTTGCCACTATAATGTGGGAACGCACACGAAGCAAATCACATAGGAATAATGTGGAGTGTGATTGTCGTGCGTTCTCATGATAGGTCCCGGGCAGTTAGCAGAAAGTATAAAAGTAAAAGTAAAAGCATGAATAATTCCTAACGAAGCTTGGGAATGAAAATGGGATTAGACATATGGTCAAGTACAATGCACTGAGATTTTAATGATCGAATGGGCATTGCAGGCCTGGAACGTCAGATTATGCTTTGCATGCATTTTAAAGGAAAATGATGACTACAGAAATATGTAATGAACATACTCTGGGGCATTAAGAGAAGTTTGATTTTAACCGTTTAATTCATAAACAGATTTATTTAAAACGTATCATAACTTTTAGTATAGATTTTTAGTATAGCTTTTGGACCGGAAACGCATTCGATCTATATTATTAAGGTTCACGATTATTAAACACTGTTACATCTTGATGTGTCTGCCTCCGTCCTTCCCTCTCTCCGCATGCTCGATATCTCCTCAACGGTTTGAATACTTCTAGTTGCTACAAGTCTTGCGAAGATCCCTACTGATTTTCAAGACAATCTGATAAACCGGAAGGTACCTATGAAGTATCTGTTCAAAAGTACTACTTTTTGCCAATTTACACGCTACAGGGATGTATATGTTTTATAGCAAATCCTACCAGCAGAGACTACCAACGTGCAATGAAAGGTAGACAATAATTCTCAACAACAGTTAAAGCTACCCGCATATAATTAAAGGTTACCAATTCTACCCAACACGAATTAAGGTTAACCAAATATAATTAAAGTTAACGAAGGGTACTCAACTGCAACTAAGGTTACCCACAAATCCACATTCAATGTAAGGTAACCAAGGTTACTATTTGGTCCTTCGTCTTCAAAAGAAACGTGACAAACTTAACTTTAAAATATTATGTATACGTTACGTTATACATGCGCACATGTTCAGCAGCTAAAAATATTCCATATATTTAAAATTGTAAATCTCGTTATTTGCACGAAGCTACAAGGACGTAAATTAAAGCGTGTTCCTTTGCGTATGACAGAGAAGTTTCCCCATTCTATTTACTGTAAATATTTTTTAAAGTGGTAAAAGTTGATAAACCGAAAGGGAAGAAATGCACGATGCCAGAATACCCAGAAAATTCGGATAAAACAGTGAGCTCCCGTTCACCACCAAGCAGTTGCTTTCTGTCGCTAGCACCAGCAGCATTGAAGTGGCGATCAACTCACAGCTCAGCTCCTTCACCCCAAGAACCACTCTCTACCAAATCATTCTGAACAAACGCATCTTTCACTGCTTCAACAGCTTACTCCAATCTCACTTAACCCATAGCAGATTCATCATTTGTTCCTCCTGCTAAATCTCTAGTGTTGACAAAAGTGGTGGCACCGATCACACATTATTACCATCCCAAGCTATAAAGAGCAGCTTACTTTTGGTACAGAATAGTTCATTTTCAAAGACAGTCAAAATGAAATAAAAAATCTACCAAAGTGAAAGCTAAAGCAAAGATTTTTTGTGCAGGTTTCTGTTTTTTGTGCCGAACTGAAACATCTGTTGGATCCTATTATTCCTTGAGCCGGTGCATTATCATTATTATTATTACACAACAGAGGTTATCAGATGGGACTTCTGTAAACAAAATATACGTATCTCATCATCCCCATCCCACCACCACAATTGCAAGTTGCACTTGCAAGGGACCCCGTGGATAGGTAAAACAAGGGATAAAGTATCATTGAGCTCGCTCCCCTTTTTCGTCTATAGTCTGGAGTCGGGACTTGGCCTTATGCTTCATGACCGAATTTTCATTCAGCCTGCAAGCTCTCATCTATCGAATCGAACTACCATAAAAATATGCTCTTATATGCATATTATTCACCATACATCACTACTTACTCCGTACCAAGTGTGAGTGAAACGAAATGAGTTGTGGATTTTTATAACATACAAACAATACGGAATATTATGGGATGTGCAAAGTTTTGAAAAAGGTTGAATTTTTGTGAGTCTTACGTGCAACATATGGATATTGGCTTGCTCTGAGGCAGGCATTCATTATTTGGTGGTGGTAGAATAGGGGAAATGCTTTGAGCTTTGTCCCGGCTTCTTTCACTGACATAGAATTTACACTTGGTTCAACCAAAAACACCACTGACATGGCATTTGATATTAATTGGGGAATTTCACTTGGTGAATAAAGATTACCCAACCCAGCGGATTAGCAAGTGGTTCATTGATGATGAATACAGACACTGACAATGTAGAATAAGGTGGATCCAACAGCAATAATGTATTGGATTATAATGAGTAGAGACGCACATATGGGATTTGACGAAGCCAGATTGTATTTAATTTTTCTCTGAGGGCTCAAGTGAACCATTTAGACAATTCTATAGGCCGTGGAAAGATGATACAGATCAAATTTACGTATTACAAATGGGTTTCAGTAAATGCATTCTGACACTATCAAAAAACGATCGGAACTGATAAGAGTGCGGTTATTAGTTGTTTCATAAACTTTGTGATATGGGCCTTGTGGAAATCACGGAAAAAATGACAACCTCAGTAACAATCCCTACGACGGGTTCTAAGAATCCTATATCTTCGGGTTCCTCGGTAAACACGACACCCACCAGTAGCTCCTCTCCCGATCAAGTAGTGAGGAAAAAACGAACATTCGACATTGCCTTCCTTACGGGTCAATCGGAAAAGGAAACTAGTAATGAAAGTACTACTGGAGAAATCTCCGACAGGGACTCCCCATCTCACTGTGCAAGCGGTTTAAGTACCAACAACAATAACATTGAAAGAAAATTTTTTCCGTTTGCATCCAGCAATAACACATTTTTGCAGCAAAGTCATAGCCCATACAATCTTGCCCAGGATGGGACAAACTCTGACAGCTCATCCATCGACGTGATGACCAATGGCTCTTTGAGTGAATCTGAGTCACAGACACATTCCCCATCCTCTTCCGTACCAGAACAGCCTAGCCCTCCACTTCATTCCGCTGTCCTCATTCATCAACAGCAGCAACTAAGCCGATCTAATGGCCCTGGGCCTTCAACTAACAACGGCAGCATTAACCATCGCAGTACTAATAATAATTCTGGCCATAGTCAACATCATCACGGAGATATCAAAAGTAACGGTAACAATTCACTAGCACGAGTCTCTGGAGCAGCTTTTAGTAGCAGTGGCATTGGCAATAAAAATCGTAACAATCGGAGCCCTGTCAAAGAAGAAATACGCTTTGAATCGCGGAGAACCATTGACATAAATCAAACGGTGGACTCTCTCAAGATCAAAGAAAATCTCCAGTTTTCTACTCTGCTACCTTCTTCAGCCACGGTTGGACTCACACTTTCCGGAGGTTCTGGCAGTGTACCACCACCAGCAGGGAGCGGTTCCCCTACAAGTGGGTCTCTATCAGGTATAAGCAGTGCTACCAGAACTATTTCTGTTACCTCTGGAGCTGATCTCACTTTACCCCACTTGGCGTCCACTATAGCACTTCTACCACACGTAGCAAGATTCCCCCTTGGTTTACCTACCCTTTCTACTTCTACTGGTGGTGGAGTACTTCCGGGAGGCAATCACATGGCTGCGGCTGCTGCTGCAGCAGCAGCAGCGGCAGGCAATGTTCCGTTTCATGCTAAAATGGAAAAATCAGAGAGCATCAATATTTCATATCCAAAGCTTCGTGTTGGACCTTTCCCGGATCCATATGCAGCACTAGCAGCGTCTGCTGCCGCAAGTTATCCTTACCCAAATTTACTCGGTGTTCCCCCCGAGCTAGGTAGGCATCATTCATTTTCTAATCCGTTGGGATCTCCAGTAAGAGGAGGTCACACGGGGGGTGGTGGGGGTACAGGAGCAGGTCAACAGGTGGGCCATCAACCTTCCGCTCCACCAACACCAACTGTCCCACCATGCGGCATGAGTCCATCAACTACTCTTCTTCCACCATCGTTAACTTCGCTTACGCTTCCTGCGCAAAATGTGTGTGCCAAATGCAACATTGGATTCCGTATGACGTCTGATCTTGTTTACCACATGAGATCACATCACAAAAGAGACACAGATCCTGTGAAAAGGCAAAGGGAGGAAAAACTAAAATGCCCTGTTTGTCACGAGACGTTTAGAGAAAGACACCATCTCACAAGGCACATGACTGCCCATCAAGACAGAGCAGAAGAAACCTAAATTCGTAGCATCAAAGGAAAGCTAAAAAGTTTAAAGCATAGTTTAGAGATTACTATTTAATATTTTAATGGTTAATATTTGCCATGCACTGTCCACTTTGTCCATAATCTAAAATAATTAATCTTTGCACTTATAACTGTGTAAGATGGTAATGAAACATGTTATTGTTTGTCTTAATGTCGAAACAGTAAACAGTTATATAATTATTGGTATACCCTGTGATACACTTTAAGAAATGCTTTACGTTTATTGCTCTAGTCGTAACAAGTAAGTTTTTAGTCTGGCAACAATTAAGATGATCATTATATATATTCCAGAAAACTTACTTTCTCCTTTTGGCTTCTGAGTGTGTATTGTATTTTTTCTTTTGACCCATGTAGGTATGTACGTATGTATAATCCATTTAATCAACCAGTAAAATAAAATATGTTAGTATAATGCTTAGTTGATGTAACAAGTTAAAATTTTCATTTGTGCTCAGACAGTCACATTAGATGTACATGCAGTGTGTGCTGTACAATCGGGTAGTCTTCTGTTTTAGTTATTGTAAATGAATCGTAAAAATTTAATGTTCGTAGCTATCTTCCAAGTGCATTAAACAGGGAAGCTATTAACTTGACAAGATTGCGTAGAGCTTACCCATGATAAGCTGATGTCTAGAAAGATAGCGGTACTTAAAATTTGTATGTGTTAAGACATTTACAAAAGTCATGTGTTTTACTTTTACTGTTTTAAGAACACAATAAAACCATTATTCTTTATTAGATCTTTGTCGTGTACATAATAAAATTGTGAATTCAAATGTCACATGGGTATTGCGTAGGTATAATGTATAAAATTCGAATAAATTAATATTGTCTAGGGAAGTCAGTCTATAATCATTGGAATATAACGTTAAATTATTGTAGATCGTGAAATCACACTCAGTATTGAAAAATCGGAAATAAAAAGTCGAGACGTGTACACCTGTGGAAATTACAAATTGGTGGTCAAAATCTACTCTATTTACTGTTTGTGCTTACTATTTGTTTTTTTGCAGTATTTAATCCAAAATATATTTGAATAGATCCAAATTTAAGATGAAACGGATGATGATGGTGTTATCATCTGCATGTTTGGCCATGTATTCTTCCTTCTGTGGTTTTTTATGTTCATAATTTTTCATTCTTTAATGCACACAAAGTTGAGAGGATAATATCTTGCACAAATAATGAAACTTACTTAAAACATGTAGATATGCTGAAATGCTTTTGTTTGCATTTTATTGTTTTGAACCTAGTCTCTCTGGAGCACTATTAAATAAATGCTAAATAGCTTGGCGATTTAAAGCGAACAAAAGTTTGGACTCGGCATAAAACAAGGCTGATCCGTTGTGTCTGAGATTTATTGAGGAAAACATTAAGGCAGGCACATAAGGACCACAATGTTGAAACTTAAAGTACAATAAGTCCTTCGCCTAATCATCTCATCCTTTTTTATTTCTTGAACATGCTATTGTAAATATTGCGTGAGCTCTGAACACAAAACACAGACAAGAGGTCGAACAGAATCGAAATCATAGCAGTATTATATGCGTGTCTAGCTGGAACTGGTGCTAAAACTATGAAAACATGATAATAATAATATTATTATGCTTGGTTCTATTGTCAAAGTCAAAGCAATAATCATAATAGCAAAAAGTTAATTCAAAGTAACCCTTTTCCCTCTTACTGCGTTCACAAAGAACAAAAAGGGCAGAAACAACATGGCATTACGAAACAATACTCTACTTTGCTTGCATAAGGCGTGACCACTTTACCATGATCGTCATTATGATTATTATTACAGCTATACCAGTCGTGATACTGGTAAAAGAGTTGCGTTGAATGTGACAGAGGAATTAGCAAAGACGTCAGCTTTTACATGAGTGAGGAGAATAAAGAGTTTAGGAAAAAGAAATCGGTGCGGTTATGTCCATTTCAAGAATATTTGCATATCTAAACCGTTTCCCCTTTATCTTTTCAAGTAAAAAGGGACGAGGTAGCAGGGGTCTTTCACGTCTTGCCCGTTCTCCCATCCGTATCTTAGTTTGGACAAGTGCTCGTTCTGTCGGAAAGCGAGAAGATATAACGTGTACATATGTAAAATACATGGTTGGCCACTGCTAATGCTTCTGCCGTGGAGGACAGACAAAAGAGAGAAGGGGGTTCTTAATAAACTATGTCCTTTTGGTTTCCTGAATTAATTTTATGAGCAAAAATTTATTACCCTTTTCCTTTCCCCAAACGAGGATGAGGGACACAGTGGTTGACAGTGGCAGAGAAGCTTGCCCAGCATAAGTGAAAGTGATTGTAGAAAGGAGGGTTTCTATTTACAATATAGTTTCGAGCATCCTTTTGTCACGGAAGACTTTCCATATTATTCACTGCTATCGTTTTCTTAACCCTTTTGTTATCCAAGAACACACTCGAAATCATCTGTATGCCACTATATGTTGATAATGTTTTACTACTATTCAGTAAATCTTGGTTTTGCGTAGATAGTAAATATTACATTGTATTCATTATCAAGAGGAAGCATAGGAAAAGCAGAAACAAAAGGAGCATCCTAACATAAAGAAAGACTAATGCCCCTTGTATCTAATAACTTTATGACTGTCACATTTGCGACACATGCACAAAGCATATTATTCCCTTTTCCAACGTTGTTTGCATATAGGTGCATCTAATGATACAAAAAACTCAAAGTTAACCTGTTTAACTTGCATTTTTCTTGGAGAAGGAATGGAAAGAGAAGAATAATTATTCTTGAGTATCCTCCGATCGAGAAATGTAAATATACCAAACAGAGCACTGGACGTGGTTCTTGAGATTTTCAGACGTGATTGTGTAGTTTTAAAAAGATGTGCTAGTACATGTGCTTGAGAAGCTGTCTTTTTCAATCTAGAATCGGTTCTTCTTATAGCTTGGACTGCCACAAATTCTCCAAAAAAGGATAATGTTGGCTTTATATTCTTATTATATACTGCTTCTGCAAGTTTGTGCAGGTTCGTGGAATGTATAAATGAAATTGAGTGGAGAAAATCTGAAATCGTGCTTTGGTTTTCTTATTAGTGTAGGCAAGGACCATGCTGTTGAGCCAACACAAAAAAACTTTTCACTTTGGCTTTTCAAGCACAACAGACAAGGGGGTTGCTCGGTTAAATTGTAGTCAAGTGGTGGAATAACAAAACTCTTTTGCTCTGTCTGTCTTCTTCCTTTTTGTATGCGTAAGTCAAAGCTGAAACATATATTCATGCAAGAGGCTAAAGAATATACTGAACGTATTTTGCTGTGACGATGATGGCCAGATAGCCTATAAGAGGGGTGCATAACGAAGGAAGATTGCTTCTATCTCTATCTTCTCAACCATCTAACTAGCTTTTACTTGCTAGGTTGCGGGTGTCGACTGGATGGAACATTTATACACAACGTATTTTAATATTATATCTTTGGTGCCATATACCAACTATCGTCATTTTCATTCTTGAAGAAGACCTCGGAATGCCAGAGCAAGAGAAAAATGACAAATACTGCATTCAAAGCATATTCCAAGAAGGTGACAAGGCAAAATCGCTTTTTTGGTGTGCTTGTAGAATCTGTTGTAAAATGTTAGCTCCTTCTGCTTACTAACCAGAATCAACTAGAGACAAACTTCCTAGGAGAAAACTGTAAATCCAGCACAGTGGAAAGGGCTAAGGAAGCACATAATTCGTCGCTTACTAACCACCAGTCAGAGAAAGACAAGGTAATAATAATCTGGCATTTACTAAATTTCACTTTCACTTTATCTATTACAACTGGGCAGCTCTTTTCTGTCTTTCGTATTCCAGCATTGCATGGGAGTGTCTAGGTGTGCAGTAGTACCCTCCTAAAACAAGATGACTCGCTAGACTAGTGTCCTCTCTTACTATATCCTTGATCTTTGAACAATTCGTTTGTATTAAGTCATCCTTTAAGCTACTTTCTTCTAGTTTGAAATAATGTAAAGAAAACCAACCGTGGTCTTTGGCAATCTTTTATTTCAACGCTGTAAGTCAATAAATGATACCTTTTTTAAACCCTCCTGCATGTATCTAGTATCTTTCCTTGTCTACTCGACCTACTGTATATAACACAAATGCCCGTATATGTCTAGTTTAGCTGTGCACTAGCAGACCAAAATGGATTCCATTAGCAGTTATATACTGCTTGTCTCTGCACTTTTTAGTTCAAATGCGCAAATTTGAGTCGCATTAGTTTCTCCCCTTATGCTCCTTGCTGGGTAACATAAGATACGAGAACAGGAAGAGAAAGACTTAAAAAATTGTCAAGATGCTCCAACGCCCAGGAAAAATAAGGCCAAAAAGGAATGGAAACAACAGAAAACAATCTCACATTTGCACCACGCTCGAGCACATTTGTTATGTACTTTGGTGCTCTCGTCGCACGAAAAGCTGGTTGATGTGCCATATTCCATTTTGATATTATTTACTTAACTTACACACTACTTACTCTCAAGCATACATTATAGGAGCATATTCTCACCAGGACGGAAGAAAAGCAACAAACAAGTTGAGCATCAGCAAAAGAGAGAAAATTTCTCTTTTTTGTTGGTGGTGATGTGGTTTCTCTGTATATGAGTCACAATTTATCCTTAACGTGACAGTTAGCAAGTTGAACGGTACAAAAAGTTTGGAGAGATAAGCAATCTCAATTTCAAAATATGACTTTTCTTCTTTTCCCTCCTGAACACCGTCCCAACTACCATACTATCGGCATTTCCATCCCCTCATATATTCGTATACCTTATAGTTGTAAGTAGTTTACTGTGTTTACTGTCGTACAAAGCTGCAAATAGAATCTCACACTTTGCTCATTGTTGTAAAAAAGGCAATGTGTGTGTCGTGCAATCACAAAAGTAGTCTACATCAACATCTTGCCTCCTGTTCTCTTGCATTACTGTATATTCCCTATACTCACAAGAAGTTATTTTCTATTTGAAAACATCTTCAAAATATTATGATTTCTTTTCTCTCCTCAGCAGCCGCCACTTTCTGAGCAGATATGAAATAAAATAATATTTCTTGTATGAAACTATGCGGAGCAGATTTTTCCTTTTACTTTTTTTTATAAAAAACACTCAAATTGTGTGTATTTCTATCCCCTTTCTCTATTTTCTTCTTTAGTCGTTTGCTTTCGTAAATATCATATCATGTGACAAATGTACGACTATGACTTGAGGAAGTGAAAGCATACTGTCCTTTCTTTATTAATACGAACATTTCTATATGCATTTACTAGCGGTCGTATAGAAGAATCTTATCTTATGTAAATGGAAAAAGTGTTGCTGTCTATGTAGTTTGTTAGCAAACAGGATTCTGTGGGTATATGTCGTAAGTAGGCATTATTAAAGTAAAGTAAAAGCATGAGGCATAAGAAACAGATTTCACCCGTAATGCGACCGAACCTCTTCACATGATTACATCCCGATATATTTATTTATGGGCAAATATATTGCGCCTCTTTTACCACTCATTCTTTCACGGGAAAGTAGACAGCAGCAGGAACGATTTTCAGCACAAACAGATATACCAGAAAAGCAACAGCAGCAAAACATTTTGGCTCACCCTCCTTACTTTCACAACAACAGTAAGGGAAGCTGTATTAGTGTATGCATATCTGGTCCACGATCTTCTTCTTGTCTTCCTGGGTGAGATCAATGTGCGACTATATTTCATTTCTATAAATATGTAACTGGTGTTGGCAACTGGATCAAAATCATCATGACGAGAAGACGCAAAGAAAATCCCAAAGAGACAGTCTGGAGAAAAATCTACGGGAACTGGAGTAAGTTGATAGGAGAGTGCATTCAGTTTCACTGTAGATTGTAGAATAACTCATACTTCCAGCAACTTGGTGAATTTTCCCCTTGAATTCATTTCGGAAGGAATAAATGAAATGACTTGATTGTCCTGATGATCATGATGATGATGGCTGGTTGCTGCCTCGATAAATTCTTTATCTTTCTCTGTTGAGAAACCCTACTTCTATAATATATCGGGGATATATTTGTGATCAACTTTGCTTTCGTATTACAATGGAAGTGTTTGCGTTTGATCATCGTCGTCATAATCGGCGGTATAGTTTTGATGACGGGGAAAATCCGATGCATGCATGCACTCTGCCTCTCATCACGATAAAAACCTCAAGAAAATGGGCAAACCTCCGAAACACTTCATACAAACATTTTTATTTGTCTATAGACATTGACATTATTCCGCTTGGCTTGGGTAGACCGCAGAAATATTCTTCAGGAAGGGCATAAATGGGTAAAGAGGAAGGAAAAAGAGGGAAAACAACACTCCATTTAAGCAGTAACGGGAGTAGAAATGATAGTGTAGCAACATCTCGACCATGCCAATCCCTTCTTTATGTATTTATTGTCATTGGAGAATAGTGAATGACTGAATGAGATGCTGCCAGAATCCAGTCATCTGAAAGTGTCAAACAAACCGACAAACAGAAAAAAGGAGTTTCTCATCTCGCAGTAAGCGAGGATAGGTTTCATACTTTTAATGGTTCCGACAACGCCAGAATGTTATACAAATTATTATTCCGATTGTTCATGGTATGATAGGATGATCATGGTAAATATTTATGGAAAATATTGTTGTAGTTTGGCAGAATAGAAAAACTAATACAAATAAATGGCCAAATGCCCCCTTCATCATCCGCTGCAAGAGGGAAGAAGGGGAGCATATTAGATTCGATAGTGGGCCATTTAGTCAAGAAGCTATTATTATGAAAGGCCAGAAATAAGTCAACGTCTGCAAATCTGCTTCCTCTCGTGAATCTGATAAGAAAACTGCTTTTCATTACGAATCTTCTAGTAAGTACTTTTTATATCAAAAGGATATATCCACAATCCGTTTAACTACAGATATTGCATTGTGCAGTTTCTTGTACAAATTGTTGTGCTTTTCAATATGATATAGCTAAACTTTTGACTATCCTTCTTTATATGAACCACGTTGAGATTATGAAAAAAATAAATATAGCACGCGTACAACTTTATTTTGCGTGTAGCTACGAGAATGCATACTGTAAAAACCATTGCTTTATATTATTATATTCATGGAGTGTGGGTTTATCGCTCCTGTTGACATTTTCCATTGAAAGTGCATAACTAGAAAATACTGGTAAAATAACGGTTTTTCCACAGATGTGCAAGAGACCTACGTATTTTCTCAAACATTCATCAACTCGTTGTAGCATGACGTGAAGACGTGTTGTTTCACGTGAGACTTACTCTTTCAATCACCTTTCCCTATCCACTTGGTCGGACAATGTTTTAATCTGTGACTTTTCTCTCTTGAGCTTTCTCCAGTCACAGTTAGAAACAAAACAACTGGCCTTTGCTTTAGTTCTGTATTGTACATGTGATTGGATTGTGATAAGAAATTCCACATTGACTGAGCTGAATCTTTTTAAATCATTCGAGATGTATACCTCAGCTCACCGTCGCGGGAATAAATCTGTTCGTGAAATAGCAAGCACGATGAGGAAGTTATTTGAAGCTATGCTAGTTAACTCTGAAGTTTTCTTAAATGAAAGTAACAGTACATATATGTGCTTTGTCTGTATCTTTATATTCGTAAAATAGATTTGGGCAAAAGAACGATCAGTGATCCCATCTGGAGAGTCAGAGATCAAGTTATCAATCTCTTTCCGAGGTCCCAAGTGGAACATTGTTCAATTAATCCATGAAATTTCCTTTATCTATTTCTACCAAAACCAAAGAAAATTGCATGCATGAAACATATATATATCTTAGATTTACGTTCCAATAATTGGAAAGCTATATATTGTTAAAATTAGGAATAATCTGCAAGTGTTTGAAATGAATGCGTAAAATGTTTGTACTTAAACACTGTGTTTTGAACAAACAAAATTTTGATGCTCTGTAGGTTGGCGATTGTTAAACAAATAAACGAAAAATTATAATTTTATAACAAGTAGAAAACAAGGAATGTTAAATTATAAAAACATACATACAATATCGACATTGAAATGTTATCGATACAATAAAATTGTATTCTATATGGAAGTAATAATAAAATATATTGAAACAGCAATTTTGAAATTTGAACAATGTCGCAAAGAACTTCAACATAGTTATATACAACTAAAAAGTATGATAAAAGAATCTACCAAAATGCATTAGTTGAATTACACGAATTGCAGCAGAACTATATCTCGCTAGATTAAATTTTTCTGTTTCGCATCCCCTTTTCTCGTAGAATATACATAAACTTGATATAGATATACTCTGATGCTTTTTCGTTTAGGAACCTTGAAAGGTTCAGTCATACTTAAAGTGTAACCAATCTACTGTTCGTTGGTTCATTCATCACAACACAACAATTTCAGGAAATGATTCGTAACACAATGAAACATAATAGCAAAATCGAATGGAGTGGTATTGTCGAGAGGGATGTTACATCGCATGCTTGATTCCCATTTGCCATTGCAAGCCATCATGGAAAACGGATGTCCCGTTATAAAGATGAAAGAGGTGTTGATTTATTGTCGGTAAAAAATGACAACTTGTTTTCCCCTTCTGTCAGTTATAATGGTGTTTTGTAAACGTATATGAAAATATCTTGTTTATAAGATTTTATTTGCACTTCTAATGTGCTTATAAAGATGATAATGTCATTATGATACGGTTTTGCATATTGCTCAAGAGAAATAATCAATCTAGGATAAAACATGCATATCATGGAATGAGAGAGCATATTTGCGTGTAACTTGTACCTCTATAAATTTGTACTACTGAATCACTTCCAAGACCACTTATTTTGTACTATTATTCAAGCTGGTAAAACAGATCATACTACTATGCATTATGCAAACAACATTAGATGAAGAGCTCCATGTTTTTAGAAAATTGTCGAAATTTGACTACATAGATTCATCATTTCCTGTTCACTTCGTTCGCTCTATATGCTTTACGAAATTGAGCATCTCACTTCAGTCACTCAACGGCAACGAATAATGTTAGCCCAGAAACACGCCTGAGAAAGGAGACGCACATTGTAGACCCTACGATATATACAAGTGCAACTGGATTCTCTAAAACATATTTGTCGCCGTATACGGGGTGGCAAAAGTGTTTAGAGAAAGTATCACTTCCACATCACCTCAAGCCAACACAGAAACAATCCTGTCAAGAGTAAACTTAATCTACTCAATTTACAACACCACCATAAACATTATTTGCATACCGTTACATCACCAACGCGGGTAGACAGACTCCCACTTTCATTCTACATAAACCACCACCACCGGTAGCTATCACTCAACCGCTGACTCTCTCTTTCCAACCAAAATGTAAAATTGGTATGGATGGTGGCAAAAATAACTGAAACATTTCTCGGTCGTGAACTTTCATTTCATTCAATTCTACACAAAGACAGCAACATGAATAGAACAACGGAAAAGAGTTCCATTATAATAATAATGTTATATAAGTGCTACTATGATAATGTGGTGTCAACTAGTTTTACACATGTACTTTATCACAGTCCATCAGATTTAAGCGTGATTGACAGATCTGACTACGAAAACAACCCTTTTTCTAGTTTCATCAGCTCTTAGCTTGTTCCTATTAATATCAAGCACACAATGCATTTCCAAAAGAAATCTACTACACATTACATATTTTATAGATATGCATTTAAACTGTACGCTCGAGTATTCGACCAACTTTGTTTTTCCTATGCTCCTCATTTTTCACTTGAATGAAGTCTTATCGTCTGGTTTCCGGAATTCGGTTTCAGCTATGCCGATGAAATTTTCTCTGTCAGAAGTAACGTAAAAGATTGCTGTGCTCAAGTCAGTTTTGTTCTTCTTCGTCTACTTTACAACTAGTCTTTGAACTGGCCTAACTGAAAATGCGAGAAAGTGCCAACAGCTCTTTTAACACTTTCGCTTTATGGTTTTCACAAGGAAATAAAATTGGTTTCTTGCCGTTGGCTCGTTGATCAGCAGTACAACAAGATGACTACGATGTTGATCAGGATTAAGCGCGATGAACGAAGATGTGCGGGGAAAAGAAAAAGAAGTCTGTGGGTTATTGTATGCATGAAAGAAAACTAAGTGGCATAATGGAATATTATGTAAACCGAAAATGAAGTGGTGAAGACCAGGAAAGAAGCTGTTATAAATACAAATTCCCACTTTTCCCTCACTTTCTATATGTCTTGATGTAATATACACTCCTCACCATTTTCATCTTTCTTCATTTATAATACGTGGGACAAGCAAGTCCAACCAAACAAGATTTTCTCATTCACTCACATTCCTCCTCCCTTGTTTCATCTATGGAGAAATAACAATGTTGTCACTACGCTCAAGGAGAAGTGAAAAAGATTGAGGAAAAGTTTTGAGTCTCCAGTCTTCCCATCCCTAATAACATTTCCGTTCAAAATTTATACCGTTTTTATCTCTCGCAATATAGAACTTGTTTTCTCTTTTATATTGTAGCGTGTAAAAATAAGACGATGCATATTCGTCATTATATTTTGCTACAACTCTTCTGAAAATGTCATCATTTTCATCGCCAGCATCACCAAAGTAGCATGCATACGACAAAACCGTATATAAGAAAAATGGGACTTTCTTGCTTACATAAAATCATGTGGACAGCACTTCTTGTCATCTGGGCTGTAATTGTCATCTTTCTCATAAGTTTCCCTTTCACAACAATAAATTAGGCAAGGGTACTAAAGGGAATATTCTTTTCCCCTTATGCCCACATTGTTGGTGCAAGGAAGTTTTGTAGAATGTTAGATAACGAAGTAGGCAAATTGCAGGGTTTCATTATGGTTAAACGCAATGAATGACTTTTCTTGAGTTGTACACTTTTAGTCGACAAAGCTTGTCTAACACTTCTTCGATATTATTGCCTGCGTAAACTATTTACACTTGTGGTTTTCAAAATCCTTCAAGTAAATGTACATATACTTTCGTACATTGTCTGAGATTCATTTATTTTTCCTGAATTAAGATCCTTAAATCTACACACAAACTTCAGGATCTGTGTGAAACAATAATTCTCGGTCATAAACGCTGGAAAATAATGAAATGCTTTATGTGGACACATTTTCCAAATGAATTTATTAGTCGTTCGTAATTTTATGTTGCGGTACAATTTCCCAAACCGCGTGAATTACTACATGTATAATATAATGTATTCAACCAGGGTTGCTCCTTTTGATTAAGGGGCTTAACGATAAAGGAGAAGATAAACTATGAGTGCAAGTTTGCTGAAATAAAAAGTAGGATATATTTACTTTTAAATTTTCCAACTTGAATGTGGCTCTATCAAATTCTTTTACACAAAATGCGTGATGAATGTTCATTTCTACTTGTTTGCAAAGTCTGAATAAAACTTGCATACCTACCACTCATGCTTTCACCTACCCAAGTACAGAACAACTTATTACAACTAGAAAACTGTTATGATACTTTATATGAAAATCATAAAATTTTATTATTTCCAGTTTTATTATGTCAATGTGAATAACTGAAACTAAAATACAGATAGCTCAGAGATGCTACCCTTGTGTCGAACTAACAATAAGTAAAATTATTACAAGATCACTGAAAGGGTAGTAAAAGAGGAAAATAGAGAAAGACATTCAAATTTCCAGAGGATTATATATGCTCTTGAAGTTCAAGAAATTTTACACAAAATAAAAAAAACCATCATCGTGTACCCTTTAAACTGGAAAAGCCATAATTGTGAAACGTAGACAGTGGCAGACGGCAAATAGAATATGGGAATTGCATAATTCCTTATGTGAAGTTGCGAAGCATTTTTATTTCATTATTCCGCATTGGTTCACTCTTCCATATCCCTTAAAATTTACATAATGTTCATACAGCAAGATGCGCATAATATATGGGTATAATATGGGTATGGGTAGTAAAAAATACTTACATGGACAACGAACCCCGTTCTCTATAAAATGGGAAAGTACAGCAACTCTAGAAGTGAAATTATTTGTTAGTTGACAGTTGTTGGCCAGCTTCTCTCATATTGTCCTTCTCATGTTGCATAATGTGATTAATTGTGTGTCCCATATACTACTCATAGTAAAGGTACAAGGTATACTATTCCTTTATGTAAGTGCTGGTATAGAAAGCATTATATAATATTATGTCATGATTCAAGTGTAAGGAGAATTGTATCAGCTAAAAAAACCTCCCCGTGAAACACTACTAATAACCTCAATCTGTTCAATGATTAGACCGAGACAACAGAAATGCAAACCCCTATTTTACTTCTTGTTTCTTGTTGAAGAAAGTTCTTTATCTTCTTGTTTTATTTTGTATCGGTTTCTATAAATAGAAGAACAAGTTGCATCACAGAAAATTTGTTTAATGAGTATAAAGTAACCGGAAGTTCCAGGTTTGTAATAATAATTTGATGCTTCCAATTCATGTATCTGTGTAATTCATTGTTCGAAACTCCAGAAGAATACCGCACAGGACGTGGACATTTTTCCTTTTCATACACTGTTGTCGTGCAGCAATAAAAATGTGCAAACAAAAACAGAAGAACAAAAGTTTCTTTAGTAAAAAAATCTTATAATTCCACATGTATAATTTAACTATTCATCCCTTCCAAATCATTTTCATACAAATAATGTATGCATGCTGTATCATATGAATGTCTCTGTTTAGTAGTTTTGTAGTCAAATGATATTTGTCGAACAAGAAATTATGTTCTAGGGGTTGACTGGCCAATATTTTATTATTTTATGATTATTATCATATAAGCAACATGATTCCCGGATAAAGCTGCATATTTTTTCAAGCCGGGGAAACCAAGAGAGAAAGGAGACAGTATTGAATGCAATAAAATTCATTCGAGAAGAAATTTTTTATGATATAAAAAGGCAAGAAAAAACTGCTTTGCTTTCCATCGTGCTCTGCACACGCGGAAGAGATCTGGAGAAAGAAAAAGATGTGATAATATGCATATCTTTTTTCATCTTTCTTCTGCTTCATATTTCCTCGTTTTGGGTTTTTGAGCATAAGCACTTTTATGCAAAGAAGAAATATATAACTCATATTTGAAAAACTGGCCAGGAAAAAGTACATTCAACATCATTAGATTGAAGTCTTTAAACTATAGTCTGAAATGTTGGTGGTGACAGAAGAGCGGTAGTAGTGGCATCAGCCCAGCAGCTTACTCATTTCATAGTAGCATACTTTTGTGATTTCCTCCAGTAGAATGGCTTTCTATGGAAAATGTAAGATTAAACCTATAAAGTGGAGTAACCTTATAGTGAAATCTAAAAATGCTGAATAAAAAAATAAAAGGGTGAAGTGGAGAAAAATAAGTGGTTGTAAAGGAAGGTTTGTATGCTTAATATGGTGGCAAGAGTGCTTACTTTCGTCTACTTCTTTTTTTACTTACCACTACTTATTTTTAAAACTTTTTTTCTGCTGAGCTCTCTCTGAATACCCGACTGGGACCGGGATAGTGAAATATCATAGCATGAAAAATGTACTCGTGTCGTTGATGCGGAAAGGGAAAGATGCAAATTGGGAGTTAGGACCATTTCATCACTTTGATGGATGCCGAAAAGACATATTTATGCAAATATGCTGGGCCCAACGCCATATTTACGCCAGAAAATTGTTCCCCAACTTACATCTTTTCATAATGGTGGCACATATTTCATCTCTCGGAATGGCTTCTGCCCCTGAATCCATCGCACCCAATGCAAATTTTTTTCCGAGAGAAAAATAAAGAAAAGAGTTGAATACGATGGCAAAAGAAAGAAAAAAGTTAAGAAGGAATAAGCAAACGGCTGCTTCTGCCAATGATACTGTTTTTGGTTCTTCTTTTCTTTTTGAAGGAGACGAAATGGTTGCGTGTAACATTTTGTGGTGATCCTGGTAGAATCAGTTGCAAAGGAGCAGAAGCAGCAGCTTTTTAAAGTAGACACAAATTCCAGTGATGCATATTTTTTCTTGGAAGTGGAAATATTTCCCATCCAAAATATAAAATAGGATATAGAGCTAGAAGGATGCACGCCAAAAACCAACAAACACTCATATTTATTCGTTTCTTATTAAGTATAACCTGCCATTTCTTTCTCTGCTTTTCCCAAGTTCAACTTTGTGTTCTTCAAAATGCTGAAAAGGAAAAAATAAATGGAACCGGGAAAAGTCGATACGTCAGACGTTTCTATTGTTGAGCCTAATTCTCTTACCATATCAGTCGATTTAGTTGAAGGGGCAAGTTTTCCATTTTTAAAAATGCAGGGATGAAAAATACAGTATAAATTTGTTGCAAAATATTCCTTTGTGTGTTTTCTTCGTCTACACTCTTCGCTTTCACCATCATCGTGTCCTTTGTTTTTTATATTACTTCACGCATGCATCATTGTAAAGCTTTCCATGCATGACACACTATATTCTCTCTATATATATATTCTTATTCTTTTAACCATAGGGTAAAATGTTCAATAATTACATTATTGTACAAGCTGATACTACCGTTTTCTATCGTTTAATTGTAAATATCGTCTAAGTTTAATTGAAAATTTTTGTGTTGGCAAATTGTTGGTATCATCTTTTATATTATGGTTCTGTTTATGATAATTATTTTAGATAAATATTTGATTTTGCTGTAACACGTTTCTTAATGAAGTTTGGAGCACACACAAATTTATTTTCGTAAATCATTTCTTCCGAAACACATTTGATCCTAAACTAAAGCATGAAAAAGTAAAATGCTGACTTTTTATGTTCTAATCAACCTGATGCCAGATGAGAAAGTTCATTAAGAAGCAGCATTATCATCATTATGACGTGAAACATCGTATCGCCCCGTGCAGAATGAGCTTATGGGGATGAAAAAGCGAACTGTGAATATGCTTTCTTCTGTCCCTTATCCAAACCAAAAATTCATTAACAATTTCTTCCGCATCCATGCGTCTAGTGTCTCAAGTCTGTCTTGTGAAACTAACTGTGTAAGTTCATTTCACCCATTCCACCCCTTCCCATCTCTCTGCTCTGTCTTTCTTTGTTGCCTTCACGCATCCCAAGCAACTTCAACAAGATCGTTCTCATTCTTTTCCTGTCTTTTCCTTTATTATGCCAAAAAGCATTGTTTGATTTGATTCTCTAAACTTACTTTGGGTTAGGTATTTGGAACGGAAGCAATACGTGGTGGTGCCTTTGAGCAGATGAACTAAAACGTATCAGTAGACTCGCTCTTTTGCTCGCTGTGTGCTTTCTTTTATTCGGTAATTTATTGCCTACTGCCGTATCTGCTTCACAGGAATTTACTTATTTCAAAAGTCATGTCATTTCAGTTACTCAACCATAGATATTTAATTTGCTACCTTCTTCCTTCCTACAGTGCTTGTACCAGCTATTCTTGTTCTGTTGGAACTAATTCAAGTTGGAAGAAAGTTATTACAGCTATCATCATGCATGCCACATAATACTTGTACGATTTCCTCCACCTCCTACTCGTTTTCTTCTGGCTCATTAGGTTAACAAAGGTGCTCCATTCAACGAGATAAAAGAGGATGCAAAATGGAAAATGAATTAATGTTTGGAGAAATAAAATGGGACCCATTCTCTTGCATTCATCGACTCGTTTGGCTTGCTTTTAATTCAAATGACTTTTTATACAAATGATAAAATATGCGCTACTGAGGTCGTTACGTATGCAAACTCGATCTCACTTCATGGAAATCCATAAATTTCATCTGCTTGATGAATTATTTCCTATACCCACCCTGTCATGTTTAATCTTTGTTCAACCTGTGCTGTGCTACTTTTTGACCACGGTTGTGTGCCAGGTAAAGCGGAAATGGTTACTAGTCGAAAGCCAAGTCTGTCTAAAACTAGAATATATATACCATTAAAAATACTTAGGGAGAACGAGAACCGGACAGAAAATAGAATAGGTGGAGGATCGTAAATTGATCAATGTGCTGTTATTGTCGTAGAGCCATGTATAAAGATGTGTTAGAAGCTTAAAGATTAAAGTGAAGTTCACATGTATGTATCATTTCTTCATATAACAAAGCTTTAAAGAGTGTCGCTTAAATAACTGGACAGATTCTTAAAAATGTCTTTTGATTTTCTGCACAATACTCAACATAGTCAAAATCAAAGGATAGCTACCATTTTATTCAACTTCACTCATAAATACACATTCTACACTTGTACATATTCCATCTGTATATTCCGGGAGAAAACAAAAAAAATAAAAGATTCATAGACGAAGATGTTTTCCTTTCATGTTCAAATATCTCTAACGAGGAGATCATAATATTTGACAAGTTCATTCTTTTTTGCAGGGCTTATACACAATCATGTAAGTATATGTATAACTTGGGGCTTTCTTAAAATAGTAAGTGCATGTATATGTCTCTGAACGTCATCGACACTTTTGTCTAAAGTATAGGGGTAGGATTTTATGGCAAGTCGAATAGCGCGAGAGCAAATTGAATGAAATGACCGATATGGGCTTTCCGTGAAGAAGCACTTCAAAGCCACTTTTATCCTTGATTCAAACTGTTCATCACTCCTATTTACAGTTTCGTCCTTCCTTTTGATCCAAGTGTCCGTTATACTTTTTTATCTTTTGTACAGACCATCAACTCCGTCAATACTGGGTTCCAATAAGGCGAGCAACCAGAAGTGGAATAAAAAAGACGAAAAAGCCGGGATGAAATTTACGAGAACGACACCCGAGGTAGTAAAGCGGATGATTGCACAAAGATTGTCAATTTGCTTCGTTCAATATGGAAAGAGCCTTTGGCCAACTTTCCCTCATTCTTCTCGCTTTCAGCTAGCTTCTTTTCTTCTGCTTTTGCTTGACCAACAGACTTTTTCTTTAGTCTGCCTTATTGCTTTCTTTCTTATTCGCCACTTTACCACTTCGTCTATTCTCCCTCTCACCCCTATTGCACTTGAGGTCTTGTTCCATTCATACTTTGCCTTAGCTAGAATTTGGAAAACTTACTTGTAATAGATATATACACGTGGTTGTGACAAGAGGGGCATTAAATAAGTAGTTCGAAAAAGATTTCCACGAGATACTTATGTGCTTCCCTTTGCCCAACTTCAAAGCAATATACAACATACAAGACTTAAAGCAAACGTAAAATGATTACTACATATATATTGCATTGCGTAGAATTCAGAATTCTGGATACAATCTCAGTATTTTTAAATCACCCAGCCGGAGATTCAAATCTAGTGTATACCACTAAATTTTAAGCAAAAGTTGAGTAGAATAATGTTGTTTCGTACAAAAACTATAAACATCTTTTTAATTTTTTCTGCGCAATATTTTATTATGCAATATGGTTAAGGACCATTTTTGTGCGATGTGTTCCCCTTTGCATTGATGATAAGTTTTCTACAGAATATGTAATCATAAAAATGGAATCCACAATTCTAGGAACAGGAGCTACATTCGTGGTTATATCATTTAGCAAAAAATAAACTTTTTAATGCAACTATAGAATATAAGTTATTGGCTTATATTTATAATGTACAGTCATAGTCATGTTTCATCATATATACAAGTTTCAATGCCAGTAGTAGCATGAATAATATTTTCGTTGTTCGTCTGTCTGTTTGTCCGTTAAAACTTTCTCATTCTTAACATATTTTTGTCAAACTTTACTTTTCATTACCTTTTAAATATACTTGCTCACTTTTGTAAAAATAAAAACAGGACTCATGTTAATTGTACAAGCTCATTTTTTATAACTAACGTGTGATCATTTATGTTTTAAGCTGCTTATTTATTTCTCATCCTGCATGTAAGGCTATATTCATGCATATTTATGCGTATGCACAAGCAAGTTTTAAAATTTAGATCTTTACACTTTTGTTACCCCAACTGTGCCATAAACACAAAACAAATAAATAAAGAAAATAAAAATTTACAATGTGCATTAAAAAAATACTCGTCTTTTGTTCTCCAAAATTCACTTTTTATTTGTGCAACTTTAAGACGATTGAGCAAGGAAAATATTGTTTTCTTTGCATAAAACACGTACACTGTGTGGGGGAAAGTATGTACAATAAAATCATGCATAAGGTTCTTAACGTATTCATAAACGTTCCCTTATGTATAAATGAATACAAAATTTTTAGAATCTGTTTATCGTCCAGAACGTCTAGCCATTTACGCCTCAAAACAATGCAGGAGTAGTGGTGGCGGCAGCGTTTTAGAGACAAAAAATGCTCCGTTTTATTGATACATTATAATAATATTCCAAGTTTTTTCTAAGCCTATGGGAAAGCAAATATAATGGTTACACGTTGAATTTTACATGTTGTACTGTGAGAAAGTGAATTTGTCTTGAAAAACCTTGTTGGCCACTTGGTCCATCTGGTAGCAAACAAGGGAGAGTCGTGGAGCAAACAACTCCGAATTCCTGTTTTTGGAATACGATGCCTCTGTAGCTTCTCACAAACTCCCACATAAATGTGTTTTGATATTGCGGTGTCTATGCGTGGAAACAATTTTCCATGAATTATTCACAGTAGTTTGAGTCAAAACGTTTATATACCGTTTTATGTCATTAAGATTGGTTTATCGATACTACAATAATAAAAAAGCTTGATAGTAAGCACAAGCTTAATTTTGCTTTGACGCATGAGAGTGGGTCATTTCATACTTGTCTACTATTCATACTATTCACCGACTTAAATTTAACAATTTATTACATAACGATTGTAAATTCATCAGTATATAAATGTACATGAAAACGACTTTTAAACATGTGCGTAATCAATAAATTATGCTTTTGTTGTTTTGATGACGAAACATAACATGTACGAAAATTAACCTTTAATCTTTAGGACCTACTTTTATGTTCCAAGACTTTAATGTGTTTATTTCTTTGTGTGCGTAGGTAATAATACTTTGAACTTTGCACGAGAAAAGCCGTACTACGTGCATACATGGGCGTAGGCGTTAAATGTCAAGTGACTCCATGGAAGGTGGGACAAGCAATATTCAAGAGGTTGATCAATGTGTTATCTTATTTTATCAATACCGCAAACAAACCGCTTGGCCTAGTAAAGGGATAGCTCGCATCTTTTGACTAGGTCTAACATAGTTTTTCAAAGTAATTACATAAGTGAAAGTAGTAAGTAGTAGTGTTTCCTTATTTTACTGCATGCATGACGTGAGCACGATTCTTCAGCCTTACAAGTTCTCAACTCAAATTTTGTTTGGCAATATGACGGTACCTCATGTTCCAGCCATATTTCATAATTTCATAAGTCATTGCAAAATTATAACTATATCGTAACATATGTCAACTGCCTTTGTACGATCGTTATTGATGTTGTTATCATTTATAGTGCTTTTGGGGACAGTCATGTCTAAACCAGTTGTTGTAACGATTCGAAATGATGAGACAATGGATCCATACAACTTTGCAACATTGTAAGAATAATATGCAGGTAGTATCTTTGTTTAATGGAGGTTGGTTCTCGCAGCTCAGCCGTAATGATGTTATATTGCTGCCCTAAAGTTCAATTATACAGCCGGAAGTGTTTTATATGAATACATGGGGTTATCGCATATAAATATTTAAATACATGTACATATACATATTTTGCTAACTTTCCATGAGAATTCATTGTGCTATAAAATATGAGCGTAGCATGTGCACTTGCTAAAGTAGCAAAGAAGGTTTGATGCTTGTGCTCGTATGGCTGT
Source organism: Entomobrya proxima (assembly GCA_029691765.1). Lineage (NCBI taxonomy): Eukaryota > Metazoa > Arthropoda > Collembola > Entomobryomorpha > Entomobryidae > Entomobrya > Entomobrya proxima. The sequence continues at coordinate 15,842,407 of CM056168.1, forward strand.
GGTATTTGCCGTAATACAACGTGGTTTATGTATCTATATATAGAGGCTTCTTCTATATAGCATAACCTAAAAACGTGGTGCGGGTTTTGTAATGGTAAAGCAAAAGCAAACCATCAACCAAAAGGGAAAGTTTGGTAGAAGCGTGGTTCTCTCTCGGAGTTGAGAATTTTGCAAAAAGTATCGATTGCAATGGTAAAATCACGAGGCATCTTCTCTACCGCCTTTTTTGCCTATGTAAGCGCTAAAACAGCCTCCTATTCCGTATCATCAACACCATTCTGCCACAACTCTACAGCTACTATTATTGTATTGTAAGTTATGCATCCAGTAAACCAGGCAAGACTTTTTCTTTCTCCGTTATTTCTTACAAACAGCTTGCCTCATTCGTAATTGTCCTCAATGTGCTTTCGTGCACATTGCACACATACAAAAGTAACTTGTAGTCCAAACGACTTCAGTCTCGTATGTGGAGCAACACAGGCTACTACAACTACACACTGGCTTAGCAGCAGATTTCACTTCTTTTCCCGTGTGTTCCACTTTCTCCACTTGCCTTGGCCCTTACACGTTCCCCTCTTTTCATTTCTTGTCTGTCCACGAGGATTATCAGGGTTCTCTCTTGTCTCCACCACCAGACAAGAGTGACTTTAGGCTTAGAAGCTCCCACTTTCTTGACGTTGCACGACCAACGAACAAAAACACAATCATCGTCAACAACTAACAATAACACCTCAATTTTAGCTTTCTCTGTGAGCAACAAAACCCATTCCTATACCGTTCAGACCAGACTTTACTCTCTCTCTCTTCTTCAAGAATACAAGACTGGCATTTCTCTTAACTCAATCCAAGTTATCCCGTTTCACAGGAAATACATCCTTGAATTTCCTATTGTGTTCATAGATAACTATCATCACGACAATATTAAGAAATGGAAATACCATAGGTTTTAAAACATGCATAAATATTTTGCTACGTCAAGGCAAAGTTTAGTTCAGCATACACATCCAACTATACAATTCTCAGAGTATTTCCTATAATCCTGTTTATAAGCATGAAAATAGCTTCGTTTGTTCGTGGGGAAGGGGAATCATAAACGAACAAACCGGCAGTGTGCCCAGTAATTTTTGTGCATCTTTCTCTTTGCCCCTAACTCAACCTTGTCATTACTTTGATATGCCTACAAGGATTTTCAGTATCCGGTAGTGCCATTACATCATTTTATACAATCGTTCCTTCGTTGAAGTAGAAAAGTGCGTAGGAAGTGTATTGGGAATAGAGAAAGCAGAAAACGGAAATATTTTTGCATAGTTATCTGAAAGGAAAGGAAAGAAAGAGAAACCTGTATAAAGTAATAGGATATTTTGCCTGATTCCCTCAGTCTGTCTGTTTGCGAGACAGATGCAACACCAAGTTGTTGAAGAAGCATGTAAATGTTAATGTAAGATACACAAGCAGCAAACTTTGCTGAGCAAAGGCAGGTCTTTCCTGAACAACGTCTCTAGCACAGCGGAGAAAACTGAGAAAAATCCCAGTGAAGGTTGTCTTAATGATGTTTTTACATGGATCATAGAGACAGAAAAGAACAAAAAATCATGCTCTTTATACTCTGTGCTTCCTAAAATATTCATTATATCATTCCTGAAGAAATCATTAAGTTTTTTCTGACTTTTATCTTCTTGGTGTGCACTTATAAAAGTACCTTGTGCGAAAGTAATACAAAACTTAGGAAAAATCATAATATTTAACAAGTTACATAAAGTCAAGAATCGAATACTCGAAGAAATCTTGGAAAAAGTACCTGCTGGTTCCATTCTCACAGTTGCTTTACAGGGAAAGCTCTAAGCCCCACACATTACGTTTGTAAGCCTTTATACTAAGCAGATGTGCATGGGGATTGAAAAAATGTGAAGAAATTTTTTCCCATTATGGAAGAGTTGAAAGGTAAGCCTAACGAATTTCTCAGAAGCATAATACATTCAATATTTCTCATTAAAATTAGAATTTTTTCTTAACATTATTATACGTGAACGTTAAACGAATGAGTTTCAAAATGTGTCATGTCTTAGCCTTTCTTACCGATATGAAAAGTTTTGAATGAAAAATTCCGTGCACCGTGTCTTAACTCATAAAAATCCTATTTCACAGGTTGTGAGTTTTTCCCATCTACTCTGATTAAAAAAGGGTTCACACACGTTTGCACTTCATCCTTATTATCACCATCATTTCCATCTTTGTGCTACGAAACTGAACAGAAGAAGGAACACAATAATTACAACGGCTGCATCTCACATCAATACAAAACCTGAAACGAGAAGTGGAAATAAGTAGCTGCAATATAGTAATTTCGTTGCTTATCGTATGAGTATTTGATTTTTGACGAAACGAAAGAATGAAGGGACACTGAAGCAGAAGAATCAGCACAATTAATTAGGCTCTTAGCCAACAACTACAAAATAGCCATCATGGGGGACCGAGTCCCTAGACAAATAAAAGATGGTCATGTGTCCGTCTTTGAAGGGACTCCGGCAACAAGGACGGATGGGTTAATGCCAGGAAGTGCCTATCCCAAGCACACAATTATCTACTACCCTCCATCAGACGCGTCCTCGTCATCAGTGACACCAGCAACCTCAATCGGTAATTTAGAAAGACAATAAATCATTTATGCGAGATTTGAGCATGTATGCATGGGAAAGTCCTGTACAGGGAAAGTAATCACTTTCAATTAATTAAAGTAATAAATTTAGCCCCATCGACTTTCCCGACACTTATCACATTTTGAAAAGTGAGAAGCAACTCATAAGGGATCATTTTTGCTTGCAAAAGACTTGATAAAGCACCATCCATCTATCATTTCTGGCTACATGCTAGATCATGAAAATATAAAGTACCTCTATATAAATCTTGTAAAAGCTTTTATGAGAGTCTAGAGGTCTTGTTAATAAATCCTTTCGTGCGATTTTTATGATAGAACGTTCGGTAATATATTAGAATCCCACTGTTATCGTTATCTTATATTTATGTCTTTGTAGAGAATTTAGGCCAGATAGCAGAGCCTCCAGCTGGTTGCAAGCAGATTTTGATGAAAATCTGTAGCATTCTTTTTCTCCTTTATTTCTTCGTTTGCTCTCTTGGATTTCTTAGTGATTCATTTCGACTAATTGCTGGGAGAGCTGCAGGTAAAATCACTTTCATATTGGGTTCATTCCCAACATTCATTCCGTTGTTTTCGATAGAGATTGAATAGTCGGGTGTTTTATTAAATAGGTGAGGTCCTTCAGAAAGAAACATTAATTAGCAACCCTATTGTGGGCGTTATGATGGGTATACTAGTAACGGTAAGCAAACAGCATCAAGCTTTTTTCTTTCGGTTGACATATACCTTTCAGTTCCCCTGAGTGTGTATCATGTTGCCCTGAAAAGAGATTTCTCAGTCTAGCTTTGCATGATTTCTATTCACTTGGCTTTCTCTTTCTTGCTTTTACAGGTGGCTGTTCAAAGCTCGTCCACATCCACTTCCATAGTGGTATCTCTCGTCTCTTCAGGATGTATGCTCAGTTTCCATTTGATAATGTAGATTATGTTATAAAAGGACTAATTAGTCGTAATTAGATGTAATTAATATTAATTCATATGCGCTCACTATGTTATTTTCTCTTGTAGTGTTCACTGTGAAAACGGCCATACCAATTATAATGGGGGCTAACATTGGAACTTCCATTACGAACACTATTGTTGCTTTGACTCAAATAAATAATAGGGAAGACTTTGAACGAGCATTCGGTGGAGCTGTTCTGCATGATATGTTCAACTTATTGACTGTTGCCACGCTTTTGGTTGTGGAAATGCTAACATGTTGGTGCTTTTCAAGAATCCTTTCATCTTTTCTTAGCATCAACAATTCTTTTATGCTCTAATTAATAACTGACTGTTTTAGCGTACCTTGAAGTTTCGACAACCAAGATAATAAACGCGTTGGACTTGGAATCAAAGAAAGGCGGTGAGATCCAAGTTTTGTCATTGCTAACTAAACCATTTACCTCAATGGTGATTCAGGTGAGCATAGAGATCTTTAATTGATTGCAAGCCGTACCGCAAAACCATTTTTTAATTTGACATATTTTTTAAAAGATAAATAAAGATGTCATAATTGGATGGTCAGTTAACGACCCAAAATATGATGATGCTCGGCTTCTCAGAGTTTGGTGCAATGCAACCTCCTCAACGACTGATATTGACAATACAATAGCTTTAACTACCACAGATCTCCCTGGAACTGTAAGCAGTGAAGATGACGATGACGGTGAAACACTGGGAAACGATAATAAAACCAGCGTTAAAACTGCCAAAAAATGTAAGCCGTGCAAAGAGACACGAAAATGTAATCTAATTTACATATAGAAAGGAATATTATTTTACTTTTAGAGTTGCATGAAAGCACGCTCCACTCAACATCATATCATATTTGCACTGTTTTTAAATAAAGTAAACAAGATTATGTTTTCAAAGAACTACGGATGTGTATGTGCATACATAAGATTATAACAGATAGGAAAATTGATCGTTGTTGAGTGTGTTGTTTGCTCGATGAAATTTGCCTACTTATTGACTTTTCTATTTCACTATAATATATTATGATATAATATACTCTGTAATGATTATTTTTGCAGGTAACTACCTATTCAACATGTTTGATCTGAGCGACTTAAGTGTAGGATTGATTTTGCTGGGAATTTCATTGGTACTCCTTTGCGGCTGTTTAATATGCATTGTGAAAGTTCTTTCTTCCTTGCTCAAAGGTAAAATGCTGTAGTGTTTTAATATGAATTTTTTTAGTTCATAGTTTATGATGATGTATGCATTGGGATAAAGTGAAGTCTGTATTATAGACAAGATAATAGTTTCCCGAGTTATGCTCCAAAAGTCAAACTTATCCCAGAATTAATTCTGCTTGATCTTTGGAACCTCATTTGCAGGTAAACTAGCAGTGGCTGTGCAAAAAGCTGTGAACGCCGACATTCCGTATTTACCCTTTCTTACAGGATATCTGGCGATGGGAATAGGAGCGGTGATGACAATACTAGTTCAGTCAAGCTCAGTATTTACTTCTGCGCTAACTCCATTGATTGCAATGGGAATGATCTCCTTGGAGCGTGCCTATCCACTTACTTTGGGCTCCAATTTAGGCACGACCACAACAGCCATGTTGGCTGCTCTTGCTGCGGAAGGACCCAATTTAAAGTGGTCGATTCAGTTAGCTCTATGCCACTTTTTGTTCAACTTTACAGGAATTTTGCTCTTCTACGTGATTCCCTTCACGCGCTTTCCCATACGAATGGCGGCAGCCTTAGGTCGCATCACTGCCAAATATCGCTGGTTTGCCGTGTTCTATCTAGTCTCAATGTTTTTCATTCTTCCGCTGATAGTCTTCTCATTATCGCTTCTTGGACCGATAGCCTTTTATATTGTTTCTGCGCCGATAGGGCTTGCTCTCGTGTTTGTTTTAGTTTTAAACTTTCTGCAAGCGTATACAAGAGATGGCTTGCCTGACCAATTAAGGACATGGAACTTTCTCCCAGTATGGCTTCGAAGCCTGGAGCCGTACGACAGGATTGTTGATCAACTCGTTAATTTTTTTGCAAGAACCTGTTGTGGTTCATGTTGTAAAGCTACCGCTGCTGCTGGGTCGGCTCCCTCTCAGAGCTCCAGTCGAATCAGGCTTAAACCTATAGACTCCGTCCCTGGGGGAATTGAGAATTTAGCGTTTATACGTGGTAATGACTCTGTTGTTAGCTTTCAGCAAACGTCTTTGTAAAAAATGTATAATCACAGAGTAGCTCTGGGCGAGCAAGCAAAAAGGTATAATAATAATTGCAGAGTAATTATGATACATATATTTATGTTGTTGTTTAAAGTATTGTGATCAAGTCTGCCAGTCAAAAAGTACGAAATAGGAGTGTATTATACTAAAGATGAACTGGAAAAATCCTTGTATTTTATTGTTGCCAAATGACAACTTATCTAACAGTATTACATTACAAAGTCTAGTCTTTAATAAGGACATTATACGATTATGATAGTGCAAAGCAACTTTAGCGTGTTCCTAAAAATTAATCGAGGTGCAAAGATACCTTACGTTCATTACAAAGGACGACTTGAATAAAACATCAACGTACATTTTGATGACATGATGGCAGTAATATTATAGATTGTCAATATGAGAAAAATTATCATGGTAAATTATCGGGGTGTGTTTAGAGATAGGCACCACTATTTCTTCTCGCTAATTCGCATGCTGGCCACCAGTATTCATTCGATTTTCAATACTTACTCATGCTTATAAACTCATTTGATGAAAAAATGAACGAGTACGCTTAAATACAACTGTTATCGACTTACTGTCTCTCTTTGCTTGCACACAATCATGCATGTACCAAGTCTGCCGATCATAATAAATAAAAAATTATGCTGTAAGGTCCAGACTTCTGGCGCCGAAACAACTAGTCGTAAATAATATTTGACATTTGGTGCAAAAAGAAGTGGAAAATTTTCTTTACAATAAACAGATTTTACTATAACCGCATCCCTATGAATGTATAAATCGAGTGACTTTTTACTGCAATCACTAATTTGCAACTGGAAAGTCGGGAGAAAATGCTAATATTTCACTCTATTATACGCGTAAGCACGATACATCATTACCATAAATGAAAACCCTTCAGGCAGGGTATATTTTCGTTATAGCATCCCGTTGAACCATTCTGTAATAGAAATAGTTGTGAACTGAATTGAGCACCCGATTGCCTTCCGAAACTAGCAAATTTCAAATTTCTCACTGTATTAGCAGCATTTTATAATTGCTTACTCCATCAGAAACTGCGAATGTGAATGATTTAATTTAATAGTTTTAAGGAGCGTATAAATTGATGATTAGCAGCTTTGTAGTAAAATTCCAAATATGGTACACAAATAAATTCTCATTATTATTTGAGTTCAAAGAGTTCGAATGAAATTTCGAGAGTGTATTGCATACTATTCACATTATTTCTTACATTTCATGATTCAAGGCATTCTGGATACACATGGTTGATGGTAGAATTAGAATGTTTGAATCTCTCAGGTATGTTATGGTGGTGCAAATTAGAAGTACTATAAATGCATTTTACATATTTCCTAAAGCAAAAGTCATAATTTGCAATTAGAGATACAAGAAAGCAAAAGAGTTCTTGATAACTAGCAGAAGACTGCAATAAATTATTTTGTTTGCTGCTCATTTTATTTTCGGCTTAATAACCATGTAACACCATTACTGCTTAAAGTATGTATTGCTTATTTGATACAAGAATCCAAGATCAGAGTAAGCTAATCAGCTTTAAAGATCAACTGATTGTTGTTATAAGATTAGATTGTAACAAAAGTTCAAGAAAGGAAGCATTGTCATTTTCTCTGTTTCGTGTATTTTGCAAAATAGAAACTTTATTCCAGCAAAAAGACACCTACAGCGAATATGTGTACCGTGAACCTTTGCATTTTGACTATGCAGATAAGGAATGCTTATTAAGGATATATCAGAGTTGCATTTGTATATGGCTTCGCAGAATAGCATGAATGAGTTCAGACTCTTGTCTCAACTTATGATTTTTTTGATGATAAGAAAGAAAAGAACATGAAATATTTATCACATTTTGTTACGTCAGTCCTCAGTGTGTGCTTGTTTCTTCATTTGAAACGCCGCAGGGTCGTGATCATCAATATTATTGTCGTCATCAACGTCAGTAGTACAGTAAACGGGAATACTTAGTTTGAATTTTAAATGCATTTATGTCACAAGAAAGGAAAATGCTACCATACTAGTCTTCCTTAAATATGCACATTTTTTACTTTCTTTTCGAATCAAAAGTTTATCACTTGTCTGACTGCCACTTTTGCAGTTGCTACCCCATTATACTTGTTACTTGTTCAATGCATAATACATGTCCACTTGTCAATGTGTCAAGATTGCATATATTGCGATGATTTGATTTTATGTACTATTTTGGCAAATCCAGCCAGCCTGGTACCAACGCCAGCATCAACAACAGCTCATGTGACATCATCATATGCCCATGCAAACTTTTGATACAAGTTCTCAGTAAAATGTTTAAAGTAATTTCAGGTTTTCAAAATCTAGTCAATGCTACAAAATATGCATCAAGGTAATGCTGAGCGACAAAGGTTACAGAATGGACAAAGTCGGAGTTGGCACAAAGATTATGTGATTGTGCTATCCGATAACATTGATATCACTTCAAGGTTTCCCTTTCATAAAAAGCAGCCTAGGTATATATTTTAATAAATTATGTCCTATACATGCAAAGTAGATAGGGATAGATGCACAACACAGTGGCAAAGCAGTTGGAATTATAACATTACAATAACTTAAATTTAGTTGACTTTAAGGTGGTCAGGTTAAATTAACTTAAAACTGTTTTTGCAGGTACAATGGTTTTTGGACTTACCCGTACACGTATTTTTTATTCAAGTTTATTACATCAACAAAACGTGATATTATAGAATTTTATGCAACTTTTGAAATCTTTTTTAATTAATAATACGTGGAATAGAAAAATACCACACGCATCTTTTTCTCTTTGCTGTTAGCTTCGGTTTTGGGTGCGACACTTTTATTTCTTTAGTCCTAAAAGATTAATTCCAAGAATAAAATAAATTATTCATGCTTATTTTCCGTATTTTTACACATGAGATTACAAGTTTTCTCCTGTTGAAGAGGATTAACTCTGAAATAACGCGCATCTTGCATACATCTCGTTCAGTTCTAAAAATAGTTTGAAATGAGCTGCTACAAGAAAATTATCTACATAATATACAATTTTGTATTTATTTTTAATCCCTCTTCAAATATGTAATATTTGATTTTGAGTTTACTCAGTTCATTGGGATAAACTGATGGCGTCGTTGACGAGGATGAACTATGATGCATTCATTCTCGGAGACGACACATGATATTTGTAACAACTTTTTCTGGCTTTAAAGCATCTTTTACTTGAGAATATAAAATGCAACATCTCATTAATAATTCGATATTGGATCTGTGGAATATCTAGCATAATTAATGCTATGCAGCTGACCACATAAACATATACATACATAGATTATGTCATTTCAAAGCAAGGGTAAACCTTCCAGAGCAGAGGAATGTATTACGCTTATAAAATATTCAACTAGTGATATATATGAAAATAACTTTGATATACCTTCTTCTAGTTTGATAATGAATAGTATAATGTACGTAGACTTGAAATAAACCAAAAGAATATGAAGTCCTTGATTCAATGTCGTTTCCGTGCGGGTGGCTTTTTGTCTCATACATATAAGCATATTATTAAGCAATTTTCCAATCAAAATCTAAATGCAGGGATACCTTATTAATGGAATGAGCAAAAAACATAAATTGGTGTTTGTCATGCGTAATAGTAATACAGGAGCAAATGCATCTTTAGATATACTCATGTAACAGAGCACATCTTTAATCAGGGGTCTTATACATAGTTGCATTACTAACCTAACAAATGAGATCATCATGACATCTTGTCGCATTTCTACTTGTTATTATCCTTTAGTACATTTCCCGACAGAAAAAGTCATGTCCCCGTTGCATCTTTCAAGCATGATCATTGGTTTAATTCTGATTTTCAGCATCACAATATATGCATATGAAATGCAGAATCGAAGATTTAAAAAACTCTTGCTAAGCGAATTCATTTGGAGACGTTGATAATAATGATGATGTAAGCACCTAGCACCCAATCCTTTAAGTACATAACAAATATTCATAATGTAAGCAATAATAGATCAAACTCCACATTGGAGTCTCACAAGCCTTAAGTATCTTGTTCCATTTTCAGCTTTGTACAACAGTATTACGTATAGGAATAATATAAGTAAAATGTCTTGGAATTGAATGCCGAGAATGCCCAAAGTTTTTATCTCCGTTTTCTATCCTAATAAATGAAGAAACACTCCGTCCTTCTGGCATGAATGGCTTGACAAAGTCTTAACGTGTACTACTTGTAAGTAACTATACTAGTACTAGAGGTATCCTGATTCCTTAAAAACTCTTGCATTTACCAATACATTGTAGTTATTACTAGGAACAAAGTCAACAGATCTTGCTCCTCTATGCTTTTCTTCAAGTGTAGTTAATACTTATTTTATTTTATTTCTACTTGCATGAGTTTACCCTTACCAAAAAGAAAAGAAACAAAACGTTAGGAGGCTGTTGATGCTAACTTTTTGCTACAGACATATCATACATATTCATGCATTGAAAAGAAGACACTTGACTTCATAGAATGAATCCAAATCTTCCATCAAATGCTTTATACACATAATGTTCCTTTATACTCGTTGCGATCTTTTTGGTAGAACAAGTTCTGTATAGCATGTTCTTTGTTCGATGGCTCTGATATTATAAGGATCATATTTCAGACACATATTCATATTAAAAGTAAAGAGATCTGTGATACTCATCTGAAAAATAAACTTAAAATAAAATAGAAAACGGAATATTAGGAAGAATGAATACCATTTCATTATAAGCAAGCTATTCATGCCAGTGTCATATGTATTACGTACTCAAACATGGAAAACATTAACGCTATGTCAATTGCGTGTCTTCAATTTGAACTTACCCATTTACTTTTTTATAAATACAACACTTCTTGACCGACCAAGTCAGACTACACTTTAAAAGTTGAATGGTTCTGGTGCCTACTTCTACACGAAATCCTGCATTTTAAAGGAGAGGCAAGTGAACAAAACTGGCCAAACCACCTTTGTCAGCAAAAATATTATGGCACTAAGCAGCTCTTTATATTATGCTCTCTGCTATATACCCATTACATACATACTTGCTTATAAGTCAAACCAAAACTGTACAAAGTATATAAAAGTGCTACAATGAGGGAAATATGCCTTTTTCAGACCGTCAGCGTCATATAATATCCTTCAGTACTATGCAGACTGACTGTAAAGATATAGATCTCGTCTCGTCGTGCATGTAAAGATATTATGGAGGGCTAAACATTTTTTCCATCACTGAGACCCGTCTCTCTAACTCCCTGCCGTACACAGAAAACATAGTTCTGTTTTTCTGGCACTTACTAATGTATTAAACTGCATTAACACATCCCATTATTATTACAATGTTTTCTGGCAACATCAGAAAAGCAGCAGGAGCCAGAAGAACAAGTGCTATTCTCCTCTGTATTATTGTTGGCTTACGGAACCAATGAGAACCAGTCAACTTAAAACCTCTTTCCAAGTAAAACGCATATCGATTCCTCCAGCAAGAGAAAAACCTAAAATGCTTACGGCAAGCATTATGTAGACATTTACCATACAATATAGATGTGTGTGTGCATTTAGCATTTGGAGAGTGATGCTGTGAATATTTCCCAATTGTGCAGCAGCGTGAATAAAATACCTCGTATTGATATTCCTTTCTTTTTGAAAACAATAACAAATAATTTTGAATATCACTCGGCAATATATGTCCTCATCATTGCTGCACGGTGGTGCACTACCGTATATTTTCCTTTATTACCATGATCATCGTTTGCTTTCCGCGTCAAGAGGAACAGTAGCAGAGAAAAAATGGATCATATTACGTGACTTTGGTGAAGCAAGTGCATTTTTCAGGGAATTGTATTCTCTTACAGCATGATATTTATGAGAGAACCAAGATATTGAAAATAACCATAATTGCAAGCACATTGCCAGTTTTGTGGTTATCTTTCGTGGACAGAAAACACGGACAAAGTGAACATAATTTAGTGAGTACGGATTAAAGTTTTAGTGCATTACTTAATAATTTACTAAATTTGCTGCCTATAAAATTTACGTATCAAATAATTTTGGAGGTGCTCATGATAGATATCTATAAAATAAGTAATCCTCTTACCAATTAAAGGATAACTCTTTGTTTATCTATCAATTCGACCAACTTATTAATCATGGAATTGCCTAAATAGCATTGCCAACAAACAAAAACATCCGTTAAGGTGTAGTTTTTGTCGAAATATACCCGTTCCAATGTTACTGATTCTGAAAATGGGTTCAAATGTGATATGGGAACATTCAAGTTCCCCTACAATAATAAGACGATAATAATTAAATTCATTGTTATATTTGGATACATTTACGAACAAAAATTGAATGAACGTTTACTGAGGTTGAAAAGTGCTTTCAAATTCACGAAACATATGAACAAAATTTGTGCTTGGATAAAAATATTGGAATATTGGAAATAACTTAAAATTTGGATCTGTTGGTTTTGGTAAGTCAAGAAATGTTTGTATTTATATTATATATCTGCAAAAGTCTGCTGAAAAATATCTTTACGCCTTTTCAATCCCTTGAAATGACATAGTTTTGCTCGTTTTTAAATAGTTTGATGATCAAACTTTGATCATTTAACTGAACCAGTTAAAAGCTGTGCTAAGGACATCTCGCGTGGTCTTACAAAACTGTAAATGTCTTTTTTCGATTTACATACTACTATTCCATATTCACTGTAATATCAATAATGTTAGATATCGGGTCACATAAAATTAACTTAAATAGTAAAGTTTATGCTTTTAAACCGCATAGATACCGTAATTTTCGATTTATGCCCCGGATAAAATTCAAATTGCATGGTACATTTTGGAAGGGTTCTTTATTTTTAATGGTCACTCATGAAATTTTATATAGATTTATTTATTAAATGCACTACAATTAACCGGTTTTACTTTAAAAACTGCCAACTTACTGTCGTATTCACAGAGTTTTTTATTGTCCTGAGAAAACCTAGAACTAGAGTGAATCTTTTTGTTTACGTCAATGGAATTAAATTTTAAAATTTTCCCTTTCAAAGGGGGGTACAATTCGAGGGAGGATACAAATAGAAAGAGAGAGAGGTATAATTTTTTTAAATCGGTAACTCATTTATAATAGGTTTTGTTGCCATAACTGTAGCATTCACGAGGTTGCTTCAGACATTAACCGAGAAAGACGCTAACGGTGCAGTTGGCTTTGGCTTGCAAACGTGCTTATTATGTTTGAACTATACAGTTCATAATAGTTTTTCCCGTTTTAAAGATTATAGAGCATCTACGTACATTATAGCACTCAAATCACTTAACGTACCATAATACCAGTCGGTAGTCATTTGAGGGCAAAAATTATACTGGTTGGCAGTTTTGAACTGTTGTTATTTACAATTTAACCATAAACCAAAAGGAAACCGTATGTGTTGTCTATGCAAAAAGAAAGGTATTCTAGTATACTAATGCGTGTTCGATTGGCATCCATTATTTGAGTTCATAAATATGTTCTATATTCTAAAAATTTAGAATAAAATACTTCAAAGCTGATTTAAATTTCTTTCTATTTTGACACGTACAACCATTGAAGTCTGCTAAGGGCTAAAAAGATTTTTTCAAGGTACTCCCATATTGTCATGTTTTCCACAGAATTATGATAGCATCAGAAAGTCGCCACCTTTCAGACAAGAAAACTTAATTATGATTTATGAAGTCTAGCAGTATTTAAAAGATATATTTAAAAAACAAATTTATGTGTACAAAATAAGGCTGTTTACAGCAAAAATCTTTTGAAAGTTTTGTCTCTGATGAAGTTTTGTTTGCAAGATGATTTTTCCGAACGCTGGTTCCACGCGAACAAAAAACAATACGTGGGGAAGTGGGAGTATGCATGCTTCGTTTGGAGGGGCAAATTCGAATAGCTAACAACAATAGCGCTTGTGAATTTTTTAGGAGCATTATGAAGTCAAGCAAAAATGCCAGCAATGTAGTTTTGGGAATTCTGAAGAACACAACAATTGCATCCTTGAATGTTTTCAGGCTTTAAAAAATCTTATAATTTAAGTATGTAAATTTAAACTAGCATTCACTACACAGTCAAGAGAATTAATTCCTCGGGCAAGAAGCAAAGATATATCGGAATACGTATTCGTTAAATCAAAATTCTGAAACAAAATTGAAAAGGTGATGATCTGAAGATTAAAGATCGCAAAAGGGAAGAAAAAAGTTTACGGTATTAAAATATATTGTATGTTGTTGAGTCTGTCGCCCGCACGATTTATAAGATAAAAATATTATTTATGCATGAGTTCATCTCCTCCTATCTTCAGCAGCCAAGCAGTTAGTACGTAAATAGGGTACGTAAAATACAACGATGAAAATAAAATGAAACTTTTCCTAAAGTTTTCTTGAACAGGTTGAAATAAGTTATTGTTCGTAAAATAAGAGACAACACTTGTTAAAGTCCCAGTGCATAAGGCTAGGCTTGAAAAGCTCATTTCCTATTTACAACTACTTGTATTCTGCTGCAGTAATGAAACGTGAGAATATAAATAACCCTTTTTGATCGGTGGAGACTCATAAATCCTTCCGAAACTTGAACCAAAGAAAAAGGGAACCCATCATTTTGTTCATTTTGGTGTCCAACCCTATTTAATACGGGCTTTTAATGTTCTATAGTCGTATTGTGTACATGTTATCAACAATAATACGTTTTCATACTAGTATTGATATATTTTATGCGCATTTAAAAATTACTCCAATTTTACAAAGAAACAACAAAGTATCTGGCAAACCATTACATGTGGCACCACAACGACTGTACAACATTTACAAAATGTTTTATACTAACATAGTAGCTGAAACTAACATCTAACGCTTATCCATGGTTTCTATTTTAATTAATTACTATGTATCAAATAATGTTTAATATGTTTAATATAATTTCAGAAAAATCATTAAGGTTCCTCAATATTTGAAATATTTAAACCTTCCTCTGGAATGTATTTGACTCACTAGGGTTGTATTGGCATTGTCGAAGTACTTTTCTTTAATAAAGTAGGAAGTGTACTTTATTACGCGAATAATACTAAGGAGCGAATATCTTAGTGATGCACTGCACAGCAACTATATGTATCAGTAGTTTGGACCGCAATAATTTAATAATAATAATAACCCTCGTCGTATCATCTATATCTATTAAGGCGCACGTACATACGCATGGATGCATGGAAGCATTTACGCTTCTTGGTAATAATATTTTCTGGCAGACACATAAATGAAAAGATGTCTTGCATCCCTTAATAGTAAACCTATTAACCTTAAAAATGAACAGGTTACTTATAGCTTTAAACTGCTGTAGCAGTACCTCCAACATGGTACAGCATCACCATAGAAAAGGGAATTTTGTGGGTATTGAAACAATGTAAGGCCTCATAAGATCTGGCGAACATTGTACCTAGTACCTATTCAACAACTGGAAAAACTTCGAAGTTGCATGCTGTTGGAGTGGAGTATTGTACAGCCGCTTGTTTGTTTTGTTTCAATTTTCCTATCAGCGCCAAATACTTGTTTCATTTCATGTGCATATTTCAAAATCAGAAAATTGTTGAAAGTACATAGATCCTAATTGTGTGCATTTCCAGTTTTTAAATACTATGCATCTGAAGGCGTTAATACATATATACAATGTATATTATACATAATAATGTTGAAATCTTTCACTATGAAACACCATAACAGGTAGGGTCAAGCCAAGCAATGATAATGCAATGAAAATCACTAAATATCAGTTACGAACAGCCTGTACGATGTGTACTGTTACGGGTTTTGATTTGGCAGACATATTTTTTGTCCCTCTTGAATATCATGCATACAAGTCTCTAAAAAGGTCGATGAAGGTTGTTGAGTTTCAAACCGTAAAAGTATGGTATACTTGCAGGGCTCTCTACAATATACACCAACTACCCGTCCCCAGGTGCTATTCATGCAATATCTAGAAGCACAGGTAACCATAATATTACAAAATGATATCAACTCAAGCTATCGTATCACAACATCACAACAGGCATCATCGTGTTCCCTTTCTTCGTTACATTTCTTAACCCTTAGTAAAGCTATTGCTTCTGCAATGTTGTGAATAGGTAGGTTTTGGGTCGTTCTTTTGAAATACACATATATGCATATGCCTCCACACGAAAAAACTAAATGGTACTGGTAAAATGGGACGAGACTTTAAAAAAGAGCCTTTTATACTAACCATCGTACCATCTAGCCAGAAAAGAAACCCAATTCTGTTATATTATATTACTACCCATAAACCTGAGCAGTCCGGAACAGGTTTTCCTGCACAAAGTATAAAAAACTTGGTACGTCGACAGATGCAATAAGAATTCCCTAAAAAGTCTTTTAGATTCAGTGAAGCAAGCAATTTAAGATAGAAAATTGAACCATTTTAGATAAAATTTAGTTTGAAAACAACCGTTGCCTTTAAAGATTGCAATGATTTTTTACAAATCCCGGTGTGCTACCAATTACAACTCTTTTCCATTGCATACGGCCATATTATACATTGTGCAGGGAAAAGGATCAGATCTGATTTCATATTACACATGATTGCTGGAAGTGAAAATAATTTATGATTGTATAATCCAAGCGGATGCAGCAGGCTTTTCTATATTTTCTAAATCTTTTTATGCTCAAAAGAAACATGAAAAATATATTAAACTAATAAATGCATCGTTTCTGCGGTTTTGGTTTTCAATTTCCAATTATTCAAACTACATAATCCCCAGTCCTATATAGAGTCCCCACTTACATGTAAAAGAAAGTCCCGTTCAATAGGAGTAAAATCTATTACGATACCGTAAAAATATACTTTCCCAAATTCACATGGTTTTCAGTTTTAATGATTTTATATCAACTGAAGAAATATAATTAGAGTCAGTAACTGACTTAAGTCAGAATTTGCAGCTGCTCAGTTGACGAAACACAGGAGAGGCTAAATACGTGATATCGTGCTTCTTTGTTAAAGGCAGGGATAAAAATAATATATCAAAATTCAAAAGTATTGAAAACATAATGATTACTAAGATGGTTGGTTGATGTTTAGAGTTGAATATTACCGTACTTTTCGATGAATATGTTTACTCAAACATTCAAATGTGCTTTCAAATGACATTCATACATCTCGTGGACGTTGCAATAAATTGTTTCCAAATGCTTCCGAATTGGAATTTTGTTTTTGCAATGGAGTCTTAATGGACTATGAAAATGAATTTGTCGCAAAAGCTGAGCATCTACGGATGTTTTACTGCCTAATGAGATCACCATTTAATTGTCTAGCGGTAAAGTCCCGAATGTCTTGAATTTTGTTTTAAACACAGTTATATGTATGTATACTACCGTACTAACCGTCCATTTCTTTCCTTGTAATCAAAAGTTTTATAATATTTCAAGGCTGCTGGGTTAATGAGATGTCATAAGTCAAACGTGCCGTTTTCAGCGTTTCAGGGTTAGGGAAAGGGTTATAGCTTTAGCTGAAATCCAATTTTCAATTTGTAAAGTCCTTATGACTTTGAATTGCAGTTTATAACTGCAATGCATTTCCAAGGTAGTTTGCATTGTAGTCAATTTCATTTTACAAAGGTATGATCAGACTTCTGGTTTTGTCTAGCGTCTAGTCTAGTGCAAATTTATATTGCTCAAACAAGGGTAAATAGAGTGATGTGATGGTCATTTTAACTGGAGTTAAAAATCAAATATCTAGTAGTGATTGATCCAAGTCGGTTTTCTACAAGATAAATAGTTTAGATATACATGCACATTTATTCTTCTAACTAAATGTCTCTGTTTCGATCATTCGTAACAATTCAGATAAATATTTTCGGTAAATTCATCATCATTGTCGTTTAATTTGTGATATTGGAATACAACCCTAAATTGACATGCAACCGCACAGAGCTGGTTAGGGGAGTAAACAAGAATGTTAGCCCAAGTTACACGCAACAAATCGTTCCTTTAACTCTTTCACTGTGCATCATTTTTCACACGAGAAAAATGCGAATAAAGCCCAGCCAGTTAGATTTCTAATGTCAGAACGTTCAAAACATGAACGTTTTTTGTCGTGAAAGAAAGAAATACACTGAAACATCCATTTAACAGAGCATTTCTCAGTTATTTATATTTCTTAACCTGTAACAAAAAAATTTAGATTCAGATGTATGAATTTTGTTTTGGTTTCTGTCGTCATTAAACGAAGTGATAGAAACCCTCAATATGTTTTCCTCTAGCATTGAATTGCTTAAAACAACTTTGTATTTCATTAAAATCCACATGTATTTTTTGTCTGGCAGAGGCCAGTGAGTCGATATTGATCTAGTAGTTTATTATTATTAATAAACATTTCTCTAGACCAAACGGTTTGGTTTTACTTACATTCAGAGCTCATTTTTGATATACAAAATAGTAATTTGTGGAACTTTAGTTGATTATTTTTTCCGCTATGACTTGTAATGCCTGAATGTAGTCCTCCTAAGAGAAAGAAAAATGTATATATATAGTATATATACAGCCAATCGGGGTCCTTATTTCTGCATTACCACTACACTCTTGCTTTTTGTTAATGCAGATCAATAAAATTATACATAGTTAAAACGAATGTATGAAATGAAATAAGAATACAATAAACCGTCATGTCAGGCAAGACGAAAGAATCTTCTATCAACAATGTAAAATGAGTCGAAATTGAGTTTAGCAGTTAAACGAAACCAAGGTTGAAGGTGTGTAGCCCGCTCGCTCTAGACGAGAGCTTGTTGTACAGGTAATGGCAATCCTACTGCTTTCTGGTTCGCCTCAAGTACGCTTTTCCTTAGAAAATGATCATTACAAACCCTGTAATTAAGTGGCGCCTGGGAAATCTTGCCTTCTTCCTATGCAGCACTCAATACATATTTGACTTGCTTGCCCGTGTGTACATGCATTATTCACCCAGGTCTACTTTAATAGACACACACGACTTATTTATTTATTTCTACAACCTTTTTACTACTCCCAATACCACCACTGCTAACCATGGCAGACAGTAGTTTTAATATACAATGAGGAACATTGTAGATTGGTCTCTTTTTGCGTTTCCCAGTGAATTAATGCTGTCAGTTTATAAACACGGTTTTATCAATTGGTTAGTTTGTGCATTTTATAGTGTGGACTAAATTGAGTCATGGCATTTTGTGTTGGTAGCTCGGAAAATCATCGAATTTGGTTTTACTTAAGCATGAACACTTATGATATTCAATCATTTAATTTTAGAAAACATATTGTGGGCAGTCTATGTTTATATCACCTTATATATATAGGGTCACAGCCAGTCACAAAGTCACGCAAATGTTCATAATTGCAATTCATAATCTGATAATATATAATTCTTTGGTATATTTGTATCAGATGTGAAAACTATATAAAAGGCTAAATTAAAGTTGATAAAAAATGAAAAGGCCAAATCAAGAGCCATTGTTTTCAGCAGATGACTTTTACAAATACATTTGTACATGGAAAATAGTTTTCATAGAAACTGTCACTAGAAAACAGTACATAGAAATCTAAATAATTGCTAGGAGCGAATCAAAGACATAAAAGCAATGACTATAACCATGCTTGATGAAGGTTTAGTTGCCATATTACAAATGCTTATTACACAAATAACTTTGGAGTTCAAGTTACAATTACAACCTAATTGCATAATATGTTCATTGGGTTGACAGTTGGATGTATTAAAGTAACATCTTGTGTTTTCAATGGAAGCAGAATTTCAAACGACGTGCTACTAAACTAAATTTAAACTAAAATTAAAATTTTTTATCGTTCCTTGTTTCATACAAACTGGAATGTAAAACTGAGGCATGTTTGATAAGTTTGCTTGCATGTTTAGATTGTCAAGAATGACAAGTTACCCAACTAAAACGAATTTAGATGAATTTCATTCTACGCAAAAGGTAAATTTCAGTTGGAATCATAAATATAAAACCATTAAGAAAATTGATTACCAGTTCAAAGAATTTGCAGAAGCAAGTTTTTAGTACATAGCTATATATGCAATCTGACATTTTATCTATGATCTATATCTATATGAACACAATAATGTAAACAATTTAATGACGTTTTGCATTTTATTTCTTAGTCAAAATATTTCTGAAATCTGATAGTTTACATTATTTTACTATAACAAAATTTTGTTTATAATTATCTATTATGCAAATCTGTGTTTTGAAATTTTAAGAAGCAGAGCTTTCAAACGCATAAGTTCAGTTCGGTGTAAATTGAAATCCGGATTGGATTTGGATTGTGGCTCCACAAACACTTCGAGCCAAATGAAATCTGAATTATGAAATAAAAAATTACGAAGCATGGATGGATGCATGCATGCAAGCAACCGTCGGTACGTTGTTTCGTGTGCGAAGCATGTGAGAGCAAACTTAACTGATGCACACAAGTCTGCTGGTTTCAACTTTCCACTTGGCACCTCAGACCCGCCTACTTGATTCTCATTAAGGCAACAAGGCAAGCAAGCATTTATTATCGATATGTGTAATAAGAAATGCATATTATACTGAAAAAGAACCACGCAATAAACCGAATAAAATAAGTACAATGAAAAGGAAAGGTTCACAATACATGACACATCAGCTTTGCATTTAATACAGCAAAAAAATGAGAATTCTGTGTACCCATCCATCTATGCATTAAACATCAATCATAATATTGCTTCCAGCAAAAAATTTCAATGTCAGTTGAAAATAGAAGTAACAGCCCACGGAAAATAGTCCAACAGCAGGTCACTTCAGACATGTGCATTTTATTATTGCACGCAAGTTTCTATTATTTTTAAATCTAGATTTCTTTTTCCATTTTACACAAACATCAAACATGACGTTTCTTGGTTTCTTTAAATTTGTTCTTGATGCTTGCACTTCTTTCAACTTTTGTTCAAGAGAAATGGGTGTTTTAGATTCATATCAAAAGTTGTAATCAGCAAAATTAACATCAAGCTTGTAGATTTGATACGACGAGAGAAAGATGAAAATATTTCCAAGCTTCAGAATTCTCCTTGGGGCACTTTTTCTCTCCCTCTCTCCGCCCAATGGTTTAATATCAGAATAGTAACAAAAATGTTTAACATTTTCCGTTCGCTAACCAAGTTCAAGGTAGAAATTATCCACGGAGTTTGATATTTCCTCCTGTTAAAGTTGTTGACCACATAAACTTGTAAAGAATAATGCAAATTTTTCAACTGACTGTTCACACGTTTTATTGTTAAAAAATCGATTATGCAGGATTATGTATCGACTCTTAGCTTATATGGCACTAATCAAGATTTATCGTTGGGTTCACAATTCTTCAAAGATACAGGGTTCTGTTTGACTACAAATCTTGTGATTATGATTCTTCGGAACGTATAAATTAAAAAATAAATTTGCCTTGGGACAGTCTGTAGAAGAATTAATTTACTATGACATGTGTAAAGAAGAAGATTCACAGAATGATATCATCAGCTACCTGTCACGGAGTATTATATGCATAAATCTAGTGCATGAAGTTGCTCATTTTGTCATTTTTTGCGTATGATAAGCAAGAATAATGATGTTTTATCCATTTTCATGTTATGTAAAGTCTATATAATAAAATTTTAGGACTTGCACAGGACATTGCATAGGTATATATTTTAGAACGTTAAAGGAACTCACGGATTGGAGTATATCAAATTGTATTATGATTATAAACTTTGTTTCTTTCACTTTTAACTTTTTTAAACTGAATACATAAGATGGTATATCATATATACCATATCCACTCATATAATATGCTGATGCTGATGAATTAGCTTTAATGCCAAAATTGATACTCCTACATTCAAGAGAGTGCTTGCACAAGCCTTTCTATGATGTTTAAATTCCATCACATCTGCTTTGTATGTGTCTCCTTTTTAATCCTTTCCATGTGTTTAAATTCAGTTAGTGCGAATACATAGTTTTGTACATTGATATATTTTAGCACTGAATAATATGCACAAATTTAAAAATATTTCACTCGCTTTTATAGAAAACCATGATATAGTTCAGTCCTGCCTGGTTAAAATGTTCTGATCAAAAAATGATGATCAAGTTTAATTTCATCTGTGGACATATCTTCCGTAACAACAATTTATCTCTGCGCTGTCTCTTGTGTCACAGCAGTGAAAGCTTTTCAAAGCGAAAATATCTAACAGAGGCTAGGTGCTTTAGAAAGAACATAATCTCGATTGAGATCGCTAAACAGCAAAATATCTCGAAACAGACTGGAAAGCACGTAGCACACATTCTGATTTGAAGAAATATATATTTCAAAAATATCATCGTCAATATTAATCTCAATACATGAGTTTCTAAAAATGTGGCAGTCTAATACTATTTTTATTTGAAACTTTTACCATTGGAAGTAGATCTCACCATAGGAAAAACCATTTTGTTTTGAATTTTGCGCAGCAAAAATGTACAAACAGTATTATCGTTGTATTTTTTAAAAATTTAATAAGATTTCAGCATTTATGAACAAGTTGAAGCATGTAGTTTTCATTGAAAACATTTGCGTTTAAAAGAAGCAATATTTGTCCGGTACTATAGACTTTGTACCTCAACTTAAGCTTGGTATTCAAATAAATTGCTGCTAGTGGACGAAAGTGATGCTTAAATTTTCCACGCAGCAGTTAAATCCAATTTCGACTCTGTGTTTGGATGAAGTGTTGGAAAACTTCCGACACCATTAAACGACAAAATGCATTCTCGGGAAAATCAGGATGCATCGTATGCATCAAGTAATTGCTATTAGCAGTTTAGTCGATATAATATGAGGCAAGGTTAGTTTACCACAAGAATATTTCAATGCAATGCAATGTGCATCTTCATTGGATATTTACGTTCTTTTAGCTCTGATTCATATTTAATATCGTTGATTTCTGATGCATGTAAGAACAGAGTCCAAACTCCAACATTAAAATGTACAAGAGAATAGATAAAAGGATGTGACATGTGATGTGTAGCAGGATTCTTGGTTTGGTCGCCGAGCAGTAAACACGCTGCTGGTTAGAGCTGTAAACATTCTAGCAGCTAAATTCCCGTAATAAGAGACGGCATACGCACCATTCCAATAAATACGCCCCACCTCAAAAAGAAATACACCCTATTTTAATAAGGCTGAATAACCATATCTTATACAAGTGCCAAGCAGACTAAGCGATCGGAAATTAAGATATCTAACAACCGGCGGAATGTACAACTGTGCTAATGTTTCCAAGTACGCCAACAGTTCAGGAAAATAAAACAAAAAATGAGAGCATTCAACCCTCTCAAAATTTAACACATACTCCAAGTGGAAGTAAACGTTGTCGGGAAACTGGAAATACTCCCTCCCCTCCTAAAAAAGACAAAAAGCACAAATCTTTTCCTAGTGACAATAACTGTACAAACAGTGACACAGAAACTGAAGATAATTTCACAAGCTGTGATAGTGACTCTTCGGTGTCCAGTGAGAACAATATCACGGTGGTTGAACAAGCTAAAAGTTTCGATATGACCCTGACAACTGAGGACCTTGAGAATTTAAAAGCTGTGATAGGAAAATTGCTGGACGAAAAGTTGGATGCGAAGTTGAACACCTTTGCCAACCGTCTTGCGGACACAGATGACAAAATCGAAAATTTGAAAAGATCCAAAAACATTTTGGTGTTTGGATTACTTGAACCACAAACGGAAGCTATTTGCGACCAAATAAAAGCGGTTGAAAGCGTTTTCACTAAAATGGGGCTAAGTGGAGTGCTGATTGACGATGTTATGCGACTCGGAAAGAAGGGCGAAAGACCAAGGCCAATGCTAGTGAAACTTTGCCGGCAATGTGAAAAGCGACAAATCCTAATGGAGAGAAAGAAACTAAAAGGAGAGAATATTTTCATCAATGAGGACCTAAGTCCAAAGCAGCAGGAGGTAGAAAAGGAACTTCTTAAATACTTCAAGGAGAAAAAGAAAACCGATAAAACCCTCACCAAATCTATAAGAAGAGGAGTCATGACCATCTGGAAAGAGGGGAAAATCCTGGGAAAATTTGCATTGAAGGAGGGGACTACAAACGTCGTGGAGCTGGAGGCATGAGGAGGACGGCCCATGGAGAAGCAAGGACAAACTACTTCTAATAAAATTTCTATCCTATTTTGGAATATTGAAGGGCTAGCTAAATTCAGTACGTTTGACAATCAAGACTTAGAATTTATTGTAAGCAACCATATCGTATGTTTGAATGAGACATGGCACACTAAGGAAACTGTGTTAGCACTGTTTAGTAGATATAACAAAGTAGAGCATTTTGCAACAAGAGAGCACGTCAAAGGTAGAGCAAAAGGCGGTATCCCGATCAACCAAAATCCCAGTTTTCCACCAATTCTACACCATATTTGAAGCTATCATCCACGAATAAAACTCGTGGAATTTAGGTGTCTAGTAAGTGGAATTCGCGTGTCGATGTCCGTCTACAACACGGCTAAAACACGTTGAATTTTGGTACATATGCGAACGAGAATTCTACCAATTTGAGTCCAATTTTCAACTACCATTTAACAGAAAAAATTATGCTCTGCTAGATACTTTATTAAAGTAACTTTAATGATAATTAAATTACAAGTACATTAACTTATCAAATAAAATTTATTTTATTTACCATCGTCTCAAAAATTAACACATTTTCTCTTAAATGATCTAACAAATCTCTTGATAGGATTCTGACTTAATTATAACACCCTGTGATGTCCCGCCCACGCCATTGTCTTTTCCAGGATTTAGCACTTGAGTGTCTGTCCTTCTGTCCAGTGCGTTGCAGGTCAAATGGTTGAGGAGACCCTTGATGCCCAAGTAGTTGGCCGCCTTTCAAAAGTCACAAAAAGTCACTTAAATCACTTATAATCAATTAAATACTTCATTGACATTAGATTAGATTCCCTAAAGGGTTAAAAGAAATTCCACTGAAATTACCGTAATCAAATGAAAGAGAATTCCTTGGTCCACCTCCACAAAGTTGGTCCGCCTTGGTCCTTTCCGCGGTTGGTTGTCCTATAAATTAAATGAATAATTACCACACAATTAGTTTTTCTCTTTGGTCAAGCATCAAATTAACAACTAATTAACGTTCTTTCAAGTTACCTGATTAAGTTCTGTCCAGGTCAACACCTTTTCCAAAATGACTCCACCGTTTTCTCCAGCACCGCCACAATTTCCCCCTATCCCCCTGGCCAGGATCCAGGGCACTTGCCAACCTTCTTCGAACAGAAGGTCACCTCAAAGTAAACCCAAATCACCTGCTTGTTGGCAGTCAACAGCCTAAATCGTAGTCTCCTAAATTTTTACCATTTTTCCTCATAACTGACATCGCCAAATTGACATTGACTTAACACAGCAGTTCAATTGCCATTCTCATGAAAAAATATTCACAATTTTCTCGGCGTTCAGCCAGCAAAACAACAACTGATCGTCAGTTACTAACGACAGCGGTGAGATTCAGGCTACCGGGCATTACTGTTTGCCCCACTGCTTTCAATGGCAACGGCAATCAGTATGCTTGTAGCTGTGAGGGTTTTTTAGTTTAAAAATTACACGTGGAATTTACGTGTTTTCTACGTATCTGGGACTTAATCATTTTTGGAGTCCAAGCTGAAAATGTTCAGCAAAGTTCCACGTGTTAACTACGTTTCTTAGCAGAGTACAATTCGTAGAAAAAATATTCTCCGAAATTTCCACGAAAACTACCAAAATACAACGTGTTTAGCACCTCTGTGGTTGATCGGGATCATACTATACTTTAGGAACGACATATTTCCAAAGTTCAAAATTCTAACTAGTCACAAAAATTTTATTTTTATATGGGTCAGGTCAAACTCACTTCAAAGCTTTGTACTTGGGTGTTCTTATATTCAACCAGGCAATGATAATGATAACATCTTAGCAGAATTACATGAAGCATTAGAAACCATTATTACCAAATACCCAAATGAAAAAATAATAGTTTGTGGAGATTTTAATGCAAGAATTTCAAACATAACAGACCTAACTAGTCAAACGATAACGGACCTAGGCAATGTAGAACGTACTAGAATATCTAAGGATACTACAATAAATCATAGAGGAAACATACTAATGGACATAATAAATATGCATAATATGGTCATTTTGAATGGTAGATCTAAAAGCGACGACGAAGGCCACTACACATTTGCCAACAAGCTTGGTAAAAGTGTAATTGATTTAGCAATGGTTAATAATCTAGCTCTTGAAAACGTCACAGATTTTCATGTATGCAATTTAGTTTCAGGCGGCCATTTTCCATGTAAAATCTTATTGAACTTCAATTTCCACGAACGCGTAGTAGTAACAAATAGCAAATTAAAATGGAAAGCACAAAATATTGAGTATTACCAAAACAAAATGCAGGAGCTGTGTGAGTCAGGTCTAGAAAACTATAATGAATTCGTAAATGCAATAAAACTTGCAGCAAAACATGCTGACATGACAAGAAAGCCGAATCAACACAACACAAAATGTAAAGCTTGGTTCGATGCAGAATGTAGCAAAGAAAGGAAACAGTTGACTTTGGCATTGAAAAGAGCAAAGAATGCAAACTGGAGTGCCCATGAGTGCAATGAGTACACATCTTGTAAACGTAAATATAATATGCTTATAAAAACCAAAAAAGAGAAATATTTTAAAGTGTTGTACCAACAAATTAACAACTGCCGAAATAGTAACGATTTTTGGAAAGCTGTCAACATTTTTCGATCTTCTCCAAAAAAAACCAGTTCTTGTGAATAACAATGACTGGCTAGAATTTTACAGTAAGATGCTTCCAAAAAGGTGCTACGATACATGTAGCTATAATGGTAACTTTGTAGAAGAATTAGAACGAGAAATTAGTATGACAGAGATAGAAGAAGTTATTATCAAGCTACGAAAAAATAAAGCAGCAGGCCTCGATGGTATTAGCAATGAGTTTTTAAAGTGTTTGCCACATGATGCTAAAGTACTGTTACACTCAATTTACAATAAAATTTTAATTTCCGAAGAAATCCCACTCGATTGGGGAGACTCTGAAACAGCAATGATTTTCAAAAAGGGTGATCCTGCCAATCCCCTGAATTACCGACCAATTGCCTTACTTAGTACATTGTTAAAAGTATTTACAAAAATAATTCAGCAACGGTTACAGAATTGGGCAGAGGAGAACGGAATTCTACCAGAATGTCAGGCAGGATTTAGATCGCAAAGGGGGTGTGAAGAACAAATTTTCATTCTTGAGTCGGCAATACAATTAAATATCCAGAAAAAGGGAGGTAAAGTTTACGCTCTTTTCATAGACTTTGAACGAGCATTCCCAAGTGTAGGACACGCTAAACTCTGGAAAAAGTTGTATAAAATAGGCGTATCTGGTAAGATAATTCGTATCTTAAGAAGTATTTATGAAATCTCCAATACAGTAATTAGAACAGAACATGGATTATCGGACAAAATTGATATGACCGACGGCCTTTTACAAGGAGAATGCACCAGCACTATTTTATTTAGTTTATATATTGCTGATATTGAGAAAGTACTAAAAGCCTCTAGCATAGCTGGGGTCAAGATAAACCATAAGTTTGAGCTTCATTTATTAGCATTTGCTGACGACATGTGTACAATGGCTTCGACTCCGGGCCACCTTCAAAGGAAAATTAATGTTCTAGCAGAGTACTTTGACCAGCTAGGCTTGAAAGTAAATCTGGCTAAGACGAAAATTATGGTTTTTAGAAAAGGAGGAAGAATTGGTAATTTATGCTTCAAATACAAAGGTGAACCTATAGAAATGGTCAATGAGTATACTTACTTAGGAATTCAGTTTTCCAGTAGTGGTCTCTTTTCTAAAGCGGCAGGAATAATGAAACAAAAAAGCCTCGCAGCGCTGGGAAGACTTTGGCAAGTAATTGAGGCTGGAAAATCAAACTCATTCAATACAAACTGCCACCTTTTTGACTCACTAGTGTCCACAATACCTATGTACTGCAGCCACATATGGAGTTTACGATATCTTGACATGATTGAACAAATCCAAAATATATTTTTAAGAAGAACACTAGGTGTTAATAATTTTGTACCAAATTATTTGTTGAGATTAGAAACAGGCAGGCCGCCCCTAAAGGTCAAAGTCATTAAACAGTGCCTATTATTCTGGCTTAAACTCTTATGCATGGACAGCGAAAGATATACAAAGATATGTCTATACGCTTTGATAGAAAATGTAAAGTATACAAACGGGAAGTGTTGTGAACCAAAACTACGTGTCAGGTTCTATCAACCTTAGACGCTACGTCCAAATTGAACGTAACCGTTTTCCAACAATATCAGATCGAACAAGAGACTTCGATGACAAAAATATGACTATATTTTTAGGACTACAATGAAAACACAGACTAAGAGGTTTTACGATAATAGGACAATTTATTAACCACAAACGAATGACAACTATTAGACTTATCAATCGACCTGCTACGAATTACTTATCGATTCTCTCTCAAAAGCGAACGAACAATGAAGAATAAACGATCAACTGAGCTGACCGCTGCTTGAGTGCATTTACTACCGAACGCGTGGAGTTGTTTATTTTGACGATGACGACCACGCGTTCCTAACTTGTTACATTGACAACTAACTAATCTCGTTGCGTTCACAATTTAGGCTAAATTTGCACCTCCATTCATAACATCCTCCCACCAATATTAATTGAAACATCGTGAGATTAATATTCTACTAGTACAATTTACAGTGCGTAGCTTGAGTCTACTTCCCAGAAAAATATGACTATTTTTTTTTACTCATCATCTTACGGAAGCTTCTTAGGGCTTTTACAGAACAATCGTCAAACGTAAGACATTCTACATTGTCATTTTTTACTTTGTAAGCTAAACACTGTTTCGATTTTTAAAAACTTCGACTACTGAAATTATTCTACAACGGTGGGAAAATAGAATGAAGACGCTTACATATTTTCCTACCCTAAACAGTTTACAATTCACAAAAAACTGTTCATATTTTTCTCAAAATCTAATTATTGCTACATCTTTTCTTTACAATAATTTTGACTCATTTCAATTTAACAAGATACTGCAGTTGAAACAGAGTTACTAGCTACTTTATCTTAACTCGAGCACTCCTGTTCCCACGCCTGCCAGATCTCTTCCTTGGCTTGAACCTCCCACCTAGACCACGTACCATGACTTGCTTCATTACACTGGACACGGGTGTGATGAGATGCCTTATCTTGAACTGTCCTCTGAATACGTCCAAGAAACGATCATTCTTACCCCGAGAAAAGGTACACTTCCCTCCTTCCACAGATGGAATCACGATAGGAGTTGAGTGTTCCTCTCCTTCCCCCGGAGAGCTAGGCTAAATTTTAGGCTAAATTTTAGGCTAAATTTGCACCTCCATTCATAACAGGAAGTATAACTGGGTTACTCAGCTTAAAACACTGCTTGGCTCGTATGGCCAAGCAAACTTATTGAACAATCTTACTCCTGAAACATTCTGTGTGGAATTACACATTTGTTTACAGTCAATAATAGACCAAACCAGACAAAATGACGTGAGCAAAGTTAGAGATTCTAGTAAATATAATTACTACTTGGGAATTTTACCCGAACTGCCACTTCCTGCCAAATACTTAAGCTTCGATCTTACTAGAGAAAAAATAACTATGCTGGCACGTGCCAGAGCAAGTTCTTGTTACTTTCATTACAATAATTATAAACATGTATTAGACAGAGAAGATATGTGTGGAATTTGTTATGAAGAAGTAGAAGATGTTGAGCATATGATACTAAAATGTGCAAACAACAAAGGATTTTCTCGTGCTTTCATACATGAAAACAAAATTATTCCAAATGCAGAAGGTAATTTTTGGCCAAATATATTACGTTGCGACACACAACAGTTAGCCATTTCCACTTTTCGTTTAATTGCAGACTGTTTAAAGTCCAGACAATTTATATTCGAAAATTGAAACATTAATATATTGATTAGTAACTTACAATAGATTGCATAGTGTGCCATGTCTCATAGGCTCACAATTTTAGTGTTTAATCAAATTTCTCTCTGTTAAATATTACACGTAGCCTAAAACTCAATGTACTTTCAGTTGTCCTTACATAAGATATTGTACTTACGCCAAATATTTATATCATTTGTGTGTACGGTTACGTGTGTATTTATTTATTTATTACTTATACTAATATAATACATTTATAATATATTTATAATAATTCAAACCAAGAATCATACTACACTTGTATAATGAATGTTAAGATTGCTCCATGGGCCGTGGCCCGAAGGGCAAATGAATAAATAAACTATCTATCTATCTATCTATCTATATTTTAGCACTGAATAATATGCACAAATTTAAAAATATTTCACTCGCTTTTATAGAAAACCATGATATAGTTCAGTCCTGCCTGGTTAAAATGTTCTGATCAAAAAATGATGATCAAGTTTAATTTCATCTGTGGACATATCTTCCGTAACAACAATTATTTATCTCTGCGCTGTCTCTTGTGTCACAGCAGGGAAAGCTTTTCAAAGCCAAAATATCTAACAGAGACTAGGTGCTTTAGAAAGAACATAATCTCGATTGAGATCGCCAAACAGCAAAATATCTCGAAACAGACTGGGAAGCACGTAGCATTCTGATTTGAAGAAATATATTTCAAAAATATCATCGTCAATATTAATCTCAATACATAAGTTTCTAAAAATGTGGCAGTCTAATACTATTTTTTATTTGAAACTTTTACCATTGGAAGTAGACCTCACCATACGAAAAACCATTTTGTTTTGAATTCTGCGCAGCAAAAATGTACAAACAGTATTATTGTTGTATTTTAAAATTTTAATAAGATTTAAGCATTTATGAACAAGTAGAAGCATGTGGTTTTCATTGAAAACATTTGTGTTCAAAAGAAGCAATATTGGTTCGGTACTACTGACTTTGTATCATAACTTAAGCTTTGTATTCAAATAAATTGCTGCTAGTGGACGAAAGTGATGCTTAAATTTTCCACGCAGCAGTTAAATCCAATTTCGACTCCGTGTTTGGATGAGGTGTTGGAAAACTTCCGACACCATTAAACGACAAAATGCATTCTCGGGAAAATCAGGATGTATCGTATTAAGTAATTGCTATTAGCAGTTTAGACGATATAATATGAGGCAAGCTTAGTTTACCACAGGAATATTTCAATGCAATGCAATGTGCCTCTTCATAGGATATTTACGTTCTTTTAGCTCTTATTCATATTTAATATCGTTGATTTCTGATGTATGTAAGAACAGAGTCCAAACTCCAACATTAAAATCTACAAGAGAATAGATAAAAGGATGTGACATGGCGAGGTTTAAAGAATGCCTACTTGAAAAATGTATCAGTCATACGAGTCGTAGTATGCCAACATAAAAAATAAAAATAAATCCAATCGATCAAGTGCATTGTAGTCCCAATATTAACAGTTAATATAAATTTCAATTGTAAACACATACAATTCAGTTCAAATACAAATGTTGTAATATTTATTCATTGGAAATACTCTTTCGTAAATCATGTTTCGATTAATATGCACACGCAGGAGTCATCTAGTTATTTCTAATAATTATCTACTTATGAAATGAACCCTTCATTTACACTGCCAAAAAGCTATTTCATATTGCCTACATTTTAATTGGAAATTTGATGCTGGATCATTGTAGAAGAAATTTATAGATGCTCAAATGCTGCCATCTTTGAAAGATAATATCAGTAAATGATTTTATCACAAGCAGTAAACTGCCAATCAGAGATTTTTGTCTGTTGCGTTGAATATCATTGCAAACAAATTTTTAAATATGCGTTTTGCTGTTGTAATATGCGTCTGCATTATTCAACTGGAGGAACGAGTGGCGACGTCGCAGGAAACAATAAAGAAGCGAAACAAATAAAATGGACGCGATTATGACGATTCCGTAATGAAAAGAATTTTTATTTGATAGGATGCTTACCACCTCTACTTCTTAAGTTCCTGTACGTTTCATTAAGCTGCTAGTATTCATTTCAGTTTTTCATTATATGAGATGAAGATGAGTTTATAATAGATATTGTTGTAGGTATACAAATTGAAGTTTCTTTTCATTGTAACTGGCTTTGCAGGACATATATTTTACTTTTCAACGTGAGGTGAAGAGAAAATGAAACGTAGGAGCGCATCTTAGCATGTGTGTGAGTACATACTTGAACGGCATAAAAAAGTGGAGTCGGCGCCAGAAAACCTTTTAGTTGAAGCTTGAGAAGTCTTCTTCTTTCAGACAAGCAAATGTCCATTCTTTTGCTGGAAAGAGAAAGAGAGAGGGAGGACTGAATGGGTTATTGTGTTAAAGAATACATGATGCATTCCTGGATCCGAACGTGTTTCTAATTCTTTATTGTAAAACGTAAAGGAAGGGACCTTTCGTCTTTCTTGTTTGAAGGCTCTTAAAAGGAACAAGCTGGTAATATAAAGTAGTAAAACTGATCAAGTGATCATACCATCTTGTGAAATAGTTTGGCCAACGTAAAATATTATATGTTTATACTTCTTCTTGTTGACTCGACCTATGAATCTATCATGGTTTAAAGAAAAAAGGCTGGTTGAGATGAAAAGAACGTTCAGGAACTCGGAAGCTACTTAAGAGAGACTAGGAGTAGTTTCCTCTGTTAGATGCCATTTATTTAGTAGCAGCGCCAGACTAAGTCGCTGACTAAGCCTTTGTTAAGATTAGGGTGTTTTATAGCAAACATTTGTTCTTATTTACTTAAAACATGAATAAAAATATATTTAGTGTTGGAAAGTTGATGCATGCATTTCAAATTACTATCCGTGTAAATAAGCATCAGTAGTAGATTATTTGAAAAGGATATCATATTTTGAAATATGATGACGAGAGATCCATTGAGGTAAACTTCAGATTCTTCGTGTTACCTATTTTTTACATTTACTATCTATGAAAGAACCGTTGCTTTTTACTGGAAGTAGTGAAGCAATTTTGCTCTTTTCTATTGACTGGAATTTAAATACCCATATAACATTCATTGGAAAATCAAACGACATTTTATCTATAAAGAGCCAAGAAATGTTTGAAGTTTTTTTTTGAATTTTTGCCGACTATCAACTATTGCGGGTAAATGTGTAGTAGTAGGACTTTACGAAATGATTGCAATAAACAATTGACCAAAAGTGTCCATTACATGCAAACTGCATAGTATTATAACTATATTAACTATAAGTATATTATACTAACGTTGACTACATTTTATTGAAAGAATTAATATCTACGAATACTAGGCGTCATGTTGGGATAAAGTCGTGCGTAAAAGACAGGCAGACAAGAAACAGTAGATGGCAAGAATACGATCATTTTGACATGTCTTAACTGGAGAATCACCACAGGAAGCCATGTATCTTCTCAACTTTTTCTCGAGATTTTCCTTTTGCTATTAGTTACAGCCACATTTTTACTTAGTGCCAGCAGCATGCAGTCTATTTTATATGACCAAAATACTCGTGATAGTGATATTAATCTACAAAGGAATGCTTATATTTGATTATAAACGATAAAGTTAGT
The DNA here is from genome assembly GCA_029691765.1 of Entomobrya proxima. Lineage (NCBI taxonomy): Eukaryota > Metazoa > Arthropoda > Collembola > Entomobryomorpha > Entomobryidae > Entomobrya > Entomobrya proxima. The sequence goes on from CM056168.1 coordinate 15,875,996, forward strand.
CTCTTGATCCACGCTTATGTGTAATTGTTCTTGAATAACATCTTGAACAGCATTGTGCATCTTGCTTTGAATTGGTTGCAGAAAAGAACTTAATGCCATACTAGTTGCATCGTAATCAGTATGCCATGCCGCGTAGATGTATCGATAATGTAATTAATACAATAATTATACGCTGATTCCGAAAGATAAATGTAGCAAATTAATTACATGTAAAATGCATGAATTGCGGTACTGCTAATTCTGCAGGATTGTTCAAAATAAATGTTAAAGAATTGTCGTGTGCTTAATAAAAAGATAATATGGTTTATTTATGGCATGGTATCGACATGTAAATATTTAAGTATGTGGTGACCAATTACGTTTAATGTGAAATTGGGATTTTGAGCAAGTGTGGCAATCCTTGCATACAAACATGTACATACAAAGCTAAAACAGAGATGACGGCACCCATAAAAAGTACACGCATAACGATGAGCATTTTCTAGAAAAAATGGCTTACTTGCAGGTGATAGGTGAGCAGGTGTTCAATAAAAGTTGGCTTTTACTTTATATAGATTTGCATCTGATTTACATATTTTTATGCATTTTTAAAACTATCAAAGTATGTTCTTTTCAAAGACACCCAACATTTTCAACGCTTTTGTGCTAGTCAGTCTCGCCTAATAATATCTGTACATTTGGCTGATTAACAGATAGCAAACACTCCATAATAAAAATTCAATCCTTTTGCACCAGCAACATTATGTCCATCATTTTGTACACTGGTTATGTACTTTCAGTAAATTGCAATTTCGATGAAACCATGCTGGTGAAAGACAGTGGGACTAATGATGTGATACAAGAACGAATTGTGACTGCAGTATAAAACAAAATTATAAAACCATAATAGTCGCGATGGGGGTTTCCAATAGGTTTTGGCTACAATTCATTTTAATAGTAACTATATGCAGGTATTAAAATATAAGAAGAAACTCTGGCATTTCTCATAGAAAGGTTACTTGCTTTGAATAATACATTACGATGGCAATTTTTACATAGTTTGAATGTTGCAATTTGCAAGTGCAAACAAGTGAGTTTGTTGGTACTTCTACTTTGTTGTTATCAGCTAACGAGTCGAACAATATGACGCATAACCGAAACCTGAATGAAATGAATTATTGACTCAGTTCAGCCCTTTCAACCTGTGGGCAATGCAAAATGTGTAGCAATAAAAATAATAGTGAATTACTCATAGTGAAAATGTATTGAAGGAACTCTTGGAAATCATTAATATTGTTAGTCATGCCAGTAACATTGGCAAAATACGAGGGTATCAATGTCTCAGATTTCCAATATAATAGATAAATTTAAGCTAAAATGAAGTATATGGATGGTATCAATACCAAAATTCACTGAGAGGTTAGCCGAGCAGCACTGAACTAAAAATGAGAATGGGGTGTAGAATAAATTGGAGAAAGCGATAAAAGTTACAATTTAAAGCAAATACTCATGTTCACTTCAGAGCATTAACTAAGTTTATGTATGACTAACAACAAGCATGCATTGTTTATCTTGTCTTGAATTAAAAGATGACGTTTGCCGTTATGTATAAAAGTCTCGCCTGTTTTTTCGTGAGACCACCATTCAAACAAATAAGGTACTAATAAGGGCAACACAAAAAGCTTTGTTGCCTCCGGGTCTCAAAAAGTCACCAGTAGAGGTCCTTTTCATCAGATTTCCTTTAGGTATCTTTGCATCATTTCCTTTGCACGCAAACATAATAGGAAAATTTTTCATTCATTTGTTCATACTTACACTTATGAATAATTGTGAGTTTCACCAACAAATATAAATAGGTATGTAGCCAGTATATACTAGTAGCTTATATAGTGTGTATAATATTAATGATTCAAAGTATGCAGGGATGTGGCTTTACTTTTAAACTATATCCGCATGTAATTGTAATATACAGAAACTCAATTTTATTATTGTTCCCTAAATGTTAACCAATTAAACTCATATTTATTTGAAATAAATGATTTCAAATTTTAGAACAATTGATTTTTACCCCCTCTAATACAAAAACGCGAATTACTACCTGAGTGCAATGTGCGATGATAACAGTTTTGTTAGATTGAAAAGAAGTATCTACTACTTTTTCCAATTCCCTACCGATGTAGTACAACCGAATATTTGCAACCACTTGGTGATTTACATCCATGTATAGTTCATAGTAGTCAGAAAGGATCGGACATTTAGGCAGGTGTCAAACAGACATTCGCATGTTTTAAATCAAAATTTCAAGGGAATGAATATTAATTTATAGGGACTGTCACAACGCAAACATGTCAGTATCACCGTTCTCAATTTTTTTCATTTAAAAAAATATACTATAATTATTATCAACTCTATCGAGAAAATGTACCGTTTCATGCTTGTACTCATGTATGTAACTTGCCCAATCTAAGATGATTAAGTTACGAATATATTTAAAATTACATCTAACTGTTTGGTTATTGTTACACTTTATACTTATACTTTTGCCAAGTTTTTAAGCAAAGAGTAAACGAGAAACATCATCAAGATATTATAGTGTGCACTAAAAACTGTTTCTGGCTCAGTGTACGGAGTGATTTTTGAAAACTTTTAAAAACAACTATTCGAATTACAAGCATAACATCTTGAAGTGCGTCCAAGTGGGAGAAAGATCATTACCACATTCAACACAAGTTTACATGAGAAGAGACAAGAAAAACCTTGAAATGCTCCACATGGAGTCCTTTTCTGTAATATGCTTCATGCAATACGTAATAAGCCTTCCTGCATCTCCAACCAACTCATGCACTTTGAAAATCATTATAATCTTATCCAACCCGAGAAAAACTGTCTGGAAAACACAGCTGGGTTTCCGTATTGAAATGTTCTGACATACACGTATATGATAGCTTTTTGGGCTCCCTACTACTTTGAAGCTGGAAGCAAAGTGATACTGACGATTCATATAATATAACATATTATACATTCTGGAGATGTTAAGCGTAGAAGTAAACTGCTCAGAAATCATAAATAATGAGTTTTCCTTAGGGAGCCAGGAAAACTATTAAACATTTTTTGAAAATTACAAATGGTTTGGGCTGGTCAACATTTTCTTAGTGTGAAATCTGGGCGAAACCCTTAATTGTTCACCATATTTAGTTTGATGGCTAATAAGTTCTTATGACTTGTAAGATAGAATAACAATGAGGCATTAGGCATTCATTAATTTCGTCACAACTTGTTACCTTATTCTAAAAGTATGAGATGCATTCAAGACAAAATATTTTAATGTTGAACCAAAATCCTTGCATCTTTAAAAAGCGTTGAATTACGTGTGTTGAAATGCGAAAGGTGTTTATGATTTTATTTATTTTTATTATTGCAGAAACCACAAAAGCTAACGGCTGTTTGGCTTTGGCGTCGTTGGAATTCAGGTGAAAATTGGAAGAACAATCAAATTCAGCATAAAATACAGGTACAAAATTGTCAAAATAAAAAAAAATACGTAAAACAGCAATGATTAGTTATTCTTTAAAATATATAGCCTAACAAGGTTAAATCTACTAGACATATATGAAGCCATAACGTCTAGACAAAATTTTTTCCCAAAAATGATATCTAAATTGTTTCAATAGTTGCATCGCACATTTTATGCATATGTCGCAGCATAAACCATTGGTCATTTTGTATGACCATCTGCAACCACCAACGGTGTCATTAAGAGTCTATTTTTAAATTGGTACAAGTTTCATCGAAAATTGACTTTTTTATGAAAAGTTATGGACATTTTAAGTTGACGACTTTTGACATTGAAAAACCATTGCATGGGCCTCAATGTCAAAGGGCCCGAGGTCAAGGCCAAGGTCAAGGTCCCTTAAGTCCAGTTTTACTCAACTTAGTTCTACAAATGAGGTATCGTTAGAAAGCCCATAAAATGCACGTTCGTACGCAATAATTGGATCTACAAATATAATTAACTACACGACTACCAGACCATCCCTCCGAGTCATACCCCCATGACCTCTGACCCAGTCACTAAAACGGCTCATGCACACAAACTATTGGAGGTTGGTTGGCAAGTGGCATATCAAAATGATCGTCATGAGAAAGGCTATTATAATCTAGGTGAACACAGCCCGCAACTAAGTACTTGAGATTTTATGGGCATTTAATTGAAAAAATTGTAAAAAAGACGCCAAAATCACACATAAACGCTTATAAAATCTCAAGTACTTGATTGCTTTGTAGACTGGCAGACTGTTTGTCTTTTTCTTAATCTCTTCGTACAACAGGTTTGTAGAATGGAAATTAAGCATATACAGAGCAAGTGTGACAGGTTGGTTTTCTTCGTAACTGTTTTTAGAGAAAGAAACTCTGCAGCATTGTAATAATAGGTATGATACTCATAGTCAGTACTTTGTTAGCGTGGGATTTTTACTGCGGGGGTGACATGTATCAAAGGGGCAACTTTTGACAATCATAAATTCAGGCTGTATTGAACAGAAAAAAAGAAGGATATCAAGTTTACAGCTTTTGGCTTTTTGGGCCTTCGACTTCACCTACGTGCAGGTGTTTCAAAGTTGGTCGGTATTACATCTTTTAGTATAGTGCATCATGTTTTCGTTTTACTAGTAACACGGTTGCATTTTATCAAAGAACACTAATAATGTGACCAATAGTTGAATGTTTTTTCTTTATGATAATACTCCCAATCTTGCTGCCAAAGTCGACTTTTATGTAGTCGTACGCGACCATTCACACCTTTAAATGATACAAACACACAGCTATAAGCTTTTCTGCTGCATAGAACGATTCACTTTTACAAAAGCCGAACTTCGGGGCTTATCTTCTACAAAAGTAGAGCCTCACGTCTCTAAATATTATGTACTACACAATATAGCAGTTCAACTTAGTATGTACAACATAGTTCATTTGCTTGTTCACTAACGATTTATGTAGCACCTCGAAAGCAATAAAGCAGATATATAATGCACCTAAACCACCAATTCGTTTTTTTCATATATTGAAACTTGTGCAACATTTTATACAGAATTGACTTTTCGTGGAAGCTCGAAACTTTTTCTTTGATGTATGCCTTTTGAGTTTAGGGAATGATGCCGGTGTTAAAAGTAATAAATGAGATAATTCGTTTTGTTCTGTAAAATCATCCACTGAAGACAGAAAAACATCTTTGGTTTACTCCTTTTCTAATTCTCTAGCAAGCATCAAGCATCTAGTATTTGGGATACTTTATGTAAAGATACGTCAAAGAACCTCAGGAAACTTTAACCGGTAGTACATATTCCAGTGCGTTTTGAGGAAGTACTGAGGGGATGGCCAGTATGTTTAGATTTGTTTACAAGGGTAAAGAGAGTAGGAGGTCTTCGGGATCCCTTGGCTTCAAACATGATGATATAAATTTTTCTTTCACAACAATATTAATTTTCACACGATTCAGTATCAAACATAGCGTTCAAATTGTTTAAATAACTACTTAAAATTACTAATTTGTTTGTTGATAATATTACCCATACTTTTGACTTTGATCAACTTCACAACTACATATTCTACAACCAAGATCTTATGAAAAGTCAATTCCAAGGACATAGGCCGAAATAAACTAAATCTTTGTTGAAAATACTGATGAATTAGCCATCTAGTAAGAATACATAATACATTCGTATCCATCCCTGATTTGAAAGAGAAAAGTCTTCAATCATCGGATTATGTCACGTTCAAGAACTTTGTTGGCGTTTTGTAAAACTTTTGCTTCGTGTTCTGTCATACAAATTACAAAATGCAAGCGAGGCAGTGAGTGATGTTATGTTGGTTGGCTGACATCATAGAGAGAGTTTCCAGAGGTACGCATGATCATTGGTGTCTTAAAAGGAAGTCCAAAATATTATACTCCTTGTTTAGCTTTAATTTAAGCATATATTTATAGTTAGCGACAAACTGATTTCAGTGAGGTTAAAAGAACTGCTTTTAAAAATAATACCTATATTATCATTTATATAAAAGCACAATCCAATTCTTGGTTGTTTCAAATACAAGTTTAAGTTTGCTGGTTCTAAATCTTATACTTGAAGTGTACTCTCTAGTTACATTCAAAATGAAAAATACTTTTCCATTCCCTTTTTCTTATTATTGTTACACTGGATTTCTTTTCAGATCCCTTAACCAAGAATTGAAGATATAAATTCGTGTCAATTGAACAAAACCGCTTTGTCTAATAAAACGTATTGTGCTAGGAATGATTTGGCATCTCTTCTTAAATCCAAGATTCAAGATGAGAAAAAATTATTTATATTTATGCTAGTCCAGCATTCAATTCAATAGCTTTTCTACAAGTGTTTCATTACCAACTAGTAATTCCCTTTCGTTTCATTGTCATTATGTTATTAGTATCCCGTGTACCTGAATGATGCCATGCCTATACAGTCCCGTGTATTGATCATCTCATTTTCTTCGATTCGGCACGGTTAGGCAGCAAAGACATTATAAATTGTTGAATATCGTGTTATTTTACAGCAACAGCACCTCTCGAAACCGAAACGTGTAACAATAATAATAACAATGAATAAAATCTTTTATGTTCCTGTTCCATCAGCACAGCATCCAACAACAATGCAATTATACTGTTCCTTTATTCAAGAAAAGGTTCGAACCCAAATCCAACACCATCCATGAATTATCAGTGCATGTGACGTGAATGGGCCATTTCTACTGTCATGTCATCTTTGGGCTTACAATCTGTACTTATTGTTTTGGTGGAGAAGCTCTCAAAACTTTAATGCTCAATAGCATAACTGTTCCTTTTATAACTTAGGAAAGCAATAAGTTTGCATGCAGCGCGGTCATATAGTAGAAGTAAATACATAGCAATATAATGGTATTCTTCAGAGCAATACTCATACACACTGCTTTTCTCTTCTTACTTGAAATTTGTTGTAAATGAAATGAAGGGTTCCATAAACGGCAGGCTAAACGACGTTTCACTTGAAAAGGAACTTGTAACCAAACCATATTTGTAAGGATCTATGCAAAGTCTTATTAATAACTAAGCCCACATAACATAAAGAAGGAAATGAGAACTCCTTTCTTAAAAGAAGATAAAAAAGTTTAAAGTTTGAATATTGCCACATGTGAAGGGAATGTTTCTCTCCTTGTGTGCTTCTATTTAGTGCGTTTCACGGTGAATGTAATTTCTAAGCATTTCATTTCTTGAAACGAGCCTTTGTATTCATTATTATTATTATTCCTCTCTTTTCCGAATTCCCAACAAAGGAGAATAAGTACTCCATTGCTTTGCAGGCATGGCCAGCATCCAGTGCCAAAGAGACTCTTCTTACACTTTAGTTTTTAAGAAAAAGTTTCCACGCTTGCATTCATGTGTCTGATGCTTGACCCTTTTTACGCCTATGTGAATTCCAAACTTCACAAGGGGTAAAACGAATACACCGTGTAAAATCCTTACTTTTACGAGAAGACTATATGCACGCAGAACGCACAATGTCCAAGCCAAGGGTCGGGTCTTTGCATCATGGCATTTTTTCTCCCAGCTTACAATATTTATGTACCAGTTGCTGTCAAAAAAGGAAATGAGCGGAAAGCGGGATGGGATTCCTGCAGCATCATACCGTGCACACTTGTTCAAGGGATACTACTGTTTGAAAATCAGAAATATCATGACTCGACTAAGTTTTAATGCGCTCTTCAATGCCAGAAACTTTTGAAGGAAAAGAGAATCCCTGCTTGCCCAAGAAAATGAAAAATATCATAACAATAATGCGAAGACACAGTCGGGAGTCCTTGTTCATTTACGAAGAAACGACATAAAATGCCCATAATTCAAGCGTACGAAACCAATGCATTTTAATAGCTATACCTTCTTTAGTTTAACTGAGGTTTACACACAATCGTTAACTCTAACTATGATATATACTTCCTTTTATGAAAATACGGACAAATGAAAAGTCTGTATAAATATATTATGTGTATACATCTTATCGTTGTGCAGGTTTGGCTTACAAGTGTTTTTATACATCCCTTCTCAGTATATAATAATTAAAAGCCATCTCTTATTTCAAGAAAACGAGACAATTTTAATGATATCGCTGGTCAGGAGTTGGTGGTGTTACTTGCTTCATAATTAATGAAATTCTTTTTTAAATATGTAGGAATATGTGTGCACCGTTTATGGGCTCATTAAAATTGAATTTTAAGAAAACTGAAAATTGGAAGTGTACACTTTTTACTTTCTTTCATCTTTAGCTGAGGACGTATTATTGGGCAACACGTATTGTGCAATGTACGTGAGAAAAGAAACGTCTTCTGCACTCGGCAGTAAATAATAAGCTGTGTAAGCTTGTATTGAGTACATGTGATCTAAATCTAAGATCATGTTATTGACGCCTCGTTTCTCGTGTGAACTTAAGATTTATGCGTGCATACGAAATGTAATATAATTTCTGAGGTACGTATTACCTGGTGTCGATTCCATTTTTATCAACTCAATCTAACTTATATTGATTATATTGAGTGAACAGGTTTGTCTCAGTTAAATTGCATTGCATTTATAAGCTGACAGAATATTAGTAAATCAGTAAATCCCAATTAAATTTGAACCTCAGATAAATCGTGTTCAAAATCTAATCCCAGTCGGTTAAATTGCATTATAGGCTAACACAATATAAGTTAAATTGCATTAAACTTTAGTCAATCTCAGATTGGTCGTAATTAAACTTTAACCCAAGTCAGTTTATTCGTTCAAATAAAATTGCGGTTTAAATTTAATGCACCTAACCTGAGCCGCAATTAAAATTGAATCCACAAATATCACAAATACTTCAGTTAAATCATGATAATTACAAAAATTGAATCTGTCTTAGTTAAATCGTAATTAAAAATTTAACAAATTTTCATGGTACTTGTTGGGCTTGAGATACAGTTGGAAGTTGGGATAATATAATCCCTTGTAATAACAAAGAAATTCATTGAAAGAAAAAGGTCCAGTACACATGTACATGTACTAGTTACATTTATGCATACTATTATTCTCGTTTGGCTCTACTTGGAAATAACACTAAATATCATGGTTGTAGCTCACATTGTCAAATACAATTATTACAACACAGTAATTCAAAATGTATTGAATGTAATTTTATAGTTAGTGAGAAATAATGATGACAAAACAGTGACAAACTTTATTATATTTCTTTTGGTATTCTTTCGTTTAACAAAACACAAAACACTAGAGTTTTGCTTTTGCTAGCTTATTAAACGGTATTTGCATTGTATCGGTTTGGGTTCCCATTTTTGTTTTATACAAAGAAAGGATTAGAATGGATGGACGGACAATATCATGGGCATGCACAATAGAAGAAATATTTTGTCGCAACCTTTCATTACGTGCCCATATATATGCCCTTTACGTCCTCTAGTAAACTTATATTTCAACCGAAACGGTCCTCAATATCACCTTAACCATGTACATCCCTTTCCATTGTCCACTTGGTTTACATTATTGCTGTCATTTCATCCGATTCTTTGGGTGCCTGATGTATTGCATTGTAAGAAAGAAACAAAATATCCACTAACCTACCCACAAAACATGCTGGCACTACTTACTGCCACTGTTGACAAACTTTTCCGACTAAGCATTACTGAGTTACGGTCACCATCAATCAATCAGTTTCTTTTGTACATCCAAAATGGTCAAAAATGATATTCATAATATAATACATATTCATGCATTCCCACAGTGCTGAACCAAGAATTCTAATATCTTAAAATGCTTAAAATGTTGTACGTACAATTATGCAGCCTTTGCAAGTACTAAAAATAGTATTTTTTACCATCATCAAACAAGAAATAATTCCTTCTATAATATGCACAATATCTCTCAGCTCTGCATCCTTATTCAACTTCGCCAGACCAACCGTCTCTGTTGTTACGTCGAAGCCTGAGAAATAGCTCGTATGCGTAGGATGTAATAGCAGTGGTGATAGATTTCTTTGAGACGTTGGACACTTTTTTTATTGCGCCGTGCTGTACACTGTTTAAGAGCGACATTTTTAGGTACACAAGTCGTGGACCCAGTGGGTCTCCAAGTTGGCTAGAGCTGTCTCAAGTTGATTAGATGCAGCAGAGAGGTGTTACTTGTGTGGCAGGATCAGAGGACGCAACATGAACTAGTGAAGTGAGCAGACAGACATAAAAAATAAAACAGTTCAAATCAAAGATCCCTATCGCTGAGCACAAAATCTGTAATAACAATGTTATATCACAGCATTACAAATAGAAAGATTAGACGGATACAGAGAACAGGGAGGTTCTTTTTGTAAAAACGGATCGATTTCCAAGCGTGAAAATCACTTATTCGTCACTTCTTAAAAGAAGCCTTTGTAACATTGCCTATTATGAAAAAAACCCAAGTTTCTTCACATTACTAGCAAAGTGAGGTTTTTATAGTGTCAGTGTTCCTGTTATTACTTTCTGTTACCTACAGGCAAACATACCAGGTTTTTTGCCGTGGTTCAGAGATGCATGTGGTCTCTCACTTCTCACCCTCCTCCGTCGCATTTTACACTTTACACAGATTAGGTAACACAATCATTGCCTAATAATGTCCAGAAGCTGGAAGATCAGACTTGTCAGATGCATATGAACTGGTGTGAAGTGCACAACTCCAGATTTTCTCTTCTCTCGGCAACTCATTTTTAATTTGTAGTAACAGAAATCCTGTTACTGCACTGGATAGTGATCTTGGGTTAATCATTAGCATGCAGACTGATAAAACATGAAAGTTTATTCATAGTATTTAGTCCACAGACAATTAACAATTTATGTGAAAGAAAGTGGCTGTTGTGTGTCTACTATTTCTCAAACTGAAGATATGTTCACACTTGTTACATTCAATATACAACATAAGAGCGCGTACTAATAGCTCTACTTAAAAATAATTTCATGTACGAAATATTATCCGGTGAAAACGAATTTGTATAGTTTTAAAAGTAAACTTTTATTGCTTACGAGCAATCACAGGAACTAAACTTGATTTGTGGAACAAAGACTGAAAGAGAAATCAATCGCCTGTTGTTTTCAGATGCGGTGAGAGTGAGAAAGCGAGCTTGCATGTACTCTTAGCAAAACTATTTTGCTCAACAAACAAATGCCTCGGAGCATCTAACCAGCAATTGGAACACAATTTTGAAAACATTTTTCTTCCCAACTGCCATTGCAGTTTAGCGTAAAAATGGAGCTACCAAGACTTCAGTGCTACTGTCACCACCATTGTCCTCCAAGTGCCGTTAATACGAACATTTGCGAAGTACCCTTTGGGGGAAAATGCTTTGCAGCGGTGGAGGAAACATTTAACCCTGACACGGGAGTTTTAGAGCCTGAATACAGTTATGGATGCTTCGCACCGGGAGATCCAACCTTTCTTCAATGCAAAGGACACCTTGTCGATCACACGATACCAGCATCGATAACGTGTTGTGATGATGATAACCTGTGCAATGAAAATCTTAAACCCATGTATAAAGTAAGTGATAATACTATTTCCAGTTATTTTTTTCAGTTTACAATGTTTAGACAGAGTACAGACTCTGAGTAGAAGGAGGTTGCAATGTGTTAATTATTCTCTTATGTTCTCTTAACAGCCAAGCAACTACAGCGAACCGTTTCCTCCATACACTACCACTCCAACAGATTACTTTCTCCTGCAGCTAATGTTGACAGCTATTGTGTCGTTACTTCTTCTAACATTTCTCATTGTCCTGTATATAGTGTGCAAGTAAGTGGCATGATACCAAACATTACAAATTCAAGGGGAGTGTATGAAAATGTATAGAAGTTTAATTGAAATTTTTTTTTGTACTTGTTAAATTAGATATCGAGCGAGGGAAAAGAGTCTGAAATATCTTCATGAAACAGATAGCAATAAGTCATTTTTGCTGAACTGTACACCATCCAAGGATCCTTTCTTGAACACTATTGACCAGTCCTCTGGTTCAGGTTCTGGAATGCCACTTCTTGTGCAGAGAACCATTGGAAAGCAAATTACTTTGAAACAGCGGATTGGCAAGGGCAAATTTGGTGAAGTTTACCTGGGAGAGTGGAAAGGCACATACGTTGCAGTCAAGTCCATCAATACTTCTGAGGAAGCGTCATGGTGGAGAGAGCAGCAGATTTACAAACAAGCCCTGATGAAACATCCAAACATTCTTGGTAATAAACTATTTAATTTAATAATTTTAGTAATTTCCGTCCGTTAACTTTCAGTTTCAAATACTTATTTGCTTTCTACTTGTGATTTCCATCAGTTTCACTGGCATGGGACATTCACTCAAAGGACAGCATAACTCAGATGATAATCGTAACGGATTTTCACCCAAAAGGCTCGTTGTATGACTTTTTGCAACTGTATACTCTTTCAGATCGTAAGTTGTTGCTATTTTTTTAAAGCTTTACCAAGGATGTGAATTCACGTACGTTCTTATCTCTAATAATCTTGAATTTATTATTCATTTCCAATTACTTGTAGATGAGGCAATGAGGCTAGTATTATCTGCCGTGTCCGGACTATGCCATTTACATCTTGAAGTAGAAGGGAAGCCATATAAGCCCGGAATTGCCCACCGGGACATTAAAAGCAAGAACATATTGGTAAAAGCCAATGGAGAAGCTTGCATTGCTGATTTTGGTCTTGCCGTTTGTTCTGTCAGGTAAGCATATAGTCTGACTGAACTAACCCAGTTAAAATATACACTTATCATATTACAAGAAGGGTTTGGATAATGTTCTCATATTCCTATTCATTTCTGTAATTACAGTGGGGAAAAGGGAGTTGACGTTATCCCAAATATTAAGCAAGGAACGAGGCGTTACATGCCACCCGAAGTGTTAGATGACACCATGAAAACTCAGTGGTTTGAAGCATACAAACAAGCAGATATGTACTCCTTTGCTCTGGTTCTTTGGGAAATTGGCAGAAGGTATGTTCGGATCGGACCATTTGTATATTGTTTAAGTGCAATAACTGCACTGAAGCATTAATGTGATGCAAAATTTTAATGTAAACATTTGCCAAATTATAAAAAATGTGTTGTTTTATAGATGTTTAACGGACGCGGGCAATGAAAAGCTAGAATGTGAAGACTATGATATTCCATACAACGAGTGCGTTCCGTCGGATCCTTCCTTTGAAGACATGAAGAAGGTGGTTTGTGACCATGGCTTAAGGCCAGAAATTCCAGCTAGATGGAATAAATCAAAGGTAAAAGCTTTGCTACTTTTTGCTATAAAAATATTTAACATTTCGCTATTACAAATATTAATTTTAACATTTGATGTTCTTTTGTAGTTTTTAAGAGAACTTTCAAAGATCGCCAGGGAATGTTGGCACAAGTCACCCCAGGTCCGCTTGTCAGCACTCAGAGTGAAGAAGACGCTTACGGAAATGAGAGATCATGAGACACATCTGCAAATCGTATAAAATCTTGAAAAATGATAAAAGTCGAAACGAGGCTGCTTTGGGAATGCAATTTCGATTTGGATCACGAAAACTTCAGGACTGTTAGTGGCGAGCGTAATTTCATTACAAGAATTCCGTCGGCATTTCCTTTGAGAACGTCCATCTATCGAACGTCCTTCATCTAGGTATTAAAAGCACACTAGACTTACAGGGACTTTGATTCTCTGATCCTGATGAAGAGTTCCCAATTATTGTATTCTCCCTTATTCATTATGGTGATTTTTATTATTTCAATATTTATTACTAACTGATAAGAATTACCTATTATAATATATAAGCAGAAGGTTGAGTGAATGCTTTCAACATAGTCATGTAATCTAGGTGAAAAAAGTGTTCCTTTGTAGCACATTATTGAAAATAGGTTAATTAACCGACATTATGACGATAAAAAGGAAAAAAATAATTAAACAAAATAGCGCCTATTACTTAATGTGTCATTGTTTCGCTTTTATGGAGCTATTTCACTTGTTAAATCACTACTATAAACTGTAGCTGTATGTACAATCTTATTGATTATCTCGTTAACCAAACTACACACAACGAAGAGTCGTAACGTGATTCCAGCTTATTAAATGCCAACAAGTATGATTGTTGCAGATGTAGATTATATATAAAACAAAATACGAAACCAGAATATATTGTTATTGCCTTGTTAATATGCTTTTAGTATATTGATTGGTTAAAATGCTGTTTAATTTTTTACTACAAGTTAAATGTTTAACGAATTCAATCAACGTTTTGTGCCATGTTTTTAAATAATATATTATGATAGGATAGATGTTACATGTAATGTTTCAAGCTTTATCGGCCTGTAAAGCTCTCTGATTTGTTATCTTATTTTAAAATAAAATTGAAATAAATATAGCATAAAGTACATGTCTTGATTCGCAAACTGAATTTTGAAAGACCAGGAAACTTTTAAAAGCATATACTACCTACGTAAATAAAGCTTATGCGAATGCCCTTTGCAGCTAAAAGAATCCATACCATAGCATCCTTGATCCATTCAATTTAGTAGTAGATTTTAACCCACAAATATGAATTGCCTATCTCTAGGCATAAAATAGCTATAAATCAAGAACCATTAAATAATATCCTTTCTCATGTTTCACTTCTCAAGAATACGCACCTACCTACACAACTAAAATTATAACACAAATAGTAATGCTGATAGTTAAAACACCCACAAAACAACAGTGAATCTATAACTTCGTTTTTGCATTAGTAGTAGTATTTATAAGATATCTAAAATCTTTCTTCTTTGAAAATAACTGTGAAGTTCAGCCGAAAGCTTACCAATCGTCTTTTCCATGATGTGTTGTGCATGTGCACAATAATGATCATAATATTTTAAAGGTTGCATAGATGCATGAGCATTCATAGATCTAACTGACTTACTTACTGATGGTCAAAATTGAAAATAAAAACAAAGATTCGCATTTCCCTACACGTCAGTCTGTGCATAATGTTTCAAAACTGCAAAGAAATCGTATGCAAAAATGACAAACATAAATATTCAAACTCCGAACCAAATCGACAATCTGCCATTTTTAATGGTTTGCTGCGTATTCGTTTATTTTCCATGTTTCCATAGTTTCATGCTTACTTTTGCTAACGATGCACCATGTTTTTGGAAAGTTTAGTTTGAACAATTAGTGGCACATTACGGCATACATGTTCGAATTACCTACATTTTGTTGGGATGTTGGGACATTATTGGGATGTATCAAGCTCGGTATAATCTACAGCTATAATGATTTGTTGGAATGATCTGCAATGACTTGTAAGCCCATGTTAGTTAAATTTTGTGTTCAAACGAATTCATGTTTTATTCGGCAATTAAACGTTCACACTTTCTACATACTATCTCCATATATACACTTACAATGAATCCTTTAAAGGCGTATCAATAAAGCTACCATCAAACATACTTGTTCCTTATTTTTACAAAATTTTCCAAAATTCTTTTTGCAGTACAGCGATACAATACGCTACACAAGGATAATTAGTTAGAAGTACTTATTGCGATTATAGATGCTTACACTAATTTAACTCAAATCCTACCATCAGTCAATTATTAGTCAATACTATTCTAATGCGATAGCATTAACAAATATAATATATACTATACACGCTTCGACCTTTCAGAACCATAACTTTCACAATTATTTAACTTACTGGGATAAGTAAAGATCTACGAAAACATTGGCATGCGCCTGTGCCACTTTTACAAACGATTTTGTCTTCTTCACGTCCTCTTTGTTACTGTAAAAAATATCAAGACATAAACACTTTTAGTACTTGGTATTATAAGTATCAATGCAAACATGCACATATCAATATTTTTCTTACCAATTGATGTAATCGATTACGCGAGGCTTAAGCAAGTTTGCATTATACAGATGTGCCATCACTAATATTTCGGCTGCGTTTTCAACGTTGAGGTTATCTGCAATAGCGTACTCGCAGTCCTCCTTCAATCCCGCCAAATCGTACTTCTCTGCAATCTGGAGCAGGTCGGGTGCTCTTTCACTCATAAGTTCAGTTTCTCCGGTATACAGGTATTCAAGCATTGCTTTGACAACCTCGTCATCAAAATCTGGAATTTCCACGGTATTGTACTCTTTTTCTACCATGTTGGTATTAAACATGGCCGCAAAGACGGAGCTACGTGCTACAGAATGTAGAACAATACAGTGTAATTATTCCTTAATCATGATTGCTGACAGCAATTTGCTGTAGATTAACAAAAAAATTCTCAACTCCAGTACCTGCCAGAACTGCTTTATGAGCCATAAAAGTGTTCTTGCTTGTGCTTATGGCTGTGTCTGTCAGCAGTGAATCCTTAAATAACTTGCCGAAATCGTTTGCCAATCGATCTTTTCGCTTCCGGGCTTTCTCATCCTCTGGCAAGCTCCGCTTTGCTGCTCCTCCGTTGCAAACCTTATGCTTTAGTTCCCCTTCAATCCATACTCGACAATGTATTTTTAAAGAATCCTCCTCTACTAATCGACGTGCTGGTGACACTAGGTCGCTTGATAGTATAAATTTATCATATCCCCATACGGATAGCTTTTTAAATTCGCAAACATTCATTGTGGAGCTTCCTATAATTAATGAAAAAAAAACAAATTGTCGTGTTAAGAAAGAGAGGCAAATACATAAATTAGTATACTCTACCCGATAATAGGGTCCCCATTCTATTTAAGATGGAATAACTTACCAGCTTGTTTACCGGGTCGTCCGTCTGCATCCAGAATGCTGATCTGAAATCGGACCTTTATCTTCCGATTTTGAGAACTATCCCCGTCACCAAAGCCAGTTAAGATTAAATGAACAGAAAAGTACTCTTGCTCTTCTGATTTCTTCTTGGGGCACATTTTTAATTGCCTAAAATAATTGCAAGAAAAACCATTCAAATACTAAGAAAGTCATTATATTAGTAGTGAACATACATACATATCATAATCTGTTATTTATTTACCAACTGTGATTACTCTTGGGACCTCCCCGAAAGACAGGAGATTTAACCTCATCTGATCCACTGAATGCGGAATAGCTCCTTAAGTTCCACAAGAAGGCAAAGGTCTCTTGTTCAATCTAAAAAATAAACAGCATACCAAAGTTAAGTAAAGCAAATGTCATATTATTATTTATTCCACAATTTCATTGAATAGATAAAATTTTGTTTTAATTTTTCTTGTGGTCGGATAGATAAACTTACTTCTGTATTGGCCCATGTTTCGACACTATCAGGGCCATAATTAAGGCATTTCCTTTTCACTGCTATCGCTCCGCTTCTTGACGTTCCCGGTGTATCGCCATTGTTCCGAGCTAATTGTCGATTATGTTCGTCCCTAGCCATTACGCTTACGTTTGCGATTTGTAATCTTTCTCTTTCGGCACGATTTTGGGCGTGCTGTCTTAAAACGTTTATTAGTAAAGCTTCTCTATTACGATCTCGTTCTCTTGCTCTGTTTTCTCTTTCTACAGCTTGATCTCGTCCACTGAATGGAAAATAGAGATAATAAAATTAGTCTAACATGAAAGTATTCAAATTATGATGCGCCAGGAAATTGAAACAGCCAACACAGTCTGTGATTGCGATAAGTGACAAGTGAGTAGTAGGCAGTAAGTAGATGCGTCGAAATCATTTGTTTGCCCTATTGTGATTCAAACCGAAATTGAGAATCAAGTTTTATTTTGTTACTACTTAGCCTCCAATAATCTGCTCCTCTGGTTAAAGCATTTGAAATTTCGACTTGAAATATTACTATGATGATTCTGGCTAAATATAGAGCAGTTACAACTTTACAACCACTTATGGCGGAAGAACAAATTGTAAACATGCAAATATCGATAACTAGCTTCTTTTAAACTTGTAATTGCTGTATACCTCATTTCTTCAGTGTCTGAACTTTTAGCAAACCAGCTTGAGTCCGTGGGAAAGGCAGCCTAGACTCCAGGATCATTTGACTTGACTCACAACTATAATAATCAAAGATTATTAGGGTCGATTAATTTGCATTTATTTTTACACTTGAATTCTTAATGAGCCACTATTACTGCAACTGGCAGTTCTTATATAAAAGCAATACATAAAAAATACGCTCGGAAAATGGAAACTTACGTAGCCAGAAGGCTTGCTCTGTGCCTTAACATTAGCAAACACAAAGTATTACTGAAACTTCTGAGTTTAGAATTTCGTTGATGACTTCATCAATCTTTCTCATTAATTATAACTTTTTATATAGCTCAAGATATATCAACGCCTTATTAAAATGTCACTGTGTGGACCACAATGTGAATCTTTTATCCTAGCTTTAGCTTGCCTATTAATAGTATTAATATCTGATACCTCCACCTAATTTAAGACACTCATGAACTTAATAGCTTGTACACAGAAGCTTGGAACCCGATTTTTCAATTATGATTTTAAGAGTATATCTTAACTCACACAACAGTTACGTGCAGGGGAAATAGTTGATGTATTGACCTTCCACTTTTGTAACAATCTTTCCGCTAAGCCACTTGCAATGCAGCTACAACCCAAAGTCCAAGCTGTCCTTATAATTAATTCATCCTTAATCCTTACCAGAACGAAAAGCTACAACTACCTTATATCTTTCATTACTAGAAAAATGGGCATAATTTAACGCGCTAAAGGGACTAGTTGTAACATGATTAACCACGATACAACCCTGGAAAATCTAACATCCATCTATTCCTATCACCTAAAACAAAAATACTACAAAACTCAATCACAAGCCAGTGATCAATCCTTTCCAAACACTGGATATCGCCAATGCACTTCACTTAATTTAACTTTTAATCAGTATGTCGATCCCTACACGTCCTTCTATATCTTGCTCCTATTTTTCAATGCATGTTTTGAAATTTCTATTTATTTTTATTGTTTCAAGCAGGGAAGTCACTAGTGGTGGTGCTAAGGAATAAAGGAATTTGACTTGTGATGATATTCCTATTCAGCTTAAATTATATTCTGATGTACAGTGTGTACCTTTACAGCAAGGTAATATGTATAAGAAAACCACAGAAAATGCACTAATGCACACTGAGGTGAATGTAAGCGTTTGAAAAGAAGAAAGGTGTACATTGCATCAAACATATGGACTCGTCCCATAGACCATAAGATTTTCCTATTGAATCCTGTACAGTATGCATAACGTAGTGTAAAAAATGGTAAATAGACCATTAACTCGGAAAGATTTTTCAGCTGAAAACAGCGCACAATACGTTTATGTCATCAACTTTATGAAAGTAACTAAGTAACTGTTATCGGAATTAGAGGACAATAGTCAATAGTAGAAGCGATATTTAATAGTATGAAAAGAATTTTGAGCTCGAAATAAAATATTATCATATCCTACCAAGTATTATTCTATAATTTAATGTATTCATACAAATTACATGTACGAATAACTTCATTTTGCTAAATGTAATCCTAATCATTACGAGCATGAGAAGCATAACCGTCAATTTTTAAGTCAAACTGCACCAGCATCACACAACGCCACTGGTGGACGGCTTAAAAATCGATGCTACACGTACAAATCCTATGTACTACAGTAAGCCTGCTATGTTGCTAATTTTCTAATATTTTGAGTGCAACATTTTCCATAGCTCGACATTTAGCTAAAATGACGAATTTATCAATTGACTTCAATTTTTATAGACTTGATATCTGACCGATCGGGTGACCCTGAATCACAGTATGAAATTTACCCCTGACAACGGCCTAGTAGACGTACAGACAAACCCGTAAATCCTTAATTCTCAAATTTTGTTTCCACGGGATGCGAACATAAACATAGAATCCCCAAATGCCACATGCAACACAAAACACAAAAGCTGAACTTATCAAGCCCATGTGGCTATTTTAAAACCAGTGATACTATTGCTTGGTAGCTAGGGTGCATAAAGCCAACTAATAAATGGTGACTTCCCAATGGCAAACCCAAACGTCAAGATTATAAGTTACTGCCTTTAATTACTTGGAACACAATACATAATTGAATATAATGTTACCTGGTAACGGGAGAAGATACTAAAGTTGACACGGTAAGAACTCGACAAATTATTGTTAAAGGTTAACCCTCCTGACCAAGTGATACGCAGGGTACAGAACGACCACTAATCTTCTAAAAATTCCACAACTCACACCTGCTTGATTGATTAAAATAACTGTGAATACTTGTAGAGTTAAGAAACCTTGGAAACCGTTATTAGGAACTTGAGAACAGCAATACTGTCCGAGAGGGATTTCTGGCAGCAATGCCATTATTGCAGCCTTTGTAAAAGTTCGCAATAGAAATATTTAGCTTGACATGCATTCTTAACTTAACTTCGTATACTTATATTTGAAAAGGCACCAGACTCGGGCATTCGCCAGGGTGCATTTACATACGCAATCAACGCACGTTACGTATCATCATGTAAAAGCTTGACTCTCGGAAGGGTGTTCGGGTTTGCATAATATTTGCATATATTTGCATTTTTATATGCGTTCTCATTTTATGCCACTATCCAACGTTTATTTCGTCGCGTCGCATCGCTAGCAAATAAATGTCCAAAGCAATGTCACTTTCTCAACTTTTTAAAGTCATGCATGTAATCATGAAATAAATTTGTCTGATTTTAGGAATAAATTTAAATGCAAAAATGCAATCGACGAGAATCAGGATAACCGGTAATACCGGACTAGCCAATGTTCTGCCAACATTCCAGAGTAAACGATGGAACAATGCATACGCTGGGCCATTTAAAAGAGTTCGCTCCAACGTCAACCACAATGCTTCTACTTTGGGTTGCGGTTGCATGCAATATCGAAATTTTTCTTTGGGTTCCTCTGCAAATGGTGAAAGTAAAGAGGTATTGTTGTCTCCTACTACCTTTTCTAATGCAATGACGTCTGGAGGAGGGGGCTCACAAATAAAACACATTGACCTCAATCTTGTGGAGTACATTGAATCGGTACAGCAGACTGGAAATGTAGCGGTCCTTTTTTCAGATGCTCCTCCGGTATTATGGGCAGTTGATGCATTATGTATGATCAAAGATTTACCGGGTAATTTAGATTTGCCAAGTATATATGCAATTGGCTTTGTATTTTTGATGCCAATTGGTTTCAATATTCTTCTTAAAATAACGTGCAGAACTTTAATTGCCTTGCAGGAATGACATGGATTTCCACGATTATGTTGGGTACGCTTCTAGTAAGAGCAATTGTTGGAGTACCTATTACCATTGCTCAAAATAGGTCAATGGCTCGTCTGGAAAACTTGAAACCGGAGCTAAAGAAACTTGGTGAAGAACTAAAGATGGAAACTGCCTTGGCTGTGAAGAAATTCAAGTGGGATGAGAAAACTGCGCGGGCTCGGTTTACGAAATCCGTGCGTATTTGCATGCTATTTAATAAATAAATATAAATACGTAAATACTCAGTATTTCATACTGGCAGTTTTAACTGTCATGTGTGGGTTTTTATTCAAAATTACTTTACTGTTTACAGTACAAGAAACACTGGAGACAACTGGTTGAAAATAATAATTGCCATCCTATGAAAAGTTTAGCTTTAACTCTAACCCAATTACCATTTTGGATATGTTTCTCAAGTGCACTCCGAAACGTTGTATATGCAGTACCTTTACCTAGAACCACTGGTACTTAACAACGCCTGAATTATCTCAATATGCTGCCATTTCAAGTTTCAATTAGCATACCAAAAAATACGAATTTGTCTTTTTCTGCTTTTCACAGATAAAACGGACAGGTGGGTCCAAATATACAATGAAAGCACGCCTTGGGTGGACAGTCTAGTTCTTCCGGACCCTATAGTATTTCCGGCTGTATTTCTAGTGATGAATTTCCTGAATATTGAATTCAACAAAAGGCAGCGCTTACCTACACTTCCGGAAACAAAACTTCAAAAAGTGCTCCCCTGGGTAATGCGCGGAGGGATCGTTGTAATTGCGTTTGTTGCCACATCAGTGCCTTCAGTACGTAGAATATGTTCATATTTACTTGTTCCATTGTATAATGTTAATTATAAACATGCTATTTTCGAGTACAAGCTATGCAAAATCTTATTTTCATGAAAATTTGGTTTTTGTACCATAGGCAGTTTCAATGTACTGGGCTACTTCCAGTTCCTTGGCGTTTTTACAAAACATAATTCTTTCCAGACCTGCGGCAAAGAGAATATTTATGGAGTCCACTTCAACTAGTCATTTAGAGTCAGTACAAAAAATGTCCGATAAATAACTGATACTGTACAAGTTTATTTTTAAATACTAGTCAAGTTTAGCTTAGTTTAATCAAAATAATATTTGTTTTTTTTAATTCATGCCATGTCATTCGGATTCCTGGCTATCAGTTAAAGAGTAAATGACAGGTATAATATTATTGGCATTGTATACTTTTTGATTGACGGAAATAAAATGAGTTACCTAATCATGTAACAAAATTATCTACCCAATTTCAGGGTTTATTGCCATTCCACATTACATCAGTTCGTCTGATTCTGATTTGCATATTAATCAATTCAAAACATGCCCAGGTAGTCGCGTAGTTACCAGAAATTGTTTTAAAAATACGTTAACATTTCATTGATTACTTAGTTGACATAAAAGTCCAAAACGGGCCATAATATAAATTTAAGCCTGATTTTGATTCTTGTGATTCCATGATTGTCGGTCTGAATTTATAGCGCAATTGCTTCTTAATTTTTCTTCCTGTGTGAAATGTTGTCAATTAAGTTTACACATTTATAGTGCAGCGGTGGTAAATCTAAGTGACATTGCTTATGTCCTTATACGTTAAAAGTTAAAACTGAACATAAGTACTAGCTTTTTACTTGATGAATGAGGAGGATTACGAATCTTGTGTTAGTTGCATTGCAGAAACAAACCTTGAATCATTATGGAAAACATCACATCTAAACCAAATATGAACACAGTAGGGTCTCATATAAATTTATATAATATTATCTTTTACCTTATCACTGCATTAAAGAAAACAGAAACTTTAAAAGGAAATCAACATATAAGGAATGTGGGTCAAGTCATAGCAAGACAACGCCAATTTGGATGATGATTTTGCGATGATTGCATTTATGTAGCGTTTTCAAGTGGCATGGCATATGGGTAGGTTAGATGTTCAGATTTGGCTTTTGCTGCCTTGACTTACACTCTTTCAGAGTGTGGTTTCGTGCAACTGTAATCAAGTACCTGGTAACTGCTAATTATTTGCAAATATGCTATTATTGAATCTATATGGGTATTTTTTAAAATAAAATTCTGCCGCTAGGCAATATTGTATGTTAACATGCTCAGGTAAAATTCATTTGAAATTAATGAAGTTTGTATTAAATTCCGATTTAATACTACGAAGGTTTCATAGCAACATAGCAATATGCGTACAGCAATGCAATCGTCCTAAAAATTCGCAATTTTTTCATCCCCAGTGGATCATAAAAACACAAAATGTGGCACTATGATATAAATCTGCCGTATTCTTGCTTGTGTTTCAACTTTATCATAACAATTCCTGACAGTTTCATTTCATTTCCAACTTGACATAATTATTTTACTTTTTTCATATCGTCTCTTTGTGTGTGCATCTCAAACAAGAACCAGTATGCAAACCAGTAGGCGCCATAGACGGACGGGCATGGTGACCAATGAGCTGGAACACCGATAATATTTTTGTTCCATGAATATAGCAGTGCAAAATACCATTTGATATTGTGTTTATTACACGTTATGAGCGTAGTTTAAATCATACCTGTTCCAAACTCACATAATTAAAGTTAAGATTGACTACTCTGAATTCACTACCCATAAGATCTCAATTACGATTCGTTGAGTGCAAAATGATTACACGTAAATTACATTTTTGTACGATTCTTGTATGGCATGACATTCACAAAAAGAGAGAAGGAACAGTAGAGTAAGTCGTAAATTCATTCTCCAACAGACCATAACAAACCGATAAAGTCAGACAGGAAAAGAATATTATGATGCATCAGTATTCTAACAAAATAACATTGAATCCCGTGTAAGTTTAATATTATGCATCTTCCTTCTATCGCGTTTTCAGTTTGTATTGTTGCACCGTATAATGTGTAAGTATATTTCCAAAAACTCGAAAAAGCAAGACAGCCAACCCATATGAACAGAGGGAATTGTTTTTAAAGCGCTTCTGGCTACTGCCGCCTACCCTAAGATCATTGCATCATTATTGCTTTGAACGGAGAGTCTGACGGAATGAGATTGTAAGGGGTGCTCTACTCAAATGCACAGAACATTTCAAAACTCCTCCGTTCCTTCCTTCCCTATTTCTCATCATCCAGAGTTCCACAATAATACAGCATTGTTGAAAGTAGTCATGTGCCGAGCTGTAATACCTCAAGCATCACAAGCACAACAACATATTCTTGCCATCATGCTTACTACTGCATTCATACATTTTAAAACAATTTTTGTTTATTGTATATCTTCCTTACACGGTGACGGTGTCAGTCCTAAACTCGGGTCGGGTGAGCAATATCATTATCATTAAGTATTAAAATGCCCTTGCACTGAATGGTTGTGTACATCCGTCTCTTTTTATCCACATATACAACGTTCTCACCCCCAAAATGTTCTTTATTCTTCGTACATCGTAAAGATGTTGGTGATCACATCTTGTACAAAATATTATACTACGAAAAGGTAATCGTACTATGTTGTTGTTGATGCAAAACGAAAACGAGTGAAAAGAATTCCATTTTAATATAGCCTTGATGTAGTCAGTAAGTAACTTATGGACTGGTGTTTGTCTGACGCGACTGGTACTGCTACGTTGTTCCATTGTATTAATTTGCAGGCTGGGTAAGAAGAAGTAGAGGTTCACTCAGTAGTGCTAAGTAGCTAGTAGCTCAGCATTGTTGTTGGCTGTTGGCTTTATACCGTACATATTCAATACAAGTATTTTTCATGAAGCAAAATTTTCTAAGGTTGCTCGTTTTACTATGACTGACTGGATGATGATTTGATGATTATGTCCATATAAAATATATAATTCACAATTTCTATTGCATACTCACATATTCTGTGTATGTTAAATTTAACATTTTCTTTTTACCCTCTACAGTATTACATGCAATGCATACAACCCTGTCTGTAAACTGTTTTTTTGCATTCGTCTCTTTAATCTTTTTGTTATTCCATTTTATACACATAATTCTTTACTGGTTTGTTCTTTTTCGGTCCCGGCTTATTCGCTAGTTGTGATGTCATTCATCGTCATCCCCCTTTCTCACTGTTAGCTTCTGTTGAAATAAACGAGCACGTAATATCATTGTAATCATTTCTTTCTAGCATGGATTATCATCAACGAGAGACTGAAGAAAAACTTTAAATTACTCGCATATGCAATGTGTACAAATAATACATACATGTATGCTTGTAATCAACATGAATAGTGGGGACGATGATGCATTGTAAGGATGGAAAAGAGAGCCTCCTACTTAAATCAAAGGTTTACAATTTGTCATTCTCAGTCTGCCTCCATCTCCATCAACCGGTGGTCACCGTCTTGTGTGGAAGCGGTGATGTGTTTTAATAAAAATATGCTACAAGCAAACTGAGTTTTGGCAAGTCTATAAAACGCAACTTTTTTACATGCGTAATTCACTGCCATACCTATATATGCAGAAAAAAGAAGTAGGAGGATGTCATTTACATGAATCGAATTAAATGCCCGTGTTGTTGCTGCCTAGCTGACTTTGATTGAAGACATCCTTTTCTATTTTTGGTGATCATATTCCTCATGCCATAGTTTATGTGTCGTCGTGAACATCGAAATTAAACTAAAGTAATTTTGGATGCACAGGATTTTCCTTTGGAAAATGCGTGGATTTTAGTTTTTGTTTAGTTACGTTTTGTTGCTAAATGCACAATTTTTCAGTTTTTATCCGTTAGTTTTGCGTGTTGTGTTTTGGCCGTTCTAACTATTGAATAATTGAATATTGATGTCTTTTTATGGTTGTGTTATTTTTCAGATTTGAGTTGTGTTGTTCCTTTTCTGTTTGTATGCATAAATGAAAACCAATACCTAGCCGTAGTTACCTACATCCATTACATTTTACTACGCTGCGTTCACAAAATTCAGTTGATACAGTTTAAGCGTGGCAGTTTTTATGTCATATAATATTTCAGTTCAATAATTTGCATGTTTATGTGTTTTGTTGTAACAAGCTCGTGATTACTTCTCATTATTTGATTTGTGTTACGTGTAATTGTGCCTTTTCTTATGATTTTAACAAAGCGAGGCGGGTCTTAAGCCTAGTGGTTTTCTTTATCAACTTATATGATTTCATTTCGCCGGTTTTCCTTTTGTTCGCCAACGTGCTGGATAATTACAGAGTTGGTTTTGTTTGAAGCATAATTATTGCGACTTGTTTGTTGTTTGCGTGTGCCTTCATTCTCTAACATTGAACATGCATGTTATAATGAAATCATAATAATAGTGATGATTTTAATCGCATGCAAGAATCCAAAAGTGGTAATCTTACTTTAAAAAGTGGATGGTACGCTTTACCATTGATGCTAGATGTCCAATACAAATCTTTGATGTATGCCGAGATTTTTATCTGGTGCGAAATTAAGTGTAAACAAAAGGAATCTGAACAAATTTGAAAATCAAATGAAACAATGGAGGAAATTATTGAGAATGGTAACGGTAATACAGTTTTGGTAGCCGATTCAAGCATGGAAGCACCAAAAGAGCATTTTTCACCGACGGATACAAACTCCTTGCCGAGATCCAATAGGGTAATTTGTCAATTTTTGTTCAACGCAATAAACAACGCTACAGTCTATATTTCATTTTTTAAAGTAGTTTTAAATGATTCGTCGCACAAAGAATTAGAGAAGTTATTGCAAATTTCAGGTTAAATGAAGTTAACTAGTATCTAGAGCATGAACAGTTAAACTGCATGATAACGACAATACTGACAAAGCAAAATGTCATGCTACCAAAAGAGCAGTGCCAGTGCACGCACCGCTAAACAAACTGATGAAATTCAATCTGTCGGCAGTCTTGATTTGAAGCGTTATCACTGCACTCAGTGCACTGCGTATATTTTGTTGTCAAAAGAATACAAATTTCTTTTGCTGTCAAAATAATTTTATGCTCCGATAACGCGCAAATTGCAAATTGCAATAGGATCATTCATGCGTAAGGAAACAAGTAAAATTGTCGTTAAATGTACGTGCTTTCAGTGCCGATTCCAAACGCAAGCAAATGAAATGTAAACTCTGACTCTATTGAGTTTTAAACTATATTTGCAGCATCAAATGTAAGATCATTGTTTGTTGTTGTATGATATTAGTTGTTATAAATCATAAATTCGTGTCTCACATAAGTGACAGGATCTTTTCAATGGCTAGAGTTACACAAAAAGATAATAATATTCCAATTCATGTGGTTGTACTTTTTTCACAGAGATCCTGAAATTATAAGCGCAATATTACTATTTCCGCGATATAATTGTGTACTGATGAGGTACATTGCTAGTTTAATTTCATTAGAATCTCATAACTTATGTTTTGAGCATGTCATTCATCATCTTAAAAACTAAATTGAAGAAGGAGGTCTTTATTTATATTGACTGTTTAAATAAAACCAAGAAGTTTCTGTCCGTGAAAGAGTACGCTTCGTGATCGTAAATAAACAAAGGACAGTCTAGATGCATTTTTGGGAAAAATATAAAATAATATGGTAATTTTGTCCAAAAACTACATTGATATCGTCATTGGTTTTCAACCTTGTACTCGTCTACTCGTCAGTTGATGTCCACCGTTCGCCTAAATTCCCAGTCAACACGTCAAACCTATTGAATTGTATTAAGACTGAGATGTGGGTGGTTAAGTAGCTGTTTGGTATTTGAATTTGCTATCGCATTCTTGTTTCTCACATTTTATTGCTCAAATTTTGCTGGAAAAACATAGGGGAACATTACATTTTGCAGTCGCATAGGTATTAGTTTCCTAGTATTTCTTTCTATAAAGCAAATCTCTTCTTGTAATCGTGTGGATGAGTAGGTATTAATGCATTTAAAAGCTTCTATAATTGATAAAAATAAATATTTTTATAGTTGTAAGCTTACAACCACCAACTTTGGTCCCACCCTAAAGGTATAGGTACTGTCCGAAATTAGAAAAGGTATAAGAGACGTTCAAGAGGAAGGGAATTACCGCCGCTAATGCATTGCTTATGGGACGTTCAAATGGTCCCATCTGCAAAGCACTAGTGGCGGGAATTCCCTTCCTAGTGTTGGATTTTATTAGGTTCTGTTTTGTATAGCTGTAAAAGCCGCCTAGTAATGTAATATGAAGAGTCTGGTATGAGATATGTTGACTCTGGAAGTCCAAGTAAGCGAAAGGGCTAAACATATAATTGAAAAAGTTGATCAATTAAGGGCAATTTCTAACTTGATTTTATTATATTTGCCTACATCCATCATAATACTATCCTTACAGACTTGCTAAACGCTTAGAATGAACGATAAAGCCTGAAATTAAGATTTACGCACTGATCTTGTTAATCATTCATCCTTATTGAGTCTAGTGCCTGGCTGCAAGCAGAAAACGCTAACAATTTTCATATGCAACCGTAAATTACGCACTTTGTATCCCCACGATGCTTTACTAAATGTTTACCCGTCGACATAAATAATCGAGAAATGTAACCTCCTCGATTCGTGTGCTCAATCAGTCAGGATAGTCCCACACGTCGATTGTCATACATATAGCATCCTCCCGACTCCTGACTCACATCCATGTATGGAACTTGCGTAACATAACCCTGTCAAGAGCATTTAAGAAAATAATTTAGCCGAATTAACGTAATCTTCTTGCTTAAAAAGAAATCTCCAGAGGAGTGAGTAGGCTATTGCGTGAGATTAAAGCGTTTGGTCATCCTAAGGTCAGTAGCGTCAACGCTATAATTATTTCGAAAATCTTGTCTGCACTTTGAACAAAAAATATTAATTTTTTCCCGACGGAAACAAACACGTTTAAACAATTTTCAAGGATGAGCTCCGACCATGTGCATCTCCTTTATCGCCGTCATCCCCTCCCTTTCCAAAAAAGTACAATGCATAATGCATGGATAATATTGAATTAATGTCCGTTCCAGTACAATACACGTGTGCTATATGTTGCAACATTTTCTGGGATCTTGAACGCCAAATTTAATAGAAAACTCAAGTTGTTTTCTTATCGCAGGATTTTTATCTGTCTGTAAGGTGGAAACTCGTTTTTAAACTGCATTCTAAACGGACTGGATCATGCATTAGATGTAAAATAAAAATTCAAAAACATTTGATTAGCTTACGTTATTGTTTAAATAAAATTTCATTTTGCTTGATTTTACACAATGCTTTACTTTTATTTTTTGTTCGTCGCTATCGCTTTTGGTTTTCGATTTTGTATAAATGAATTTTGTGTTAAGTTGCGTTGCATAGCAGGTATAGTATGTATAGATCATGATACTTTGTCGCGTCGTGAAATACAAAAAAATCTCAGAAGTGACGTCACCCTCTACAATTAGCATTAGGCACGAACGCAAAGTTTTATGGATGCACATTTTGCAATTTGTAGTTTGGAATAGGAATGTATATTGCCAAGTACCATGTGTGCAGTACTGAAACATAGTAGACAACTCTTCTCTATCAGCATAAAAACATAAAATTTGTCTGCAAATTCTTCAACATACTTTACCCGCGTGTACATCTTTTTTGAACAGCAACAATGGAGAACCTAAATTGCAGCATATTTTTTATTTCTAGTCACTGTTTGATCCTTTTTGGTATATTTAAAGCTAAAACAATTTTGTTAAATCAAATATTATCATATAAACTATAAGCTTTAACTTTGCTCATTGAATTGTTCATCTATATTTGCAAGTTATAACACTAGAACAACGTGACTTCACTGACTCTTTGGCATGCGTTGCGTAAATCTACTTCTTTACTATTCAAACAAAATAACAAACTATATTATAGAAAGCAGGTTGAAAAAGTTGAAAACATAATATTGCTCTATGACAACATAAAATGATGCCAAGTATGAAGTTTTATATATTTAATTTCCATCTTTCATCTAAATGAATTTAATTGCTCGCATACAAGATTTTGAATATTAAAATATTTTATTACTCATGGGATGCAGAGACTTTACCTGCAATGAAGTTAAGAGCAGCAAATTTTACGATTTTATTCAAAGCAAAATGTTTGGACGTTGTTTGAAAGTGCTCATGCTCTAGACTCAAGATGTACATGACACGCATCCGTTTTTATGCTTGCTGGAACTAGAAAGAGCTGGCGGTCTGATGTACCAAACAAAATGTCGTTGGCTTACAACATTTTTATATAGTTAGTGGCACAATGTTGAAGGGTTATTTTTATTTGTGTTGTTTCTCTTTCTGGATACTACAGAAGTGTGAACAGAGAAGTGACGGATTTATGGGTTTCCAGCAAAGCAAAGCCAGACAACAGAACAACACTCATAAACCATATTTAATGGCGATGTTTGCAACACATCATTACATATGCGAGAATAAATAATTCACGTAGTCATTAAAACTTTTATTAGGAATGTTCGTATTTCGTAAAAATATCTCCTCACCTTTCAGGAAGATATCTCTTTTATTGTTAATGGATATCACGAGAAATCCTTTGAACGATGCAATATTGATGAAACAACGCAAACAAAAATTTGTATAGATGTGTACTACGATGGAATTGCTACTGTCATTATGTATACTATGGACCTAAAGAGGTTGATTATTTACCGGTGATCTCATATAATGCAAAATATCGTAGAGAAGACAATCTTCTTGAGCTAGCATTAGTGCTAATTAGTACCATTTAGATTCACAGCCACATGCTTTAAAAGAAAAGATAAGAAAGAGCATAGTGTGGCAAGACAAAATTTGAGCATGTATACATGCTATGTCACGTTTATTGTTATTGAAAAGGAAAACTGTCCACAGATTGCGATTGTGTGCAAAGTTTCATGCAATCAATGAAACTGTCTTCACTAAAATCGGTTCAGTTTGTTGTTGGTGGTTACTACTGTATGTATGCAATTGTATAAAGTTAAAAGAAAACTTTTTTTTAACTCCAGTAAACGTAGGTTTTTCTTTTGTATCCGTCTCTGTTTATCTAACCTTAGCCCTTACAACATGTATAATAAAACAAATTACATTTCAGTTGTTGCAATTGGTGGCTTGTAAGATGTAAAATATTAAACGATAATATTATTGTTGAATATAAAAAAGCTTGATTGCAGGTACGCTTGTAAATGATTGAATGTAGAATGGTGCAAAGCTTACGTACGTACAACATATATTTTTGTGAGTGATTTGGTACGTGGCTTCCTCACGTGCTCGTTAAGCAATTCTTGGTCATATATCTTTGGTCTTTTAAAAACTATTATCGTCATCAGTAAAGATAACAAAGTAGGCTATTATAGTATACGAACCTAATGTTGTCGTTGTTTGTGATCAAAGTCTTGAGTTTGTCCAAAATACATAAATATCCTCTTGCGCTTTAACTCCAGTTGTAAAGTTGAAGCAAGAATGAATTACGTCAGCATTTTGAGTATTGCAAAAAGCCTTGGTTTGAGTATTTTGGTTAAAATAACATGTAGAGTACATTATGTGCTTTTCTCGATTGATATTTCTGCAGCCTTACTTACTACCTGTACTTAAAATGAAGTCTGCTTTTCGAGTATGTTATAGCTTTCATGCTCATTTCATTGATGTTGTTTTCTATATAATGCGATGAGATCATGTTCTAACAACTAAGCGTCTGCAAACATTCTTATGTCATTGAAAATAAGGCACAAGGCCAATTATCAATTTGGTGTGAAAGCAGTAGATAGGTTGTACTCCTATTCAACGAGTGGGGTGCACAAGGCATAATGTTTCAACCGGAAAAGCAATGAACTGTTATATCGACTGTGTATACTGTATGCTGAGTAAGTGAATGGTACCGGAATTGCTGGAATATATATTTTTTCATAGAAAAGCAGTTAGTAGCTGGATTTGTAAACCAGCAAAATATATTCTTTATGTACACAATATGTGCGTGGTCTCATCATTCGTATATGTTTTCTTATGTTTACGAAAAGGTATCGTCATCATACCTCTATTATATACTACCTTTATAAAACGTTGCAAGAATTTGTGTTTATACGTAGTTGGAAAGCAGTTTCATTTTCATTATAAAAATATGATAAACTTTGTACACATTTAGCTTAAGTGAACAGTAAGAATAATAATGGAAGTTTCACGTAAAAGCAATTTGTATGCACCTAATCATATTGTTGACAGTAATTATATTACAAAGTTACTGCCAGCATTAGATTAAGGCTGAATAGAAGTGGGGAGCCAGGTCCAAAATTCTACTCGAAAATTCATTTTATGTAAAAACATATACATTTCTAGAGAAGCGTGGTGCAGAGTAATATTTCCAAGCAGTGTAGACAAGAAGTGTATTATAGAAGTTTATTATTATTCCATCCAAGAATAATTTAATGAGAAAGAAATGGCAGCTTCATAAACAGCAATAAACAATTGAGTTTGGTAGTAAAGCCCTGTACTAGAATATACTCCCCAAATTGGACTAAAATCTATCTTGCAGAGAAACTAATAATTAATGGCATGATGGGTTTTGTATTAGACAGTGTACATTATACAGGCACACAGTAGAGATGGTTCTCATCATTGTCGTGTAATCATAAACACATTTTCAAGAAACAAACCACAATCTTCCTTCCTGCTACTTGTCTCTCAAAATGAGCTGAACGTTCAGCTCAGTAATGAGGGAGCTGTTTTATAAACTAATTTACCTTCGTTCAACAAATTCAGAAGATGAACCTGAAAGACATAACGGAAGCTAAACAATCATGCTGAATCATATTCTTTGTACTATTAATGATATATGCATATGGTACACAAAATACTTAATGTCTTCATTGATGTGCTTTTACAAAATATTGTTGGTTCAGTAAAATTGCTTTGTACATTATTCAAATGCAGTAAATGTACTACCAACATTAAATTCATAGATCATAGGAACACTTAATTATTATACCAAATTATTATAATAATTATTTATTTGGCAATATGCGTTATATTTCATTTAAAAATAAATTGATATTATCATGTATTTTGATTGATAAAATCAATGCGTTTATTTGCATGTAAACATCATTTGTAAACAATCGAATCTGTTTGCAAGTATAAAAATAATAAAAACGTTGTCCTCGGCTTTGTTCGGCTGTGTTGTGTTTTTATTTACAAGAGAAACAGTGTATTTCCAAAAATGCTTCTTCTTTTAAGTATCCAGAATTAACTTCTGGTTCTTTAAAGAATTTTTCTGCTCAACGGATAGAGTCATTAGAGTCATATGTCAGCTTAGGTTTTACTCTTACGAAGCTTTTATGAAGCAAAAACTTTAATACGTAATTTAGCTTGCCCCAACATGCACTTATCATACAACTGATAAGTTTACTTCTTTTTCCTTAAATGAAGTTTTGTTTCCCCATCTGCTTGCACGTTTTAACAACTTGCAAGAATGAAATGATGCGCTACTGACGCTTCGTTTCGGTTCAGTCAGTCGAATGATAGGGCATCCAGTGATGGCATCATAGCACACGGCACCCTTCTCTTTTCCTTCTTAATATCGTCGTAAGTATGCACAATGCGATCCCTCTTTCCATCTTTGCAGTAGTTTGTTTCGTAGCGCATTCTATCATTCTATAGAAAATGCATGATATATGTTTCCTGAGTAAAATATATAAACTTCATTAAAATGGGTAGGGTGGGTAGAAAACTATCGTAACTGATAGAAAGCGGGTGTCGTCTTTTGTGGTATGTGCCGTTTGGCTGATCCCATCTTTTTACTCTGCTGTCTGCTCTAAACGTAAGCTCTCAGGGACTCGAACAAACTAAACCTCATTCAAACATCAATCCCGCAAGATATGCTTTTTAATATCCGAAACCAGGATATCCATTTATTAACTCCCAAAAATTCTTTCTCAGACACGCCACATGTTTTCACAAACCGGGATCATGCAGAACGACAATGTCAAACGAAAATAATGGGAAAGCGAGTGGAACAAGGTAAAATACTGTCTAGAACAGAAAATCAGAAAGCGTAGAGAAAAAACAGTCAAGAATGCCGGTGTAAAAAATGAAGAGTATGAGTAAGCCTTTAGATGCATTTTTGTCTTTGGTTTGAGAAGGATTCAAAGTTGTTTGGACATGGATTTCCAACTTTAATGGGCTTACCCAAAGTAAAGAAGTTACATAGTCAGAGAAAGAGAGAACTATATGAGAAGATTGAGAAGTAGCAAGACTCGAGTCCCCAGAATATGTTCAACATCACGTTGTTTTCTTGAACAATCGTCGTGTGAGCAAGTAGAGCAAGTTTTGGGAGAAACTGAAAAGCCCAAGTTTGCAATGACGGCACTGTTTGTGTAAAATAAGCCAACTGCCAGTCTGCAATCCATCTAGTCTACTCCATTCACACTGCATCAAACCACCCTCTTTGCTATGTCTTCAACAAAAATTCTTACAGCTTCAAGCATGTTGGTTTTCCTTGACTTTTTGACTGCTATTATTATTATCATTCCTTTTTGGTTTATATTTTGTAGGGATTGTTAAAAGTAGCAACTAAAGTGAGCAGTTTCGAATTGATGAATGACACCAGTACCATTTGCTACGGCTGCAACGGGAAATATTTTTGTTATAAGCATTAGAGCAAAGATAACATTCTCGACAACACTATTATAGTATGATACGCTTACGTGTAGTCATTTAGAAGCCAATGTTTATTCGCACTTGGGTGACTCCTTTGGCTGGTAGATCTTGAACAGTACAGAGTACCGTAGTAATTCTGAAAAACAGTTAAGTTTAGAATTATATGGACTAAATTTCATTGAATGGACACATGGTTCACAAGCAATGATGATAATTATATAATTTTAATACAAGATGTGAATTCATTATGCTAGATTGCAGACACGATGCGGCTCATGCATATTTCAGTGGAGAACACAGCACAAACGTTGTACTTCTCAATAGAAGCAAAAGTGGATTATTTTTAGTCTTGAGACGTTTGCCAACGTCCTAGTTCAAAGTCGTGTATGCCTACCTACACACGAGGAAACAAACGAGAACAAATTCAAGTTGAGTACTAGCACTAGTGGCAATGTGATTTTTCACATTTCAATAATGTGGGACACAATTTTAGTTTCCTCATGAGTCTTACGGTTTTGCTGCGCCCTACCCAAACTCAACTCTCTCAGCGTAGTTAAAATGTACGTCTAGGTATTTCTACTCTTCTTCAGACTATAACATTCATGTAATTGCCATTTAACATTTGCATGTGTACCATTAACGTCTCCGCCGCATACACCATTTGTACAAGCTGTGTCGCTTTCAGATTTTAACTGCACAAGATTTCGTTTTGCCTGGTGCTGGCGGTACAGACTTTTAACCCCCTATAAAAATGTGTACACCACAACATGTTAAAGTAATCCTCCGTGCTCACTCGAAGACGAAAGATTCGGTTTTTTGGTGAAGGAATTATAACTAAATGGATGAATGTCGTGTTTTTACTTTTTTCTCTATATTTCTTTCTTGTGGTTGTTCAAGCACAAGAGAACAACTTGTACTTCATGTACATTCTCTTCCGTACTTCTGTTCCTATTCACTAACTACTCTCACACAAGCATACTTTTTAATGAACGACTTCACTAAATGCTCCAGATTGCTTTAGCTCTGTTTCTCGGGTCCCTTTCTTTTCGCTTGTCTTCTTTATCAGTGAAATCTCCGCTACAGTACGTGAGAAAAGTGTCGATACTCTCACACGCGTACAAAAAAGCATGCAGTAGGAAAATCAGAAAAAACGTGTGTGCATTCAAGTTACGGAGAAAATAAAACTTAGCAAATATAGCAATGTAGCAAACGAGCAAATAATAACTTTAGGACAAGAGTAAAAGTACGATTAGGCGATTAAGAGAAATTCATATTTATTAATAGTTTAGGTTAGGTACATACTATTTGTGCACTACGTTTACGTATATCAAAATATAGTATTGTTGTACCATCATTTTTATGAAAAAATGTGAGAAAAGTAGGAAAAATAAAAGGCAGAAAGGTTTTTGTGTTAATACACCTGTTCCATCACAAATTCTTTCATTGTCTGAACGAAAGCTACTGGAGAATAAAAAGGAAAATCAGATTGCGGAATACAAAATATAGTAGGAAAAAAGTGCAAACCAAAAAGTTTATTGTTCCAAAGTAAAAAGATAAAAGCATGTGCTGTTCCTTTTTTTTAGCAACACAAGCATATTTGGCCTATCTAAGTTAGTAAGCAACACAAAAAATATCTAATACGACAACAGCAATTTGTTCCTTTTCTCGTCTTTGGAAATCGTGTTGAAGTGTACCTTAGTACGACCCAAAGCAAATATATTCCAGCACTGCCGGACAACTAAAAAACGATTTTGCTCTTTTGTCTTCATAAACAGACACAAGTCACGAACAATTTTGGTTTTGGTACGATACCCCATTAAGAAGAAATACACAAAGAAAAGGAAAAAAATCTGGTGTCTGAGAGAATAGAACGGATTGTGAACGGAAACAAGCTACACATATTTGTGTTCAACGTGCTTGGTCGGGGTTTGTGGGTACTCTGCGAAACCAAAATAGAAAACAAAGCAAACCATCGTTTTTGCATGTTTTGTAAAAATACAGGATAAAGTAGGGAATAATACGAAGCCAAGTACACGGAAGCAAGTTTTTTAAAAAATCTCAAGAAAAGGAAAAAAAACATTTTGTACGTCAACACGAAAGAAAAAGTTTAGTAATTATATAATGTTCAAAAAAATCGCATCAATCTCCAGTTTGGGGGTAAGTTGACAGTCCATTCTCATTACGATTGTTAAGGAAATTGTGTGAATGGAATTAAACCTACATTTTTTATTAAAAGCCCCATGCAGTTGCATGGCAAAGATAAAATGGTATCCCTGACCGTTTGTTTCAGTATCAAGGCAAATTTTTAAAGGAAACGTGCCTTTATCTTCTGTGATCGTTTCCTATCTTGTAAAGACTGATTTCTTTTGTTTTTTGCATAAGGGTATTGTAATTAATTATGTATGGTGACTTATTAGCCTTAAATTGCAAATATCAACGCAAAGCTTATGTCAACAATATGCAATCTATGGTACTTATAGTTAATGACATCGTGTGTGCCGTTATGTCGTTGATGTTCTCATAACCTAAAGAGTAAAGAATGTGTTTAGCTGGAAAATGTTGTTACCTCGACATTGACGTTTATCATCATCAGCATTATCGTCGACTTAATATCCCAGAGGATGAGACATTTTGTGAGTTAGGGAAATTGTTATTGCTGCTTGTTGTGCTAAAAGTTTTTGCTAAAATCGTGATGGTGGCGGTGGATTCGTTTAAAATTATGTATTTGTTTGAAACGATAAGATACATGTTACAGTGATATGATTTTTCTCTGGATCTTGTTTCGTCTTAGCAAAAGTATTTGCTTCTAACTGCGTTGGTTGAGCAATCGTCCAAATTGCATTCATATACTTTTTTTCCCTTTTAATATGCCACGCTCGAAATCTTTGAATACACATGCTTCCATACTTTTGCTGCAGTACAAGAAGATGTGTAAAAGATAACGTTTCCCGTATGAATTTTCTGTCTCTGAATCCTTATGGGCTCATGTTTGGTGGTGAAATCGTGCCATTCACTACTCCATTGCGGCAATAGTAGTGAGCGGTGTGGCACTTTTGCTTCTCGCTGAAGCTCTAGTTTCCTATGATTCCAACAAAGTTTTGAACATAAACACCCGTAGAAAAAGTTGTATATTTAGGGAGATAATCTTTTTGAGCATACTTGGTTATGTACATTATTTTGCCGTCTATAATGCAACATGTAACATGTTATACTCTACTCTTTCCACTCAGATTCTCCCTCGCTCTCCTCTCTCTGTGTTTTACTTTTCACGTCTCTTGCATATAATATTACGTGAATTGTGGCCCACAAGAACATAGAGATAGCAAATGTCTTCGTTATTTAGAAGAGTTTATCGCTGTGTTGGTGGTGGTGGTGTCTCCTCCACTTTGCTTGAATGTTTGGCTCCGTTTGTTCCATAAAAACAATTTTGTCCTTGCTCTCCATTTCCGACATATCCATGGATTGTTATATGCCTTACGTAACATATTCCTAGAATGCAGTAAATCGCCCGTTTATGTGCGTTACCAATAATTATACTATACTATTTTGTATCATCTTGGCTGTTTCGTCTATGGACGAATGCGATAAAGATCAAGTACAGAGTACAGAGATAGGATTTTTGTAAAACGACAAAATGGACTATTTATCTAGTAGCTTGCAAACAACTTCTAATGCTCGTCCATCAGCGTTTTTATATTACTTCATAGATTTTTTCCAAAACACACACACTCGTACATTTTTACTGCTCACCAATTCTCTTTCTCAATCACCACCATCTTCAGAACCGTTAGAAAACAAAAGGAGATACAATAAGATAAAAGAAAGAATGATTGCTATTCTTTCAGGCTTCGGCAGCTACGACGAGAGAATAGCTGTTTTCTGCTGTCGGTTGTCACTCATTCATTCGCCTGTTGTTTTTATTCCTTTGAGTTTTCTACACATCAA
The DNA here is from genome assembly GCA_029691765.1 of Entomobrya proxima. Lineage (NCBI taxonomy): Eukaryota > Metazoa > Arthropoda > Collembola > Entomobryomorpha > Entomobryidae > Entomobrya > Entomobrya proxima. The sequence goes on from CM056168.1 coordinate 15,914,835, forward strand.
TTTTCTCTTCCTGCTGTGATCTCCCTAGCTTCCTCGTGCCGATACTAGACATTTTTCTTCATTACTAGCAGCACTTGTAATTCAATTTACCCCACGCAGTGAGTACAATAGTAGTACAATATTTGTTCAGTTGAAATACTGCTGTTAGCTATTTCCGCCATGTTTCAGAGGAAATTCTACAAAGATTACAAATTGACTAACAGAAATTGGTAACCAAAGATACATTCTGCACTTTGTTCAATAAAAACTTAAAGAACATCTGTAAAATCAACTGACAAAAACGTCATAATGATATATTTGATGTAATATGTTTGAGTTAGACTTGTACAGTTGACTCGTTGACTATATTTTTACTGATTTGTATAAGTAGCAATTGGCTCAGTTTGATGAATTAGAGAAATATTCTAAATAGTAGGAAATCGTAACATATACCAAACGAATTGCGTAGCTCTGTCAACCATTTTTCTTTAGGAAAGTCAATATACATTATATGGCAGTATCTCAGATTCTAATCTGTAATAATTCTACAAAAAGCCTGCTTCAAATAATTTTACTATAGGACAATTACTTTTATTTTTCGTAAACATGCATTTCAAAATTCAAACTGACAAAGTAGCAAGTGTAATCTCCTTGTCAAAAAATATGAAACGAAATTGTAACTTGCACACAGTCACTCGTAAACTTAGTATAGTGATAAGAAAGAAACATGGAATTTGGCCGAAATATTGAAATATGACCAAAAAATCATAAATGTAGCTACAATAATACTGTCTTCGTGTTTTTGTGTGGAATTTTTTAATCGTAGCGACTTATTCACTAATTTTTATTTGGCTCTTTATCCAGAGTACTTGCGTTGTTCAAAGTAAACAGCCAAATTCAATAATATGATATTTTGGAATCCGGATAAATTGTATCGAATAGCGCATTAATGACAATAATCGTATTATTGTGTAAACGTTTGCAATGTACTTATTGTTATTTCAGTGTACATGTAATTGTCATGAAATTGCAATTTGCAATAAAAATCCTAGTAGGTAATACAGTAAAATTTGATTTTTGGAATTTGGATTTGAAAGCTTTTATATTGACTCGGAATGCTAAACGATACTAAATATTTAGTACTGCAATTGAAGACAACTTTTCATACGTGTTACGAAAATCATTTGGTAGATCAACTTAATTTGATCAACATTTAAGTTTTTGTTTTTAAACTTCTTTGAATGTTTTTCGTGTGACTACAGTTTGCTTTTGCTTTATTGACTTACTACGAATGTAGAACGAACACAAACATAGCTTTTATTTTGAGTCTCTTCTACATAAGTTTCATTCACAAATTTTCCCTTTTGATCATTGATGCATTGGATCTCTTTTGTAATGGGACTGTATAATAACGTATTCCTCACGTATAGTAAAATGTAAAAGTTGAAGAGTTGTGGAGAAGTAGCTCGTGCTCATATTTGTTATTGTGACATGATGAGTGAACATGTGCTTACTGTTTTTCATCAGATTTCAGTCTTTGGCATAGTTTGCAGCACTTTTTATATATATGCATGAATACACAAATGTAAACACTGCATACTAGCGGGTCAACTAGACATTTTTAACGAGGACTTAATGGAATGCATTTGGTTCAAGAAACATATTTTTATGCCGTCTATGTATTAATAAACTACGTACAAAGAAACACATGAGACTGCATTGGCTTCCTATTCCTTGATTACGTAATTGCTTTTAAAATATTGCGTTATTACAATAAAATAAAAAAATAAATGAAACAAGGACACTGCTACTAAAGTTCCAGAATAGTTTTTATTACATCACAGTAAAAATACATTGCCCTTTATGTAGCTGGAAAACATGTATTGCATGATAGTGACCATAATCTCTGGGAAAAAGGTTTTGCTCCCGGAGAATAGAAAAAGTTTCTAATGTACCAAAACTGTATGTAGTGTACAGTCACTGAATTTGTAATGTAATATTATATTTTACACTTGCTAATGCTAACACAAAAGCAATCCCTAAAACTGTGTCCCATAGCTCAGTAATATGAACTCTTGCTTGTACTTCTGTCTCTCCTCCGTGTTTTCTGCTGCTTTGTTACTTTTTTTGCCTTTGTTGGCTTTTCATCCATACCATAGCACATCGCATGAAATTTCAGTAGAGAAAAATCTTTTTTATGTGCTGAGTCGTATAGCGAACTTACAATCATCAAAATATTATGAGCAGAATGAACACACATAAACTGGGCCTCTCCATTTGCCATACAGCCATAACACCATCATCGTCGAGTGAGTAGAAGCGGCATATTACTTTTATGCTTACTTAGCAATGTATGCTAGGGTCTGGAAAAAAATATTCGGGATTTGATTTGAGTCGTCGCCGAATTCGTATCGATCCCATGACGTCACCCTCCGCCTCTCTCCTGCTTTGTCTTCTTTCTCCATTCTCTTCTGGATTGCTTGTTGTTACACTCTTGTTATCCGCTCAAGAAGTGGTGGAGCCAAAGAATATTTGAGGGAATGCATACAGAGATACGGAGAGAAAAGGTGCTTTTCCAGCTAGTCGCCAGCTCTGACTCTCCACTCTCCAGTTCTCTAGTTGTTGTTGGTGGTGAAACGGAAGCTAGCTCCGAGTTTCAAGCCACAAGCGCACTTTCACCCAACTTCTGGCTTTTAGTCTGACATTTTCGGGTGTGGATAGTTGAACACCGCCTTATCCGGGGAGAGAGGCACACACTCATAATATTCTGTGGCTGTATTGCATGATTTGCAATAGTTCTCGTGATACAGTGGTTGAATTTTGTGGAAATGTTCATAAATAAAACAAATGATCTCAAAATATTGACAGTGTGCATCATTTAAAATTATTAAGAAGTTAACAAATAAAATAGTGTTTAACAATTTCGCTTCTCAGCTCCATATATAATCACTAAAAATAATAAATAAAACGCTTGCTCAGCATCTGCTTCGTTTTACCACACAGCGAATGTGGTGGTTTTAGTTTTTAGTGTGCATTTTGTTTTTAGAAAGTGACAGGATGGTCACTGAAAGCTCTCAGTCGGTAAGCAATCAGTAGTTTTATTTTTGACTTTCCTAATAATATCGATAATTTATGCTTCTTCTCAACATTATTGTCTCATGACGGGATATATAAATGGCTAAAAACATTGTATATGCTTTTCCATTGAATCAAACACGAACAATAGAGACTTTCTTCGTTTGTGGTTAATATATAAGAGGCTAGAGGGTTGTTGATAACATAAGGTACGTAAATACCACCGTCCATAGCCCATAATAATGATAGCGTTTAGCATTTCTTCCTGAAGGAAGACATTGGGCATTTATTGTTCGTCAGAAGAAGTATAAACAGAAGAACGGCAATTTTCCTGTCTTACAGTAAAAATCCGAAATGCAAAGAATAGACTGCCACACACAATACATGCATAAAAAGAAGCTAGCACCCTGGTCATGTTTAAAAAAGCTTTAGCTTTCATGTGTGCTTGTTGTAGGAATAAAAAATGCTATTAGCAAACCAAACGCTGTCGACCCAAGTCGTAAGGATAAGTTTGGCAATGATCAAAGAAATATGTAAGCAGAGAATTTATCCTAGCAGACAGGCAAGAAGGCCTGTGAGAAGTCTGAAGTTTATGTTATGGCCACATTTGGCTAGTAAAAACGGCACAGCACCATGAAACGACACCATACCAGTACACCATCATCATCACAAAGAATGAGAAGGAAAAAGCCAAAGTAGCAAAAGCAAAAAGAGAGAGAGAGTGAGTGAGCAATCTTCTGCCTCCTCCTTTCAATTCTAATGGGTTATGTGCTGCTGCTCCTTATCGTGATATAAAAACTCGTATGAAAACGGTTGCCAGTGTAAGCAATGGTAAAACTCTGCTGCAAACTTTCTCTGCATTGTATCGATCGTGGTAAGCATTCCTATCTCCCTTTCTCCTTGTGTTCAGTTGAATACACACGCCAGAGAGAGAGGAAATGAACAGGTATACATACCAGATATAACCAGAGCTAGGCATGCATGGGGTAAGCACACAAGTTATGATTATATAGGTGTTGTGGTATGAATGCATTCTCAAACAAAATGCTCGTTCGGTGAAGCGAGACATTTCTCAGCGTATATTGAGTCGTCTTACACGAAGTCCATTCTATTATTTCAACTACATACTCGACTTTAGTTCTACCCTTGCCTTTTCAATTTCGCCCCGTGCTCTATCACAATGATGCTTGCATACACTTTGGTGGTTTCTTTGCCCTCAAAAGTTGTATTGTTGTAGTATTAATAATAATACGGGCGTGCATGCAAATGCACATACATTTTCGTCTGAAAGGATTGAGCAGGCAATGTCTGCTCTGTACTTCTCGGTTTTTACCTGCATACTACTACAAGGCTATTACTATATATTTTTTATATTATGTATCTCGGGTTCCAGAGACAAGAGAGCATTATACAATCACTATGCTAATGAAAGGTGTGTATGTGTGCATTGCATAAATGCTTATCATGCTATTTATTACTATGAATAAGGAAATGGGTAAAGATATCTGCTCATGCCATCATGACTAGGACTCAGTTTCTTCACTCGACGCGGATCAGCAAAATAAAACTTTTTTTCCTTTTTGGTTTTTCTAAGCTGTTACAACTTCTTTCAAAAGTTCTTCTACAGCAGCAGCACTTATGAAATGAGCTGGTCACTGGAACCGAAACCTTTATGCTATAAAGGGAAAAGAAAGCATGATAAAACTTTTCTCTGCAAGCACAACATTTTTATATTCAGTATCGTATTTCATTGCTTGATGGATGCTTCTGATCCTATTTTTACCATTCGATCCACTACAGATTGGAAATTTGCACAAGCGTGAAGCGTTTTTATACTTCTTTCCCTCCGGTGTAGTTACGTATTTACATCACAGAAAGCGACGGTCACTGAAAGAATACTATTGTCATTATAAGCAAAGTTAAAGGCTTATCTCAATCGATCTGTTTGTGTTTTCTACAATGCTAACCCTTCATGAAATAATATTCGGGTTAAGCTAAGCTAAAGCTAAAGGTTATATTACTGGTTACAGAAATCGTACTACCATAAGTACTACGAGTAAAAGTTACTTGCTAATGATGATGCTGCAAGAGCCATATTTTTTCAGCTCCTTACCTTATAAAGTGATACTGCTAAGACCTGCAGCAAAATAAAAGAGAAAAAAGAAATGATGTTGTTTCTTTTATACATTTTTTCCATTGGCAAAACAGATACGTGTGTTGCTTGCAAGCAGTCAGAAAAAGAGAAGAAGAAAGATTTGGTCTTAAACAAACTAAGAGAGTTTGCATTGTGATTTTATTCGCCTTTTACTTTTAATTTTACTATAAAATAATATCAAATATGAAGGGTTTTTATATGATGTACAATATGCATATTGACAATTATTTTGAGAACTTGAAAATCATGCCGATAATGTTCAAGTCTGAAGTAATACAAGGCATACAAGTATTAACGACGCACAATTATTAGTTTTAAACAGAACGCTGTTAAATAGGTCTTGGTCTATGAACATATTTCCGCTCGGTTGCAAGATAATACTGTGTCTTGACATCTTCAAGGAATTTTCTTTTTCAATGTTATTAAAACTTGCTGAAATGTTTATGGCAAGAAGTAAAGTAATTGAATGTTGAAGGGTGATGGATTTGGAACAAGTAGTGTAGTGGCCACAAAATTTAATGGGAATAAACTTTTTTTCTGTTGAACTTTTGGTCATTGGAACACCTACGGTGATTTTTTTGTATGCTTACAAAAATTTATTAGCTGCTTGCTACAGTAAAAATAATTGAAGCAATGTAGTGGTCGGCATTCCGTATAACTGTAGAAGAACCAAGAATCTTTTCTTATCACTACGACTCATATACGAATTTTTAAGCTCATTGGCGTCTGTGCAGATGTTAAAGTGGTTTACGTGTTTTCATTTCCTATTTTAGTCTGCTTGATTGATCACCTCGCCCTGTGGGTGACGCCGAATTGGCAGATCATCGGATTTATGCATATTAAAATCTTCTAAACAAACGACCGAGTATAGGGAATGGTTATCAAAAAGTTGTTTTGGAAGAGATAATAACTGCAGGCATCAATTGAAGCCATTCAGACATTTGATTTGTAAAACGAGAATGCACGTCAGGGATAAACAAGTGAGTCACCCATGATCTGTTTTGTAATACAGTAACGAGTTTTAACGACTTGTACAAGCTGGAAAAACACACTTAACCTTCTGAACGTCCTGTATGGACTTAAAAGCATCGATATATTTATGTAACAAAAATATGGCTCTTTAAAATCTTTTAAATTATTGTGAATTTAACGAGTGTGTCGAATTTAACCATTTAGAATTTTCTTAAATGGTACTATAAGCAATCTTATTACAATATTTCATATTTGCAATTAGTCATTCAATGCATCATATTGGGACGTAATTCCTTTTGTTTCCTCTATAAAAGTAACAATAATATATTTGGTTGTGTGTGGTATGGGTGACACATCATTTTTATTTGTATTTTGGCGTGACTTCCCTTTTCTCTAATGCATAATGATAACAATTTTAATTTTCCAACGTCCCAAGCCAAATCCGGTTAGGACTACAGTGGAAAAACACACGCAGAATAATTTGAACGCGTGGATTACATTATGTCAACTGGGGTTGGTAGGAAAATTCACTTGTACATTGCACTAGCGATAGGATGATGATACAACCCTGCTTTCCTTTCAGTCCTGAGGGACACACAGTTGGGGTGGTTTTTGCTTTTACACAGATGTGTACATTTACTGGATATGGTAAAGAGCAAAGCACGAACATTTGAATGTGTAATCAGAAAATCGACCCAGTCCGAACTAAAAAGCACGTGTATAGAAAAGGGTCCTTCATTGCAGTGCCGTCAATTATTTTCACAGAACAATAGAACTCACTCAACGTTCCCTTTCAAAACATCCTTCTTTTTCGGATTTAGTAATTTCTTTTTGCGTTTGCATTTCATCCATATGACAAAGCAGAATAGTATATGACTTTAATTATCCGGGTATTTGTCGACCCATACAAGCTGATAAATAATTCAAAGGGAGAGGGAAAGGAAAGTCTTCTCTTGACTGTTTGCAATTACGTATAGTTGTATGATATACTAACAATAAAATGTAAATACGTATGGAAGTAAATAAGCATGAAAATGTTTGCTACTGCTGCATAATACTTTGACTCACGCTACATTAAGAACTTGAAAAGGATGTTTAGACTTGGTTATATTAGCTTTCGCTATAATTGTTAAAAAACCAAAGCATACAGTACGCCTTACGACAGCTTTTTAAATTGTGTACAGTGAGAGCCTATAACTATGAAAGTGACCCACTACGTTCACGGGTTTGTGCAGAAAAATGTTTTCCAGAATTCTTAGTTGAGCACAAATGACACAGTTTTTCACTTCTAAATCAAGTGCACTTATTTCTTGCGCACTGCAGCTTGAAGTACTATACAGTGAAGCTCATTGGAAACTATACGTTGTAGTTTTAACACGGTTTTGCAATCTATCATGCAATGTTATATGTACTATAAGTAGTGCACACATAATGAATATTGTTCATGCAACTGTGAATCTAATGCAAAGACTGTTCATTTCAATGTAGGATTAGCAAGTAAAATTTAGAGGGGAACCAAAGTGGAAACACACTTTCCATACATGCTTTAAAAGAAGCAAGGAGGCACATGATCGTAGAATTTTTATACGAGGCAGTCTGATTTGATACTACTCTGTTTTGTTAGGAATCTTGTACTTTCCATTTCCATCACTTTCCTATTCATTTTACTAATGTAGTAGATTGCACGTTTGCCGGCCCACACATTTCACACAACTTCCACCTGAATGTTCGTAGATAAAATACTGTAGTCCCGTATTTTTAGGACATTTTGTATTGAATTTCACATATGACAGACATTGTCTTTATATGAAGCAGACTTGATTACTTTTCCTGCTCATTTAATGTGCATTATGCGGTACAGAATTCCATCATGCAAATTTAGCAAGGTAATTATTTGCTTTTGAACGAGTCATCAAGATTAACATTTAAAGATAAAATACCGTTCACCATCCTTGTAGAAGACAATAAAACCTAGGTAGTAAACCTAGAAAAGCTGTAAGTCCGAAACTATAGATAATAATGAAAGTAAAGTGGTGTCTTCCGGTAAAAATGGTTCGGTATCTCATTCACTATTTACGCATATTCTGAACAACAAATATCTATAATACTACATGCAGTAAACCTGTGTATATCACAGGTTTCTTGCTCATATACTACCACTACCAATGTCATTGATTGACTTTTTAAGGTTTCATTTTCTGGTTGAAATGGAATGTCACCGAATGGCTCGTGACCAAAGAATCACTTTCTGTTGTGTGGCAATCAAGCTTAGTCGTGATAGGCTTCCTTAGCGGCTGACTTTTTCCTCAAAATGTCGAGTCGTAAATAAAAATCTATCCCAGTCAGACATTCATAAGAGTATAGTTGGCCTTGCTTTGTCTCAAACAGCTTTTGGTTTCTACTTTCTATACATAAAATCGTTGGGTACAAACCTAATTCAACCAAGATATCAGATTTTTTATGACGACGATATGTGTATAGGCACGGGTTCTTTGATAACGAAATATGTAGTTTGCGTGATTCACCACACCATCACAAATACATAACCCGTACTTGCGTATTGTGATAAACGGACAAACAGAATCTGATTAAATGGCTTGGCTTTACATAGTAAAATGGAAATAAGAAATTCCTTACTCTCCCTGAAAAGCTAGGAACAACACCCTCAAATTTGATACCTATTATTATTTGGTTATTATGACCGTGTAATATTCAATTCAGCTAGCTACTACTCCTGGTCCACCCTTTGTGGCCTTGACAGTGAAAATACTTTGAGAATTTGTAAACTTCTTAATTTTCCAGTTATAATACTGGAATTCTTTCATCTATCGGGTATATAAAACACGAATATGTAAAATGCATATGTAAATCATAATGCACGGACTACTCGACCAAATGTCCATCATTTCCTCTCATCCATTTAATACATATGACCTGAGATAAAAGTTCGTTCCACTCCCATAAACCTACGTACTTAAATCACGACATTATGCATTCAGATTTCAGAAAAAATAATGATATTTGATCACGGGATTTGTTCTTATTTGCTTTTGTAATGAAATGATGCATGATAAATTAATTCTATTGTTTCTTCTCTCCCCAGTCGGAGCCTGGCACAGGGCTCCTGAGGGCAGCTCGTGCAGGCAACTTGGAAAAAGTTTTGGAATACCTCAAAGCGGGTGTGGATATAAACACATGTAACGCAAATGGTCTCAACGCGTTACACTTAGCAAGTAAGTCTTACGATTCTTATTATGTTTCTTCCACTTTCACCAAATCATTTACAAGAGAAAGTTCATTCTATTTACCTTTGAAACACAAGTTTCACTGGGATTAAATATTTACGTAGATGGAAGAGAAAAACTTAATATTTACAAAAGGATGAAACAACTAGGCTAAATGAATAAAGTACTGAATTTGTAAAAAATACAAAAGTGTAATATATTGTACATACTATAAACTTATATGCGTACAATACGGTAAATGAAAACCAAATAATCTTCGTTCCACTTTTTACCTAGGGGGTACTTCTTAACGAGCGTTTTCTTTTCTCTCTTTTTTCCGCTCTCAGGTAAAGATGGTCACGTAAATGTCGTGAAGGAGCTCCTGGAGCGAGGAGCTAACGTCGATGCCACTACCAAGAAAGGAAATGCTGCCATTCACATAGCCAGTTTAGGTATGTTGAACTCATTTTCCCCTTTTTATTACTATGTACCTGAAAGAGAAACACAGAAAGGCCACTTGGATAAAGAGGAGAACTGACGAAATATTGCAATTTTAAATTCGTAACAAGTTTGCAAGGAGAGAATGATGTTAATATTTCTAAGAATTGCTTTCTGTGTTTTTATTACATTTCATGTGTGTCTGCGTACCCCTCTTGCCTGCCACCAACCACTTCTCTGTTTTTAGCTGGTCAAGAGGAAGTGGTCCGCCTTCTGGTTCAACATGGGGCTAATGTTAACCTCCAGTCTACAAATGGATTCACTCCTCTCTACATGGCGGCGTAAATGTTTTAATAAATTTTATCTCTGCTTCTATCTGTACACTATCTCCCACCTTGGTACCTTCACTTTCCATCCTTTAGAAATAAATTTATTTTCCCTTCCTTCTTCTCTTTCCCCCGATAAATAAATAGCATACTTTTTCCCTTCTGAGAAGTAGTTCCGCAAAACTCACTCAGCTCTCTGGAGTAATTTCTCTTTGTAGCATATATATAGAGCAATAATCTTGCGTATAAATTTGTATGAAAATGGTCGTATATTATTATTTCCGTCAAGCAAGTGGGCTAATAATTTTATGCATACATCCTCTCCATTTCTCATTTTGGTGGTTCCACCTCTCTCAACGTGAAATTTAATATTTATTACAGGCAAGAAAATCATGATGGAATAGTCAAGTTCCTCCTGGCCAATGGAGCAAATCAGTCCTTGGCCACAGAAGATTTATTCACACCTCTTGCAGTCGCGTAAGTTTTCTAAACTTAAAAAAGTGTTTTCTTTTGCTGTCGAATAAAGCAACTTTGAATTGAGAAAAATACTTTCTCTTTCCTCGCCTCAAGTTATCTCTTGCCCCCAATTTCCACGTATAGGTTGTACTACTTTTTTTTGAAAATCCAAGTAAAGATATTTTACTAATACCTTCATGATATATTTTTCATATACTGACATTTTCTGCACAAATATTGTTAAACACGAACAGAGTTTCATATTATTATGCTCTTGTATATATTCTCTGCTGAATTACCATACTTTTTTCTTTGTATACTCCACCCTTACGTGTAGGATGCAACAAGGACATGACAAAGTGGTAGCGATCCTGCTGGAAAACGATGTCAGAGGAAAAGTCCGCCTCCCCGCATTACACATTGCAGCAAAAAAGGATGACTGTAAGGCAGCCGCACTGTTACTTCAAAGCTCTGGAAATCCAGATGTTACTTCCAAATCCATGTTTACTCCATTACATATTGGTGAGTTTAATGCCTGGTAGGCATTAATACACATTCAATACAATGCACCATAGGTCGGTAGGTCGGTTGGGCATTTGGTAAAAAATGTTTGTGGATTTTTTGTCAAGTCATGGTACATAATAGACATAATATTTTTCTCTACTTACATACATATATATTACTTACACAACATAAAACAAAAATGGGACGAAGCACAGCAACCGGAAAAAATAAAAAAAAGATAGATAAAAAGGAGGTCTCCGACTGCTGCTGGCGTTGAAGAAGCTAAAACAGTAGTCAACTTGGTAGATGATGGTAGGAATCTACATACTACATCACTACACATGTACACATGTGAAAATTTTGTCTTTTAGATGTGATCATGATGAAGATATAAAGTAGTTCAGTCTGTGAAGCTTACAGATGCAAATATGTTTGCTAACATCCGTTGCCACAAACTCTTCGAGATGCTCCAAGCCGACGACTACTTTAGCAAAAAAGATAAATGTTCATAAGATACCAAAGTAAAGTAGATTTTGGAAAAAGCTTCAGAGCTGGCAAGCGGCAAGCATAGATTATCGATCCATTTTTTTTATTTTTGTAATCATTGGCTGGTTCCTATTATTATAGCGCGCACATACAGGGTCAGGCTGCATTTATCCAGTTGTGTTTTATCGCATCCATTTGTAAAGCACATAAAAGTTATCATAAGTAATATAAATGACAAAAGATGAAATGACTGGCATTTTTATATTTCAGCTGCACATTACGGGAATCTTGCTGTTGCAACGTTGCTGTTGGATAGAGGAGCCGATGTTAACTTCCAAGCGAAACATAACATCACCCCTTTGCACGGTGAGTGAGTCATTATTTTGAATGAATATTGCAGGCCATATCGTCATCATCATCAAATAAGAACAATCCTTAGATTAGAAGAGATGATTATGTCATAACGCCATGTGTACGACTGACAGGAATGTTTTCCGTTGAATTGCTTCAGTTTTCTTAATTTTTACTCGTACACAAAACTGCGCTAACATTATCTCTAGTATTGTACTGTCGTAAAATTGCGTTCGTTTGGTATTTGGGTTGGCCACCCACAGTTCAAAAAAGTTTTGTACTAGTTTACTGTATTCATGCATTGATTTGAACCAGAACATCTTTTCATTTTATATCCTTAAAAAGAACAGACCATATTATAGTTTACGTAGATGATTAGCTTCTGTTTTCATAATGACAACATTTACAAGTGGAAATGATTAGCATATAGAGACATATTTCTGTTGGTAAACAGTATTAAAAGTAGTTGAAAATATATTCATGATAATATCAGTTTTGCTTTAGCGTTATTCACTTTCCTTTGAAGTATCTGTTTATGGTACTTCACACTAAATAATATTTTTGAGAAAATGCCGATTGTGATTCATTTAAAGATTATGCATACAAACACAGAATACATGTTATTAAATTTTTCATATATAATAGAAAGTATGTTTGTAACATTTTGTTGTTCTACAAATTTTCAGTTGCCGCAAAGTGGGGCAAAGGTCAGTTGGCTTCACTTCTTCTGGAAAGGGGAGCAAATATTGAAGCCAAAACAAGGGATGGGCTGACACCGTTACACTGTGCTGCAAGGTAAAAATATCATGAAAATGGTTTAAGAAAAGCATTACTATCCACACTTTAATCGGCTTTATGAAAAGACGCTAGAAAATCAATATTGATGACAGCAGGGTTAAAAGACAGTTTTCAACTCATTAAAATGTTGACTCATTGCATGAATGAATATTGAATATCCAGTACAAATTGCTCACCTCCTTTTCATTCTTTCCAGATCTGGTCACGAGCATTTAGTCGACCTTCTTTTGGAGAAGGGCGCTCCGATCAGTGCCAAAACCAAGGTTTGTTCTATCATCTTTCTCAATCATAATGTCAAATGTCAGTTTTTGGCAACAATCATTTCGGTAGTTCATCTAAAATATGACTAATGATTTGTTTTTACGTTTTAATCACTCCAGAATGGTATCGTCCCATTAGCAATGTGTGCTCAGGTAAACATAATAATATTTACGCTATAAGATAATATACGCTATATATATAATTATGATTATTTCATTTCTCTATGGAGTGTTTATCGTCGTTACTCGTGAAGAGGTTGCTAAATGTGATTAATTATTGTGTGACAGGGTGACCACGTTGATGCGGCACGAATCCTTTTATATCACAAAGCGCCAGTGGATGATGTTACCGTAGACTATCTCACTTCTCTCCATGTCGCAGCCCATTGTAAGTGCCAAAAGAATAAACAACATTAGCAATGATAGCCATTTTGTGCGCTTTTATTGGTTTTCTCGTTTTCCCCAGAGGAAACATGCTGATAAAAGCATTAAGTCAATATCAATTTCCTCTCGTACCTCTTTCTCAAAATACATTCTTTCATTCGCCGTGTAAAAACCTAGTTGTACCCATTGTGCGCTTGATCCAGTGCTGTTATTATACTCATATTATGATATTATGTATTAGTAGTATATTGTGATAGACATTCATTTCTTTCATATGCTTTTCACATTCATGAATGTAGTTCCCATTCATGCAATCGTTTTTATTTGATTTTTTATTCTTTAGGCGGTCACGTCCGTATTGCAAAGCTTCTACTGGACAGGAAAGCGGATCCTAATGCAAGGGCTCTTAATGGATTCACTCCACTTCACATTGCCTGCAAGAAGAATAGGATTAAGGTTGTTGAGCTGCTATTAAAGAATGGAGCTCATATTGAGGCAACGACAGAGTCAGGATTGACACCACTTCACGTAGCATCTTTCATGGGATCCATGAACATAGCAATATATCTGCTACAAAATGGAGCAAAACCAGATGCGACTACAGTTCGTGGCGAGACACCACTTCATTTGGCTGCCAGAGCTAACCAAACTGATATTGTTCGAATTCTGCTGAGGAATGGGGCATCTGTGGATGCCGCAGCTAAGGTAGTCAAACTCTTTAAATCTGTTTTCTCTGGGCTCTACATAGAACAGATATATGTGGGGATTAGGTACCAGCATGAGTTGATTTTGTCTGAGAAACAGCAGCAGAAGCACTCATTAGCATTGCGAACAATTTTATAGTTAACGACTTCAACAGAATAAGTAATGATGCTGGATATGTTCTTTCCCCTGCCTCAGCCACTTCCTTTTTGCTACCATATTGCACTGAGACATATTAATGGCTCAAATATATACTCCAGATCCATCTCTTTTCGTTCCTGTTATCTTAATTAAACATGATTTATTTGAATGGGACTTGATGAGTGAGATGAAGGGAATGCTAATTACAGAAGTTTACAGAGAAAAGTTCCAGTTGACTGCATTTCCCTCATAATGTGTAATATAACGTGTGTTCTCATTTTCTGTAGGAAGGGCAAACGCCACTACATATTGCAAGTCGGCTCGGCAATTCCGATTTGGTGATGCTACTCTTACAACATGGTGCAACCGTTGATGCAGCCACAAAGGAAGCATACACAGCTCTTCATGTGGCCAGTAAAGCCGGACAAGAAGAGGTAGTTAGATTTCTCACGCGAAAAATTACAGATATGCTGATTATAAACTATGTTCTTGAGCGAGTCGCCAAACAGCAAGAGGTCAAGGATGCTCTTACCTAGAAACTCTCATCTACTATGAAGCTAGTGAAATGAAAACATGAAAAAACTTTATTAATTTATGATGAATATGACGCTTTGTTGAAATATTCCGTTCCATAAAATGTCAGCCATACAAAAGCTTGTTACAAGATAACCGCGAATAGGAGATTAGCTTACGCTGATGAATGAATCCGTCCATAAGATGAAACTTGAATGTATTAATTTTAGCACTCAGTGTTGTCAAAAAATTCTCAGTGAATTCTGTCACCGTTAAACAAGGCAAAATATTGACGCTGTACTGTAGCTGGTGACTGAAGATGCTTATATAAATGTATTGTGCAATATCACGATGATAAAGGAAAAAATATTGTGATTTTGTCACCGTTTCTCTCTGCAGACAATACACTACTTTTACTGGTAATGCCAACAAAACCGACTCTTTTAATTGTGACATTCGCTTGAATAAAAATGCTCTTACTATTTCTTAAAACCAAGTTCTAATTTCTTATCTGTTGCTGTCTGTTTTGCTTATTATTATTGTTATTCTTATTATAAATATTATTAGTCGACAATAGTTGATACTACAACATTTTCTTTCGTATTATATTTATGCTATGCAATTTTGCAACTATCTTTTCTAGCAACACATCGAATTAGATATTTTCTTGTCCTCTATAATAATTATAATTATTCCTATGAATTACCTATGGGTTTTGGGTAAGATATTTTTCATATTATTCTTTCTTTATAACATTTTTTCTAATCTTGCTTTCCAAGTCGTTATTTAGTCTGCGGCACCAAACCAAAAACCTTAGTTTTATATTTGATATTAGTTTTTACTGCTATGCACATTTCCGCACATACACACACGCCAACTCTAAGCCTAATATGTACTCAAGCATCAAACCTTCTATTGGTATATAGCTATGGTCTACAGAAGAAAGCACGTTGTTTCGAACCATTTCCAGACACGCAAAGAGTAAAACGGTACCTTTGACGTTAACCAAAAAATAATAATTACAAAACTAGATAAAAGTTAGTGATAGTAAATTAACCTCCATGCAAATATTATTTATACGCTATGAATTTCTCTATTTTATTGTCGACAGGAAATATGCAGACCAATAATGCATGACTACTGGAAATTTAAAAACTGCTATTTTCTCTTTATGTTTTCTCACTTATCCTTTTTGCTCTTTGCCACTCTGTATGTTATATTTTTGTCACACGCTGAGTACTCTTTTCTGCAGATGTAACTTTATAAAGCATACTGTCAAATTGAACAAACGCGTATAATTGTCAGTTATCTATTATTTACTTTGACATTCCATTTAGTATTTCTGTGACATTGTTGACATGTTTTACACAACTGTGGACTGTTTAAAAAGCAGAATAAACACTAGCACTTTGTCCTCTGACGGGTTTCAAACCATTCATGCTGACATTATCACAAAGCAGAGAGAAACGGCGACTTGCCAGAATCCAGTATATTTTGCTTAGAAAGATTTCTAAACTGAGAGAACAAATGCTGTCATCATGATAATCGCCAGCTTGTAGACTATTTTGCCTAAAAGCTATTTTTATGGATGTCACAAACTTTCTCTTCTACCAAGGAAGCTTGTAAAGAAAGCACAGTTGAACTAGTTGTGAAGCAGGAGATATGTGTTTGTAGGAAAAGAAAAGAGAAAGAATTATGTGACCCACATTTCCAATTTTCTCACACTCTCTACTACGTATACCTAATTTCCTTTCTTTCTCTACTTTGGTTCGTTTGTACATGTACATCCTTTCCGTACTCCTATATCATCATGAATGAGTCAAGTAGGTATTAGGTACTTCAGCGGTTCTATTCTGATGGTAATGATGACAGACCAAATGAACTTTGTTTTCAGTGATGTTGCTTAATGACAACTAATCAAGGTAGTTTACCACCAATTACCCCATTTCTAAGCTATTTATTTTGGGAAATAGGTTATATTTTGGCGTTGACAAAAGCTGAAAAGCGCGTGATAGCGATAGTGATTGGCGGAAACAAATATTCATAAATGCATTCACCATAACACAAAAGGAAAATTGTGTATGCTTGTCATGTTGACACGAAGTTGGTCCATCTCCATTTTGCTGATAGAAAATAATGCAAGTATCAGCCAACCAAAATATTATTCCCATTTCCTTTCGCGTTGTATGTTATTCCATTTACCGACATACTTCCTGCTAGTGTTTTGCTTGAATCGATTATCATCATCGTTCTCCTCTTGCCGTAAATAAATAAATCAAAAAATGGCTCTGATGCCAGGAGACTAGGATGACTCGCTCTTGAATAAATCATTGCGATCAAACTCAAGACCACCTCTCATTCTCAACCACAAACTTTCTCTTTTCACCAGGTTGCCTCTATTCTTCTCGACAAAGGAGCCGATGTTGCAGCAAAAACTTCAAGGAATTTTACACCTTTACATCTTGCTGCAAAGTATAACACAGGCAACACAAAGGTGCGATAAAACAGCTAAAAGAAAAATACTGCTTGCAGAATTCTTTTTAGTCAGATGCGGACTTTCTCTTATACAAGCTTGTTCTTTTGCTTTATGCATTGCAAAGCATTTGGCATGAAATGACATGGGGCAATATAAAAATCTTATCTGCAATGCTGATTTTTGTAGGTTGCAAATTTGTTAATAAGCCGCGGTGCTCCAGTAAATGCTGAAGGGAAGGTAGGTTTAAAGATGAACAACATACAATGAATTATGTTTTATGTTTAAATCATATATATCTACAATCATTATATGATTTTCTAAATTCAAAAAGAACCAACTTACGCCATTACACACTGCCTGTCATCATAATAACCCGGAGGTTGCCCTACTTCTTCTTAAGAATGGAGCAGATCCAAAGTGCTTGGCCAAGAACAACTATACTCCATTGCATATTGCGGGTAGGATTCAATAAATGATAATAAAAAACTATTGACCTTCATCAAATCATAGACACGTTTTCTCAGAATTGTTGATGAAAAGAAAATGTTATGCGAAAATACGTTTTTGCTGTTCTTCGTTCACAATCAATAAGAAACTGACATTTGATAAGGACTCAGCATGTATTTTCGTACCACCTCATTAAACGTACTTTCTGCGGTTTTTCTCTTACAGCTAAGCATAACCAAATGGACATTGCGACAGCCCTCTTGGAATATGGAGCCGACGTCAATGCTCAGTCTCGGCAGGGATTCACACCTATCCATCTTGCGGCTGATCAAGGTCATACGGACATAGTCGCCCTTCTCATTCATAATGGCGCTGATGCAAATGCAGGAGCCAAGGTAAGCTGCACTACTTTGTAGTGCAATGAATTATTTAGAAGGGCAATCTTAATTGGATGAAAACAAACTGCCAAAATGTGGTTTTCGGCAATCATCACTAATGATGGCTGTTTTTGTGATAACCAAATTACATTCTTCAGAACCTCATGCGTCCTCTACATTTGGCTGCCCAACACGATCATGTTCCATCAGCAAATATTTTGGTTAGCAATGGAAGCGCTACCATCGATTCCCAAACTCAAACTGGCTATTCACCCTTGCATGTAGCCTCGCACTATGGCCAGGCTGGTATGGTTAGATACTTGCTCCAAAACGGTGCGGATGTTCATTTAACCACTGATGCTGGAAATACTGCGCTACATCATGCAGCCCAACAGGGACAAACATTGATAATAACACTACTTTTGGAAAAGAAAGCTGATCCCAACGCTGTTAACAATGTAAAGTCGCTTTTATGAGTTTGTACTAGAGCTCTGCTCTTCAGGCCGGATGAACATTTTATGTATGTACGCAATTATTTTTCTCTGTAATAACTAGGCTGGACAAAATCCCCTTAATATTGCCGAGAAACTTGGTTATGTCTCTGTGGTGGAGACATTAAAGATTGTAACGACTACTATTACAACTACAACGACAACTACCACTACCATTGAGGAAAGGTATAAGGTGCTTGCTCCAGAGACGATGAACGAAACTTTGGCATCTGATTCTGAAGATGAGGGTGGCGAAGATGCAGGCAATGAGCACTTGAGGATTTTCACTTTAGATGAGATGAAATCCCTCGGAGATGATAGTCTTCCTATTGATGTTACCCGAGATGAACAGCAACATCGTGATTCTGGATGTACGTGCTTTTTCATCCCATTTGCCTTTTATGATTATGATGACTGGCATATTATATATGAAATGATGAATTTTATAACTTCATAACTCAAAGAGCAGGGTTACTCTGCTAACAGTATTTTTTTCTAAGGAAGCAATTTACGCAAGTTTCAAAGAAAGTTTTACATTTCCTCTTCTTTTTTTCTCTTGTAGATATACATCACGAAGATAATGTTGTGTCTGAGAAATATAGTCAATTGGCTGCGGACAACGTCGACATTTCTCGATCACCAGTTCAAATCGGGTAAGTGATTGTGATTAGTCTCACGTTTCTTTCTAAAATGATAAATTCTAAGAACATATATAATATAGAGAAGTAATATTAATAGAGAAATTTTGCTAGCAGATTCGAGTATTGGAAAGCTTGAGATTTTTGCTATGTTATATTTTGCAAACATTTAAGTTGGAGAAACTTTAATCTTATAAATGTTGCATTCTTTAATAATATGTTGTTGTTCATATTGTTGGTCTGGAGGGCAATTTAAAATATTATTTTCAGCTAATTTAATTTGTCTGTTGTGTTTTACTGCAGAAGTGTTTATTTGTGATTACTACATTTTCTAACTTGGTAATAATGTGTTATCCCTCTCTGGTTGAGAATTTAGGTTAATTCATGTTTACGATTTTTATTTGCTTTCATTATTCTGCAAGCAGTAAAATCGGTATTAATGATTTGGGAACTTACAACTGAAGTTGTGTCCGATTCAGTGCAATTTAGTAGAAAATTAAAATTGCACTTTGTTTTGTGTTGCTGATTGCTATTGCGATTGAAGTCAAAAACAGACAGAATATAATGGTGTTCTTATTCATTTACACTAAATTATATCGGACACAACTCGTCAGCATTTTATTTTTGATGTATCGCTCTTTGGGCTTTTTATCATTATACTAGAGTCAATTGTGAGCAGTTAATTTCAATTGAATTATTACACCTTCCAATATTGGTTATATGTTATATCAATCAGTTATGACTTGTTTATTATATTTCATTACTATGAATAATTTGATTAATTTATTTTGTATTTTTCATTTTTTTTTATTTTCTCCTGTGTAAAACTCGTAATCCTCAAACAAAACACACACAACCTTGTGGTTTTCGTTTGAAATGATCCTTTTACTGAATTTCAAAAAATCAAAACAAAAAACTGTGAAATATACGATCAGTACTCCTCCTACTAGTGCTGGCTCCTCCTTAAAATCCTTAACAATCCCAACAACTCCAAGTACCAGATACAGCGTAAACTACAGCATCAACCGTTCTTCCACTTCCACAATTGGGATGTGTCGTGACAGGTGTTTATTTGATTTTTACCCATTTTTATATTTTTCAACATTCAGATTGAGATTTTTTACTTAATTTTCTAATAACAAACAACCAAGACATATAACAAAACATAATCAAAATTTCCCTTTTCTCTTTTAATATACACATTTTCAAGTAACCAACCTGTCCTAAAGTCTTTCGTATTACTTGTGGTTAACGTTCCGTTTTTTCTCTGAGACGGTTTAGAGTTTTGCAGAATTAATTTTTATTTTATTAGTTTCGTTCAGTGATTAACTGATTTCATTTGCATGTTCTTTTTTTATTTTTTTTACTAATATTCTTATTATTTTCAGTGAGTTATTGCAAATTACACGACTGCTGGCAAATAATAAGATTTAAAAGAATACTTGTTGAAAAAAGTTAATGTAATAAGATTTAATAACGAAGTCAAATTTTCTCTATTCCTTTTCCAAACTAACAATCCAACCCATCATGACGGTGTTGCATGACCGTATACAGGAAACTTCACTGGAGAAAGTAAGCACTGTTAATTGGACAATCAATCATCTTGTTATTCTTACTTCTTTTTTTGGAAGTATTTTTGGTTGTTCGGTTTTAAGCGGTAGCCGCATTAAATTTTACCCCATTTGCAACTACTATGCATTTTTTAAACCAAGCGCAATATTATGCAATTTTGGGTAGAGTAGCTCGGAATCGCCTTTTAAGTAATAATATTATTGCATCCAGTAGTATGGATGAAAGCGAGAGTGAGTGTTTACTTGGAATGGAGACATGAATGTTGCAACCCTAAACCTAGCATTTTACATTATCACATTGGCATTTGCACAAAAATGTAACCACCGGTTTTTACTCAGGGATTATTTGACTACATCAGCAAATAGTAACACAACATGAGCTCCAACACATTTCAACATATCAAGACAAGGAGGTTTAAACTGGTTTCCTATTATATCACAAATTTCAAAACAAACTGAATGCATCACCGTTACTAACTTTCAAATAAACTATTTTTCGGTAGTATTTTCTATATATAGTACAAAAACTCACATAAAATACTTCAAAATTGTGTCTGTGTATTCCCCCTTCTTTCAATAACTAAACTCTTCTGAAAACCTAAAAATTTTATCTAATCAATATACAGCCTAAAAATAAACAAAAACTACTCTTAGCAAGTTGACCAGATTAATGTCAACTGTAATGAACTGTAAATTCTACAATCTACTTTATGCCAATATAGAACAATAACAACAGCTTTTTGGAAACACAAAGTCGTCGCATTGAAATGATGGTCGTTTCATACAGCTTAACAAAACTAACTGTCTATCTAATTTCTGTCTCTATAGGCAGGAATTGTATTTTGTGCATTTGCTGAAGTATGCAAGTGGACTGTATTCGAAAGCACTGCACAGCAAGCAACCTGGAGTAACTGTAGACAATGACAAAAGGTGCATGTGTGGAGTGCTTTGAATACAGACTGAGAATATGATTTTTTGCTACTTGAATACCTATTGAATGCACTGTATAGTAGTTACAGTTATTTATCCTTTATTTATGTTTATTAACCCCTTCTGATGATCAGTCTACCATAAATACTAAAATGTGATGATAATAATTATTAAACAGCTTCCTGGTGAGCTTTATGGTCGACGCTAGAGGCGGAGCAATGCGAGGTTGCCGTCATTCTGGGGTCCGTGTTATCATTCCACCACGGAAAGCAGCAAGTCCAATGCGTATTACATGTCGCTACCTCAAAAAAGATCGCTTGGTTCATCCCCCTCCCTTAATGGAAGGAGAAGCATTAGCATCTCGTATTTTGGAACTTGGCCCATCTGGAGCAAAGTTTTTGGGTCCTGTCATCATCGAAGTTCCACATTTTGCATCTCTTCGTGGTCAAGAAAGAGAGATTGTTGTCCTTAGATCGGACAATGGGGAGACTTGGCGTGAACATAATTTGGATGCAACAGAGGAGGCTGTTCAAGATGTTCTGAATGAATCTTTTGATCCCAATGGTATTTTACTCTAATGATGATACTGTGATCATTAAGATGTTATGATTGTTATAACAAATGTATTCATAAGCATATTTTTTCTTTGCTACCTTAAAGACCTGAAACAACTGGAAGATCTGAAGACCAACAGGATTACACGAATCCTTACAACTGACTTTCCCCAATACTTTGCACTCGTTTCCAGGATTCGTCAAGAGGTTCATGCTGTGGGCCCGGAAGGGGGAATGGTCTCTTCAACTGTTGTTCCCCAAGTTCAGGCTGTATTTCCAGGTGGAGCTCTTACCAAGCGGATAAAAGTTGGGCTTCAGGTAAGCAAATTACGCGGAAACAAGTCAGCTCCAACAAAAAAGATTATTGTAAATAACATTCCTAAAAAGAAACGCTTTGCCCTTATCTGGTAATTTGACATCTTCATTCAGACAAAAAAGCCGATCGAAAATGACATGAACCCTACTGCATCCTTCGTTAAAGTTGCTATATAATATATACATCCGATCCACAAGAAATCATTAAAAATATATCCCTAAAATCAGCCAACAAAGACGATACAAGTACAATGTACAACTAAGCATTTCAAAATAAGAAAGTCATTTGTTTTCAGCCATCAGCTTTTTGTTTCAAAACATGAAAAAGTATAATCACTTGATTAACAGTATTAACTGGTTGTGCTTTACAAAAAAGTTCAGAATTTTGAAACTTTATCACTGTATCTTTATCAAATGTCATTGAAGGAATGGGGGATGTGAAACATAAAAAGCCAAGTCAGAAAGAAAGGGAATTTATTAAAATATTGTGTCTTTTAAAGACTGTTGAAAACAAAGTCAAAATTTCCACACATGGTCTTCAAGAAATGAATTTGAGGCAACCGTTAAAAACTGATCTAAGCAGTATACTATTTACTAAATCAAAAATATCAACTGCTTCTACAAAAAATCTGGTAGATTTGTCCTTAGGCCTTTACCCTACAAGAGTGCTTCAGTAAATAAATGTTTAAACTTATTACTTTCTCATATACCTACTTAAAAATACGTGGCACTACAACATATTATTCATTAATTCTGTGGTGTACAATAAGGTACTTTCAACTTTTCAACCACCATTCAATTTCTATCGCAAGCACATGAGAATTTTGAATTGATACATATTTACAAATCTTTAACACACTTGTAGCTTCTCCAAGTGCCTAACATCACAGAGCAATCTGTTAAATGAAACCTATGTGAAACCACATAAATCTTTTAATCTTTGAGAGAAAATATTCTTTAAATCATAACTTGATAGTAGTGCATAAATGCAATATCAGGAAGTAGACACATGTGCAACACAACTGCAAAAGTACCTCTTAACGAAGTAACAAAGACGCTATTTTTTCTCATATACTATCAAATACAAAACACTGTGCAATCTCCTGAAACGTCACTGACGTCTTCTTTCTTCTCAAACTAGTCTCACTCAAAATTCACTTCTTATTGTAGGCATCATCGGACAATATTCCTCTTCACGCCTTTTCATCATAGACACGCCAAAAATTAATATACCTATGTATTCCAAAGTAGTTTACTATATGAATACTGCCATAATCTAAACTTGAATTGTGCTATGTAGACAGGCATCAACAATTTTAGCAGGCAAAATACTATGTTGATATTTACTCTTAAGAGAAGAAGGGTGCAATGGTGATAATATCAAGTTAGGAAATGACCGGACGTATTCACAAAGTTATGATCTCCAAATATTTATTATAATTGTATTATTAGTCACTATAATAACAATAAATAAAATGTGTGTAGGAGTAGAAATCCTTAAGCTTAAAGTTAACGATAAAATTAATAGTTAAATACATCAGTGTTCCTGAAGTCGTAGCTTCAAAGCATACCAATTTAGAAAATGATACTTATAAAAATATTTTGTAGTTTAGGACGAAGCCATTGACTATTGTCATTGACAATAGAAATGTCAATAGAAAAAATATCGCCATTGTTGTTACCATTAGCATCGTGTTACAGCTTAAAAAATCTATATTACCTTTACTAAATTCGTTTCATGAATCATAATTCTACAACTCATCTCAAATTTAAGTATAACAATATTTGGATGTTCCGTTAGATTAATAGATGGTGTCAAGTTGTTTTAATAAACCGAGAAAAATCTCATTAAAGGTATAAGTTCTCTGGGTTTAACAATATCCGAGCATACACTTTGCGAAAAAAAATAACTCGACTCAGCAAAAAAACACACGCTATTCAAAGCTAAATCTCGTTGACTTTTAATAACATATACTCAACGTAACTCAGCATTCAGATAGTGACTTTTGTGTATTGGTGAAAGCAAGGATGCCAGTTTGAGATTGTGTAGAAGCAGATTCATACCCTAAAATATTATATAAACATTTTACCATGAGTTTGTCCCAAAACTAGCGTTATGTATAGGTAAGAAGATGGATAAATATAAGAGTTATGTTTCGAAATATCCCCCATTCCATTTAAAATAAAACTTACATTGACTCATCATATATTTAAGTTAAAAAGATACATATACTTACGTTAATCTCTTGATAGAAAGTCACTAGTGAATATTTTCACAGTCATCAGTGTGAGTTTAACGAAAATCATGCAGTTTATCATAAAACTTTGCCCACTCGTTTATGTGTTATCAAAAGTAATTTGTGAATGTATGTCTGATTTGATGTTTTGTGGCAACACTTTTAATGTAATTTCCACTAAAAATGAGTTTTGTCCGGATCCTTTCCTCTAAATGAAAGGAAAAGGGAATCCGCCCAATAAAACCGAAAAATTAAAACACTAAATCTACTTCTCTTTCTATCGTCCTTCTTGTCGTTCTTTACCTCTCTGTCTTTATAAAAAGTAGCTCACTTATTTATATATTGCCATCAATCCACCTTTCCAAAATAATTCGATTGCTGATGCATTGATTAGGAGGACACATAATGTTATCAAAACAGTATGAGAGCAGTGGAAAGTTCTATATATTATTGTGTCTTTATTCTTTTCCCTTACATAACTGGCCAATTTAAACAATAGAAAAGGCACGTATTAGAGTTACGTCCACGTGTAAACGTTTTTATAAAATAACTTGCTAAAATTTTCACTTCTTTAACCTAGTCTGATTGATATAAATAATAAGACCATTGAATTACAAACAAATTGTGTTATACAAGACACTGAAATACTGATATGACTCAAGAAGGTCCCGCTTTTTCAGATTTATTGGGCTGACTCCCGTGAAGCCGGAACAAAATCTCTTTTATTCCTGTTACAAATAACTGTTTGAACTACTTTTACATTCAATTCTTCTTCTTCTTCTAACCAAAGTTATTGTTTCAAGTTTTTCTTTTCAATTTCGCATCAACAAACATGTTTTTCGTATTGATTCTGTACTTCATACATTTTTAATTTACGTTTACTCCTGTTATCATGACTTGTTTCGTTGGGGCCTCCTTGCTTGATTATATCAATATTTTATAAACGTGCTTATCCACTGCTTCTCACACTTGGTTTCATCATAAAATGACAAACTTGAACCTGTTTGGATTCATTTTGGATGCATATTCGGAATATTATTAACCATCGCAAAAGCATTTTACTAACACAATTTCAACTTTTTATTTCTTTTACGAATTTTACTTCATATTGATGTTTTAATTTCTGGTTTTTATTGGTGTTTGGTTGCTACAAACTTTATATTTATGTTTTTTGCTTTATTTTTTTATATTTATTTATCGGTTTGCTAATTGGAAAACGCATCTGTATATGGCTGGACGCTCTGACGGAATATCCGAATGTTGCAAACGCATGGAATATGTTGCATTTTACCTGTCCAAATATTACATATTTCGTACGGGGATTTCATTGCAAAACAAATCGCATCCTTGTTTGCATATATCAGGCTCAGCCAATTCAAGTGGACCTGGTGAGCAAAGTGGCAGGGAGTCGCGTGTCCGTCTCTCCCATTGTCACTGTAGAGCCGAGAAGGAGAAAGTTCCATAAACCAATAACACTCACCATCCCCGTTCCAAAGAGCCAGGATCCCAACTCTTCCCTAAGATTACTGTGTTCAATTACAGGTGAGTACGAAACTGATATTTGATTGATCACACTATACATGTATATTTTAATATAATCCTATATTTTTGATAGTAAAACTAGCGTTTGTTTAATTTTCAAGTAATTTAGTATCGTATCTCTCTCTCTATCTCTCTCTATATATCTATCTCTGTTCCTTTCGTGCGCTACAGTATTGTTAGTGTATTGTTGAGGTTTTATACAAAGAATACTGTGTATCTCTATACTACCAACTACTTGCATCTAAGTTTTATATGTACAATAATATTGGGTGAATCTTCTTTGAGTTAATTAGATTGTAATTGTTGCTACTTGTACATTATATGAAAATGCTGTTCATGAGAACCAGTCCAACTTTTAAATTTTTGTATTCCAAAATATATTTTCTCTTTTCAAACATAGCTGAATTAGAATTCATGACAAAATTAATTATCAGTAATGCCTAATCGTATGATGCAATGACGATTTTCTGAAAAGTTTTTGATGTACTTGTTGTTGTTGCTCGAGTACAATAGAATTTCTAGACTTGAAGTTCAAAAGTAGAGATTGGCACTTTACAGGACTGGTTCTGTCAGCCAAATTTTATTAAGAAAACAATAAACTCGTATTTATAATCATGTTCACGGAGGATCATTCCAAATTTTTTCTCGGTAGTAGAGACGTTGATGACACATGTTTTGAAAGAATAGTTCTACGCGGTCCGTGATTACAACAGAGGAACTACACTTACTTGTTGCATAGAATTTCAGTAATAGTAGACAGAAAATGACAAGTTTGAAGAAACATCTTTAATATGAGTCATAGTCATAAGAGGCTGTGTGTCTGTGAATCCTTTTTTGGTATTTTTGTGTCTCGATTTTTTACTTTTCGTGAGTTCAAGCCACGCTGACTTTTGTGGTTTATTTTTTTAGTTGGTAGTTGTTTCGTTATTTATTTTCCATGAGATAACCCACATATATTACCATATCATTTGTACGAGACTTGGTGCTGGACTTGGTCTTGTCATTATTAGCCAGCCAAAGATTTTCATAAAAGGATCTACTGCTAACCTCAACTTCAATGCAAATGCCGAGGAGATGGCTTGAATGGCTAAATATAAAAGGTACACTGGCACGCATAATATTGCCGGGTGTGCAATATTTCCGAGTCAAAAGTGTCAAACCGTTCCAGCACTAATATCGTACATAATATACGCTGACCTTGACGTGTAACATAACCAACACATAGATTATTCGTCCAGTAAATCAATCTGAGTTGATTATTATCGTAAAGTTTTCCCGTATTGTGTTGAGTAATCTGTGCCTTATGTTTTCTGGATATTTTAGTCTTTTCTGTTTTCTTCTTCCTTCCTGTTTCTCTATGATATTACTATAATTTACTTATGATATTCCCGTTTTCTTGTGATGGTTTCTCTGACTTCCTTATCAGATCTTCTTGCTTTGCTTTTACTGGTGGAAATCTTTTCATCTCATACATCAGAAGCAAAATTGCGTGTTGGAATTTTGTTTCTCTCTGTCTGTCTAGTTTTGTGTTACTCCTGATTTCATTTTCGTTTAGTTTGAGAGGGAACATTACAGTACAGTAAAGTTCAAAGTATAAAACCGAAACACTTGAATATGCAGAAGTTCAGCAAAGGTGTCGAGGAATAGACAATCAATCAGAAAGGGTATTTAAAAATGCGATTTTATAAATAAAAACAGTAAAGAAATAATATTGCTAGGAAGTAGGATAGGATTTCCAGAGTTAATAGGCAGGGACTTTGTAAACAGGAAAATTTGAGTAGAGAAGAAATCATTTTGTTTGTAAATGATCGATTCTTTTAGATTATAATTTGCTAATTTCATTTCACCTTATTGTTTGGGCTTACTGAGTGCAGGCGTGTTTCGGAAAAGATCTCTCAAAGGTAAACATAAAATATCTTCTCCCTTCTAATAACTCTTGAATCTCTCACAGACGTCTTTAATAATATTCTATATTATATATACTCTCCTTTATATAATATATACTTAAATATTAATAATAATCTATATACTTTAATATCTCCTTGCACTTTTCTGCCTTCTGTTAACTCGAATCTCTCTTTCTCAGTTCCGTTACTTTTAATTAAAGATGTATTGAGTTTTATTGAAGCATTTCTGTTTATCAATTTCGATCAATCCCTCTTAATCAATTCTCGCAATTTGTACAAGTAAATATTTATTCGTCTGCATTATTTGAGACAAGTTTCATTCCAAGATACATATAATATTATTACAGCAGAATGATATTACTGACTAAATCAATACTTTCAAACACTCCATTTTAGCGTTCCCGATATAAACATTTCCGGTTTAGCATAAACTTTTGTCGGATCAATGGTAGCTAATGTTTTCAGTCTATATAATGAGATTTAATATGTGACAAAAAAAACCTTTGGCATCAGCAGCTTTCCTAATGTTAAAGTTTTAACTGTTCAAATCTTCATCACTTTTCCACATTCACCTTAAAATCTTAAAAGCTTCTCCTGAAAATGCATGCTAAAATAATCAATCACTTTTTCACATGTATATCATTTTGTGAAATTCAAAGCCCAAGTGAATGTTTCAGATTTACGCAACATGTAAAATTAAACCGAATCGACTACTGAACCGCACTAACTAGCGCGACTTTCACTTGACCACTTTTCACGTTCCAAGCTTTCCTCAATTTGTTTAGTAATTATTTGGAAACAAGTCTTTCTTATTCTTATGCAGGCAGCAACAGTCTAAAAGTGCATCATCACGTTAAAGAAGGCCTATAAAACAACAAACAATGTATCTTACGTATTTGTATGTCACTGCCGAGAAGTGGTTGTCTTTGGCCACTCAATCACGTTCTGTGTAGTAGAAATTTTCACTGTTAACAAAATCGACATTTTAGGATACTGACTCACGTTTACTAAAGACTATGCTGCTGCAGCAGCAGCAGTATCCACAAAATTCTGAGAGATATTATCTGATTTTTCTTGTTTCATACTCCATTTTGATGAATATATATTTTGCAAAATATGACCTGATTGATTATATTTATTTTGTACTCTTTCTCTATCTCCTTCTCTTCTCTCTGTCGCTGTCTTCTATAGAAATACATATATATATATGTCTTTCCACTAATGTTTCAAAAGTTAAAATGTACTAAAATTGAAAGTAAAGATTTTGTGATTCACGCTGCACTGCAGTAAGCCTTGATCACAATATTATTAAGAATCAACCCAAACTGTTATGTACTTTCTGAACTATAATTTATATTGTTCCTCTTTTCTCTATACCTGTATATCTTGTTCTCTTTGCTACGCACTACTTTGTTTTTAATATTTCTATCAGAAAGATGTTATTGAAATACCCACAAAGCTGACACAAAGTTTTACTCTTATGTTTTTCCCAATTATAAGTATTATATAATGCTCCTAATTCAGTTCCTAAGTCTAATGTTGTTCTATCTTCTCCGTCTATACCTCACAATATTTTGCGACTTTATCCCTTTCCGAGAAAACTATGTAGACATAAAGTGATTCCATAGATTGATATTATTTAAAAAATGTTGTGTGGATGTATGACTATTTTATTAACAGTGATCATATCATTAATACAATAAGTATAAAAGTTTGTCACTGAACGTTCGTTTCACTCATATGTGTGACAATATTACTAGGACCAAGCAAAATGCATATAATTGACCTTTACATAGGGACCTTTTCCTGCACAATTTATTTTAGTTGCATTTTTTAATCATTTTCTCACAAAGTTTTAAAATAATTGCTCGATTTTCTTTATTTTCAATTGTCTCTTTCATTTTAGTTTCTAACTCTTTTTTGTTTATGTGAGTTTGAATCTTGAATAAAAATGAGCTAAACTAAATAAGTTACTACTCTCATGATTAATATAAAACTGAAAATTGCATTTTTACTCTTTTATATATACTTTTTATACTACTTGCAAAAATTATTACGGGACATCAATAATCACCATTATTCTAACAGTAAACATTTACAGTTTCATGCATGAAGAATTAAGAGAAAAACTTTTTTTCGTTTAAATTTCGACAATTCTTTGTCACTCAATAACTACCTACCACGTTCCAATTTATGTGACAGCAGCTTATAAAAGATTCTCTAGTGAACAAGTTTGTTAAATGATTGTCTCTTGGCCATGCATGTTTGAACTTTGAACGATTTTAAGAAGAGAAAAGTACCAGAAAGCTTTAATTTAATCATAATAATAATAATAATAATAAAACAATAAAACAAATAAATGCCAAAATACAAGCCACCAGAAGCATTATAATTTTGTAGATTATGATTTTTTCTTGGAAAATAGATAAATTAGTAAATGAAATTGATTGAAACTGCTGTAATCATTGTTGTGAGTAGTGTCTAATAACGCGTATGTCCTGTTGTTTGTGTGTGATAATATATTATGTGTGCAAATGTGTGTGAATGACTGAATTTTCGTTTTTTACTTGGTTGTTTTTCGTTCCATGCTACTATGTCATTATTAAATTATTATGTTTGTGTGATAAGTAGATTAACGTTTCCCGTATATATATATTTTTTGTTATCGCATGTATTTACGAACTGGGTAATTAACTTATGTTTTGTATGGTGTGTTGGATACAACCTTTCTCGCTCGTTTAGGTGGAACAACGAGAGCACAATGGGAAGATGTTACTGGCTCAACTCCTCTTACGTTTGTCAACGACTGTGTTTCATTCACGGTAGGGATTTTAAAGTTTGCGTACTTTTAATGAAATATGGAAAGCCAAAAATAAAATATTATTTTAGCTGCCAATACTAATGTATTAATTGTATGATTTGATTCTTATTCTAAAGACTACAGTGTCTGCTAGGTTCTGGCTGGTCGACTGTCGTCATGCAAGTCACGACGTTACAAAAATGGCGACTGACCTGTATCGGGAAGCCATACATGTTCCCTTCATGGCCAAGTAAGCTATGGCTTTTTTGCATCCTTTTAAACTAAAGACCGCTGCTACGGTATTGGCATCCGTTACTATAATGCTATTTATGCTGTCCTCCAATTACGTTGTTACGTCTTCTCAATATTGTTGACATGAGTCATAAGCCGAAATAAAAAAAGGATTTCATTCCTTTGAAGGTTTGTCATATTCGCCAAGAGAATCGAGACCACTGAAGCCCGGTTACGAGTGTTCTGTATGACGGATGATAGAGAAGAAAAGACATTGGAAGGTAATTGTACCGAATTATTATTTTGCAATACAAAGTACAATTCACATTGTTTAGTATGTAGGAAGGCTTATATTATTACGCAGAAACACGTGACACGTTTTATCTAATAATTGTAAATCTTTGAAAAACAATACGACAATTAAGGTCAAGAAAATTTCGCCGAAGTAGCGAAAAGCCGCGACGTAGAGGTACTGGAAGGAAAACCACAATGGATTGAAATGGCTGGAAATCTTGCACCTGTGACAAAGTCAGGAGAGCAGCTCAGGTTGAAATTTTATGCCTTTAAAGAGAACAGGTTACCATTCCTAGTCCGTGTTCGAGATATCAATGCAGACCCTGTAGGGAGAATAATTTTCATGAGAGAATCTAAGGTACTATGTCTAGGATAATAATATGCATATTGAATGAAGGAGATTCTATATGAGCATGAGAATGGGACAGCTTACAGAACAAATAATATTTTACAGTTAAGTCAGAAGGGGGATCAAGTACCAGTCTGTAACCTCAACATCGTCCTGCCTGACCAAATACTACCCGATGAGCCATCAGCTCCACCTTCGATATCGTCCTCACCAAGACTGCCATTGCATACGAATCGTTATAACATAAAAAATGTGGCTTACTCCAGCACTCCCAAGCAGAGTCTTCTCACGACAGTAGGACCTGGAGAGATTCACAGGGCAGGTGATAATAATTAAAATTAATACTACAACAAGTTAAACAATAAACTACCGTTTCGACATTTTTTGTTATTTGGTTTGACATTATTAACTTGGTCGTGCGTGGTTTGAATTTAACGGTTTCTGACGCATTTCGTAGACCTGAAAATTTCTGACGTTGCCAACCTCCTGGGAGATGATTGGGTTCCCCTTGCTCGTCATCTTGGTATTACTGAACCTGATGTTTCCATCATAGAGGCAGAGTACCCACAAAGCCCTCATCAGCAAGCTACCGTAATGCTCAGACTATGGATGCAGCAAGCTGGGGAACGTGCAACCGGAAATGCCCTTGAGAAAGCTCTCAATTCCATTGGCCGTGATGACATTGTTGCGAAATGCATAGGAAACATTGCACCGGTAACAGATGCATCAGAGAAAATTCTTGCACAAACTCATGTCGAAGGAGTGAAAACAATAGAATCTCAAATTGTTGAGCCAATTATTAAAGCCGAGAAGAGAAATCTCAGCCTAGATGTCAGCTATGATGAGCAAGATTTGATGAAAGTAAGTAAAAGTATTCAAATTCTGGTATGACCGTCTGACTTGCACTTTGCATTGCAATTAATGCTAATAATTATTGATCCAACAGGATTCCGAATCCCTGGAAGAGTTGAACAGGGCAGAGGCTTTTAAAATTAAGCAGCAAAAAATAACGCCACCCGAGGAAAACGTTTTCGATGAATCTAAAAACATTATGACATCTTCATATGAGAGAGAAGAACAAAAATATGTAGCAGAGGAGAAAGTATGCGGCAAAGGTAAGAAAACTTTAATCACTTTGTAGCTTTTGTCATTCACCAAAAATTTCTTCTGGACAACCACACAAAAAGCAGTTACTTTTGATATAAAAAGGAATGTTTGGAAGCTTTTTGATCACTAAGAAGCTCAAGCTACGTAGAACGAAAGATAAAATGTACATCAGGCATAATTTATGTTGAATGACCTTGCAAAACGAGCTTGGTCTGCTTCCGAGTCCATATTTTAAGTTTAAATCGCATTAATCGTATGTATGTAAAAACCGTATTGTGACTAATATATTAATTGCCCTTTTGTAACCTTCACTTGAGTTGCTCCATTTCCGTTCATTTACTTACATATTATGTAATATATATGTGTATGTACGTACCTTTAGACATGGGTACTTTATAAAATAACCGTGAATCAATATGGCTTTGGTGCACTTTTGAGATTACACACATGACACAATTTACTTGGTATTGACGAACTGTTGATAGAGGTGTTTGATAAACTAATCCTTAACTGTATGTTCCTCCAACGCTATCGGCTGCTGCATTGTTCTAATTATAATGAATACAAGAGGTATTATATAAATATTATGTATTAAGTTTGCCGTTACTTTATTTTGTTGATTTATCCAATTATGAGTTTATTATATATGCCGTGTTTTTCGTATATATTCTTCAGCTATTGCATGTGAGAGCAAGTCACGCAGATGGAAACCTCCGTGCAGTAGCCTTCTTAATTGAATTTTCTTTTTGACTGTTGTATCATTCGAAAGTAATGTGATAATTGTACACTTCAAGAGACTCTGTGCGAAAGGAAACTTTTTTGTGTTGTTTGTTGGGAACGTTTGTTTTTTGAGTATGATTGCCTTTTTGCGCATTATATGAAAGTTCTAACTTAAATCTCTATCTATATGCATATTATCTATCATAAACTCCTTTAGAACATAATTTTGTCCACAAAAAGCACACATTTTTGCAGGGTTGTGCACTAATATGTTGCCCAAAAGTTTATCTGGACTTGTAAGAATTCTTTATGAACAAGGTATTATAGTATCTCTAGAAAGTTTGTTTGCCATCATCCTCGTTAGATTGTACGTATGTGTATACTGTCGTATAAAATTATATATTGCCACATAAGTTTAGAATTTCACAATCATTAGAGATAATATGATTTATATAACAGCGCCCCCTTATTTGCATTACTATATATTTTTGTCACCAGTACTGCCATGAGGGGTAATGGAAGACCTGCAAGTGTTGCTATTCTAGCTGAAGGAATAATAATGCCCGAATTTTTTTGCTACAATTTTTATTATGCTTATAACTTGTTAAAGGCAACTAGACCATTCAGTTGTTCCAGAGATCTACTCAAGGCATCTTCCTGTCCTACAGACGGTATTTTATGTTCTACTTTTATTTGTGAACGTGCGTGCTTGTGTTTGGTGATTGGATGCTGTGTAGTCTCTTGAGGGAAAACTAGTAGAAATATACCAGTCAGTAATTCCGTGTACTAATTTAAAATCCTATCTAACATATCCTTGTCAAATTCACTTCATAAGGTAAGAATTCTGAACGAATTTATTAATTAGATTTCCTAAAACTTCTGAAATATATGGCGGTTACTCAAAAAAATTGCACGGAGGTTTGCAATGCTTCGGAGGTATGAGTGTGTATACAAGACCATATTATTTATTTATTAATTATTATTTATCATTATTACATGAGCGTACCCTTTTGGTAAAAACACCTTGCCATCCTTAATGGGAAATCAAAAAAAAAAAATTAATCCTAAGGTGGCATATATTTTTTTAACATTATCTTAAATTATTTCATGGTTTTGTTCTGGGAAAGGGGAGAATGGTGCGGTTGAATGTAAGTTTTATTTTATTTTGTACAAGCCTCTGCCATGCCCTGCGACACTGCTTTTGACCTTCGTTCACGTTGCAGTTTTAGTTTCTACTCGTATACACTTAGTATTCCAATTTTTACAGTAAATGTTGTTATTGATCTTTTCGACAAACTGTCTAGGAACTTTGTGTAATTTTTGTCGCCTTATAAAACCTCTAAAAACAGAGATCATGTTTATATATGTGGGGGTTATGTGATACTTACGCATTAGCAATAACGATCACCCACAGCAAAAATAATGGTTGTATATTGCATTTCACTTTAAAGCAAACAGCATCAGTTTGTTCAGGACAAGTCAACGATAGGGGCGGAAGCAAATCTTAAAATGCAACAAAGCATAAAGTTTTTTTACTGAATGAATATTTGATTATGACTAAAGTCTTTATTAAAGTTGGCTCACTCGCTCACTCAAGTTACTTTATCAGAGATTATAGTTTAATTGTCAATTCATGCTTCTGCCCCTGGCGTAAAGACGTGAAAATTATGTCTTTTTATTGGCTTAGTTTTGTTTTGGCAAGATCACTATTTAATATTTGTTCCTCTTATATACAATAACTTACTTTTAGACTGATGCATCAATAATTATCTAAAGTTCGTTGTAATACCCAGCAGCAGCAACTGCAGCAGAAGAAACAGCATTTTTAATTCAATTGTTCTATAAACCATATTTTTCATTTTCATTGGTGGCTGCATTTTTCATATTTTATTGTAAAATTACTACTGATTCAACACTTCTAACAGAGAATGTGATCTAAATTCTGCCTTATACGCATATATATTACCTTTTTACTATTTTTATTTCTATTATATAGTTTTATGTCTTGCATTATCTTGCTTGCTCTCAGCAGTAAAACAATTACATAGGAATCCAGCGCAGTTGCCTGTCTGTCTGTCTGTCTCTCTCTCTCTCTTATTCCCACACACTTCACCAGAGAGAAAGTTGTACTTGGTAGCATCATATATTTTCCATATTATGATTTCACAGTCCACTGGGATGGTGGCCCAGGGGACGACCGAGAGACGAAAGCAGTGGATCGTTCTAAGTCCGAGGATTATTCGGTGGGGACGCCGGAAAAAACAAAGACTGACAAGGAAGAGACAGAAAGTCAAAGTGCCTATTATGACACTGGTATTAGCATGACATTGACTCGAGATAGGGAACCCATAATGAGCGACACTGAGGGTGAAGTTTCTGACTTTAGCTTAACCTCTCCTAAGAAAGAAACAGGCAGGTTTACTGTTACGAGATCTTTTGATGACATGAGTGGAGCAGACACGTTGACTGTTGAGGCAGAAGAAACCACTCCTGACGTGTCCATGTGCCAAGCCCCTAGTCCTGTAGAATCTAATGTAACAATAACTGCAGAGCCCCCGTTAGGTATAGAGCTGGAATTTGAGAAAGAGGCTGCAACTCCGACAGAGATCGGTGCTCAGGTAGATAAAGCATGTAGTCCAGTTCAGGTTGCAGCTCCACAGACCACATCACGATCTCAACAAATGTCGTTCGAAGGCGTAGATATTGGCGTTGGTACAAGTCCTCAAGAGTCCGCAAACAAGGATGTTTTGACTCATCTACACAATTTGACGAAACTCCAAATTGCTGATGATGACATTTACAAAACACTAAAGCAGCAGGTAGCTAATGAGGAAAGCAAAAAGGAACGGGCAGATGCAGCTTCTCAAAAAGAGAAACGGGACGTAAAGCCCGTTATTCGATCTCAAGTTATTGATGTTCCTCGTGTTGGAGAAAAGAAAAGCGAATCCGAAGCCAGCCCTCCCGTCGACGTCCCAGTGGAAGGGTCGGTGGATGATGAAGAAATGCAGTTTGATTTGAGCATGGAAGACGAACCCCCCTCATCAACGCACCAAGAGCCGAAAGCTACGGTGGAGACTGAAGTATTTGTGGACAAATCAACTTCAGGAGTAACGAAAGAGGATCACAAAGCTACAACAACAACGACAACAACCACCGTTATCAAATCTGAGGGGAAATCCTTTACCGTGTCCAAAACTTCCGTTACGGAGGAAGTGAAACCCACAACAGAAACAAAAGTTTCTAAAACCTTGGAAAGGAAAGTAGAAAAAGTTATTGTTCCGGAGACTATTAGCAAAACTTCCAGCGTTACTGTTACTCAGCCAGAAAAAGCGGAGCCAAATACCACGGCGGTGAAAGCGCAAGAGGAAGTTTCAAAACAAATTCCAAAAGTTACAACAGAAGCAGATCTTGTCAAGTCACCGGATACGGAGAAAGTTGATACTCCGGAGAAGAGGAAAAAGATTACTGAAGTCGCGGCAAAGGAAACTAAAGGAGTAACCCAAGTAAAAACAACTGCTCTTACAAGCACTACAACGGAAAAGGATATTGAGCTATTAGAATCACTGAAGGGGGAATCTAAGACTGAGGAAGAAGAGCTAATATCCACTTCAGAAAGTCCTCCGACTGTGTTTGAAACAAAGGAAATTGACGTTTCCCAATCCGAGGAGGAACCAAAATCGGATGAAAGTAAAGATGAAGGAATCACAATGAAAATAAAATCTGAAGAAGAGAGAATTTCTCTAGATACAAAACTTACTGAAAAAGAGAAAGCAAAGTCTATTGAAGAACTATTGGAACTGAAAGGTGAGACAGTAGATGATGAAGTACAGATAATAGAAGTTAAGAAAAAACAAATCGAACTGATCGACTTAACCAAAGATGAAACGTCTGGTGAGCCAACTGAATCCAAACTTGGCGTAATTGATGATTCAGCGATTAAGAAGGAGTCGAAAACTACTTCAATAAAAACTGAAGATCAAATTAAAAAGGAGAAGGTTGAAGAAGAGATTGTAACAAAAACAGAAATTTCAGAATCCGAAACTAAAAATCAGATAAGAAAAACATCAAAGCAGGAGAAAGTTGAAATTATGGAGCTGACATCTTCTGCGGAGAAAGCAGCTAAAGATGTTGCATCAGAAATTGAAGAAATAACAGCAAAGTCCACAAAAGAAACGGAAAAAGTAAAAGCTGACATAGAAGAAATCACTGCCAAGGCCGAAAAAGAATATGAAACATCCAAAATTGACCTAGATAAGGTAATGAAAGCAGGTGAGGAATCAATGAAAAAACTTGAATCCGAAATTGTTCAGTTGACAAGCAAAACAGAAGTAAGCGCAAAAACTGAAGAGAAAGTAATAGATGATGTCACAGCAGAGACGCAAAAGGTACGACGAGCGTCACTAAAAGTTACGCATGAGGAGCCTGATGTTATTGTTAAGACTGTGACGGAGCAAAAAGAAATGCCCACGTCGACAGAAATAAAGAAAACTGAAATTCAACTGCCCGCTGGCGTTGTAACATCCGTTAAGGAAAAAGATGACAAAGTTGCTCCAACCAAGTCTGATGATTCAAAACTTTCAGAAACGGTTGTAGTAGGACAAGAAGAAATTGTAACAAGAGAAGAGAAAGCTACAGGCAAACCAACTGAAAAGTCCACTTCGGAGAAAAGTGTATTGTCATCCACGGAAAAATCTGCGGTACACGTCGAAATAGGTAAAGCGTTACCTGAGTCCACACAGCCCATCAGTTCTGTTTCTACGGTTGACGCTCCTAAAATAAAAAAGTCTGAGGAAGTTTTGGACTTTCAAACGTTATTAGCCGAAACAATTACAGAGGAACAGAAGGAGGGTAAGGATTTAAAGAAAGAAGCAAAGGGAGAGGCAACATTTCTTGATGAAGACGGTAAAGCAGCAGCAGCTCGTGCAGAAAAATTGAGAAAATTGGTAGAGGAGGAAGCTAAGGCAGAAGAAACTGCTGATGTGCTAAGCAAAATAACAGAAGAATCTGAGGAGCTAGAAATGGAACCTGTGACCACTGGCGAAGCATTTAAAACGGTCAGCTTTGGAGCCAGTGAGGAGCCATATGATGCTGCTTCGAAGCAAAAAGAGAAAGTTGATGTTTTTAGCACAAAAGCATTAGAGAAAGCATTCACTGAGAAAATTGAATCTACCCTTCCCAGCACTAGTAGGGTGGTGGTAGCCCCTCAGCAGAGTAAGGAGAAAGCAGATGAGAAACCGAAAGACGAACCAAAGCCCAAAGAAATGCCAAAGACATTGTCAGCAGATCCAGAAGCAAAACAAACCGCACCTCGTAAAGTTGACGCTGCTATTGTTTCTAAAGAACAAAAGTTGGATGAAAAATCCGAATTTACCGCAGAAGGCTTTCGTTCTGAGGTAGCTCGATCTATTGCGTCACAACAAGCTGAAATGAAGTCCGTTTTAGCTAAAAGCATTGGTATTGAAATGGAAGCAATTACAGAGAAATCAAGTAAAACACAAACGACAAGGGAAGAAGACACAAAATCGCAAATTATTCCCATTGTGAGAGAATTGTCTGTTTCGGACAAACCTGTATCTGATCCCAAATCCGTTTCAAGCTCGGTATCTGAGATAAAAGAAGGCATACTCACAACAGTAACCCAAATAATGGATTCCAGCAAAGGAAATGAATCACATCGGGACGTTCTGACAACTACTGTTAAGACTGATGATGGAACAATCACCACGCAGACGGTTACTTCAGATGTACCTGACAGCAAGTCAAAGCTCGTCACTACTACTACTACTACAACTACGACTAAGGTTGTCAAAGCTGAACCACATGAACAAATGAAAGATGTCAAATCAGAAAAGACAACTATAATTACTGGTGTCGGTGCTTTGGCTATGGGTTTAGCCGCAGGAATAGCTGCTAAAATTGCCGCAGAGGATCAAGAAAAACAAAAGGGGGACGATTCAGTAGCCACTGATGACTCGGATGATCGTCATGATCATTCTTCTCCTCAAGTAGCCAGCCTGGCTGATCGTTTCAAAGAGTCAGAAGGGGCTGGAATAATGGAACAAAGCTTACCTGAGGATTTGCTTTCTCTGGAATTGGATCATGGACAGTCATCATCTTCAAACTCGGAAGATGTACCCGCTGAAGAGAGTTCTATGGAAAAAGGGACAGAAAGTAGTGTACATGCAATACCAAAATTAGATACTGATTCAAAATCTACAACTGTCACAAAAGTTGATAACCGCACTTACGAGGATGTTGCGTCTGACTTGGAATCTCAGTTGGCAGAATTTAGTGTAGAAGTACAATCCACCTCTCAACAACTAACATCTACAAAGAAAACAATACGAATGCCAGAAACTGTTTTCCATGTTGAGGAAACAGTAAAAGCTAAAATTGAAGATGACTCGCACATTACTGCTGTCAAGACATGGCAGCCGGATGATGATGACTCGAAAATTATAGTGGAGGAGAAAGTGGAGAAAGCAAAAACAGGAGAAATTGAAACAAAATCAAAAGAGAAAGAGGACATACAGGCATCTGAGGAGAGTGTGTCAGCTATTTCTTATGATGTCATGAAAATTGAAGTACAGTCACCTCCTGTAGCTGAAGGGAGGCTAATTGAGGATTCTGATCCACTAAAAGAGAAAGCAGCAAAGGATTCATCTTCCATCAGTTTGGGAATTGGAGACAAAGTTGTAACAATTTCACAGTTTACGGGAGAAGAAAAGTCGAAAGTCATTTCGGTGGACGTAACAGTCAAACAAGAGGAGCCTACAGTATCGACAGACACAAAAGAACAAGATAAAGCGGTTTCCGAACAAATTGTGTCCACAAAGGTACAAGAGATTAAGCCCTCTCAGACTACTGTAGGGCCGGATTACGAAAGCAAAAAGCAAATCTGTGAAACTACAAAACAAACAGAAGCTACTTTAGTTTCCAAACCTAAAGAACCAACAAAGAGTACACCAGAAACTCCTTTACCAAAACAAGAAATGGACAAGTTACGTGAATTTCCAGTTTCTGACATTGCCCCAGCCCCTGGAATGTCGAAAGAATCTGCCGCAAGCTCAGTTTCGTCTTTGGAAACCCAATCTGAACTTTTATCCGGTTCAGCACTTGAAGAGGAAATTGCCAGATTAGAACGAGAAGTTTTTGAAGCCACAAGTGATACCAAAGTTTCTCCCAAGAGAAGTTCACAAGACGCGAAATATGTGGAGCATGTATCTCATGATAAACCTCATCTCACTGAGCATCCTTTGGCTCCAATATCAGAGAAACCTAATATTTTACTTTTTCAAGAGCAATTCATGCATCACGGAAAAAGTGAAGGGGGAGAAATAGAATCCGAGCATAAGAAACCAGCAGCTCCTACCGCAAAAGCTGCTGATGAACTGGTTCCCGAATTTAAAGTAGATGAAGCAAAATCGATTCCCACTGAAATTTTGGAAGGAGGAAAGAGCCAAACCGATGATGGAAGTCTGCATTCTGACATTTTAGAGACGGCTTCCATCAGTAGTTCAAGCTCTGCTGTGACCACTGTGGTCGAAAAATCTGAGAGTCCTCTCACGGGAAGTGAAACAGATTTGCAAAAGAAAGCTGCGGAAAAGGTAACTTTAACTACAACTGATAAGGACGCCGCCAGTTCAACTTTAGATAAAGGTGTGGCAACCACCATAAAACCCGAAACCACAACGGCCATTAAACAGTCTGGCCCGGAAATTATGTCCTCATCAGTAGTCACTACTACTAGTACTACTCAAGTAAAGTCAGAGATAAGCAAATCCGAGCAGGGAGCTGGTGCTGTTCCCCAAACTGCTGAAGCAGTGAAAGAAGACATACCGTCTGCACCCAAAACGCCAGAGAAAACTGAACGCAAGAAGCCTGATCAACTCATGAAAGACGTGGAAAAGTTTGTTGATGAAGCTCGTGAGGCAGCTTTGCAAATTAAAAAGGAAGTGAAAATGCTTCGGCCAGATTTGACACCTACTCCAACAGATCAAGCAATGACTCCAGTACTGAAAGCAATGTTGGGTATTACAGAGTCAGGAATTTTTGACGATGATAAACTAGAAACCGTGCATGAAGCTGCGGAAGACAAGGTTGCCGAAGAAGTGACCACTTCAGTTGATACATGCTCTCAGAAACAGACAGAACAAACGAAATCTCCTGAAAAACAGGTGCTCACTACAGAGGCAGTCGAAGAATTTCAAGTGGCAGGAGACCATAGTCAATTGGCCACAACCAAAATTGTATCAGAGAAGACGTCAAAGGAAAAAGCAGAAGTCACAAAAAAGGCAGAAAGTTTTAAGCAAACAATGTATTTCAAGGAGTATTCACCAAGACCTGAGGTGACAAAAACGGAGGACATTAAACCTGGTGCTACCACTCCTCCACCAAGTACCACAACGTTTAAGCCAAAGTCTCCGGTAACAGAGCACAAAGTGGTTGAAACGTCTTTTGTGCGAGAATTCAAAGTGTCATTTGAGAAGGGACAATCCGAGGCGGTAAAGCGGGTGTCACCTACTAAAGAGCGAGAAAGATTTTCTCCAAAAGAGCCGCTTTCTCCAACCGAAAGGCGATCACCTAAAGGACCATTATCACCAACGGAAAGACGGTCGCCCAAAGGCCCACTTTCTCCAACTGAAAGACGATCACCCAAAGGCCCACTTTCTCCAACTGAAAGACGGTCGCCCAAGGGCCCACTTTCTCCAACTGAAAGAAGATCCCCAAGAGCACCACTCTCCCCAACAGAGAGAAGGACCCCTCAGTCTCCTGTGAGCAAAACGTCTCCAAAAGAACCACTTTCACCAAAAGAAAAGAAATGTTCACCCAAAGAGGTAATAACATCTCCGAGCGAAGAGCAGTTTTCCCCAAAGGAAGCAAAAGATGTGGACCAGAAAGAAGTTGATACGAGAGAGGAAGAAGCAGAGGAGGAGCTGTCTCACACTTCCCTAGAGTCAGCCGCAAAGGCTGACACTAGTGTAGAAGGAAAAGACACAGCTTTATTTTTCATAGGCGCCTCAACCGCAGCAGCAGCAACAGCTTTGCTTACCACGAGTAATCTTAGCGAACCCCATGTACCTATTGCCACCGCTGCTACTTCTACCGCCTCTGTGGAAGAGGTAGCAGGAAAGGCCACTGCAAAGTCCCCTTTGACAACGTATGCACCCGAGGTTGTTCACACTCCCCAACACATTCTCGAAAATGTGTCTGAGAGGAGAGCCGTGGAAAAACAACAGTTGGCTGCAGAATTGCATACCGCAAAAGAATCGCTTGTAACTATTTCCACAACCACTACTACCACTACAACCAGCAGCAGCATCCCACAGTCTCAAGCATCACCACCACACTCATCAGCCTCAACTTCGAAACAGGTTATGGAATATGAGTCCGTAATAAAGGAGAAACATGCAACATTACTACAAGGTGAAAGGCGTAGTTCTACTCCAGAGCAAACTGCTGCAGAGAAAAAGAAACAAAGAATGTTTGGTCCAACCAAGTTGACAACGAAAAAGCAGAAGGCATTCCGCTATTCTGTACCCGATCTGGAATACCAAATTCACTATGCAGAAATGCCGCGACCTCGTTCTGCCCCAGCAATAATTACCTCTGAAGTCTTTGTTAAGACGCTAGATTTTGTTTATTCGCAAAAGGGACAGGTTCAAGAGTCTTCATACAGTTACGCTGAAGGCACTCAAATTTTCATTGGATCTTCAACCGACGAATCTTCTGCTGGTCACAGCAGATCACAGACTACACAATCCTCAGTAAGTGGCGGCGTGAGTCCTCCAAGCGAATCCAAAGATTATTTGCATGCTGAACCTGGTGGAGAAATGCGACTCGGTTCTTCTGGTTCGTCTGGTGGGGATGCTGTTCGTAGTCACGAGATTTCAGAAGCATCTTCAGTAAAATCAGATTACTCTTCACAGAAGCATGCCTCTTCTGGAGGCGGTAGTTCCCCGAAAGAGAAAGTCTCTGACGAAGGGAGTGAATCCATAAGTCGTGCATCATCTGTATCCGGTGGTTCCGTTGACTCACCTCAGGTTTTACAAAGGAGTCAAAGCCAGAGTCATAGTAGTCAGTCTGCAGGAAGTGCTGCAAGCTATGCGTCACCAGCAGTGGGTTCTGCACCCATGTCAATTTCCACAGCATCGTCTGCCTCCGCATCTCATTCTGAGCATTCTTCCATGAGTGGAAGCAAGAAAACTTCCCGGTCTGGCTCGGAGGCATCCTCCAAATCGATTTCTCTCAAACTATCCACGTCAACAGCCTCATCTTCGTCAAAGTCGCATGGTAAATCTCATTCCAGCTCTAGTTCAATAACTTCTGTAACGCATTCCTCTCCTAGTAAGGGTTCATCTAGTGTGACATCTGAGGAAGGTAGTGGGGTAGCGATAGGGGGTGTGGGTACTGGGTCAATGGGCTCAGGAACACAGTCACGATCCTCTTTGGCTTCTTCGCCCATCTCAATCTCTGGTTCGGAGTCGAGAACGTCGGAATCGACAGAGTTACAAATCACTAGGTTGTCTCCGCCTCGAGTAGATTCCAGTGGGCAATATCCCACTGTTGTTGAGACACTTTCACCCTTCATCCAATTCACGTACTCCGTGAAAGGTAATTACTGATAATCAATCAATCAAAATACGAACAATGTGTAATATGCAAGAAACATTTTTGACATTATTTGCCAGT
This sequence comes from Entomobrya proxima, assembly GCA_029691765.1. Lineage (NCBI taxonomy): Eukaryota > Metazoa > Arthropoda > Collembola > Entomobryomorpha > Entomobryidae > Entomobrya > Entomobrya proxima. Next base: position 15,959,277 of record CM056168.1, read on the forward strand.
TCTCTTTGGTTTCCGTTGTTTTTCTTTGCACTTTTCAATAAAAATATCAAACCTCAGAAGATTTACAACGTCCTGTAGTATATATAAACATTGATAGATTATGTTACGATTCGTGTCTCAAACCACTCCCAATTAAGAGAACAGATAAAAAATCATTTCCTTCTACACACGCATTTTTCTCATTATCCCAAAACATTCATAACTCGTAGTGTTTATTCATAATATAATGTTCAAAATGCTAGTGTATATATTTACATACATGTAATGGTTATGTTCCAACATGCAATAATGTAGTGGAAATGGAATGTCTGCATTTTCACCTTTCAAACGGTTAAAAGTATAGTTACATTTTCCATTTTGCATCTTAGAGGTAGAAATATTGAGGCAAATTATGTACAGATAGCACTCTGTCAACTTACAACATTATTTATAACAGGGTATGGCAATATTAGTGAGCAAAATGCATTTTGTAGTTTGCTTGCACGTTTTATATATTTATATATATAATATTTTTATTTACTTTAATGCTCTTATTTTTATGTGTTTTCAACTCTAAACAAGTTTGTTTGGAACTGTGACACTGAAGTTGGTACAAGTATTCAGTGGCGAAATGGAATGGACAAGGTTTCGTTGAACAAAAAAGAAAATCTCCACCACTTTCTCCGTTTCCCATCTTCATCCCTTTTAACACTCATACCATCCAGAATGAATATTATTATTATTATGAGAGTAATATAATGTTTTCTCTTGACAATTGATTTCCAAAGTTAAAAGCATCCGCCTTGATTATCGATACTTGTGTTTGCAAACCTCCTTAGTGTTTTTGAGTGGCTACATATATTAATATTCTTTTGTTTTATAGGCATACAATATATGTTGTTGTATATATCGTACTGTTATATATCGCGCTCCAGTGCAAATTTATTTTTACTTTTGGTTGCTTTCTATTTTTTGTTTATTATTCAGTTACCACGTTTCATGATAGTAGAGAAAATGTTCCAAGTTCCGTCGCGCCTTCAATGCCGCTTCTTGTGGTAACAATCTGGCTAAAATTGAATTGTTTCCATTTTATATTTAAATCTAATATTGGTCCTGTCTAATACTTAATGCAGTACAATGATTGTACTACAATCCCAAATAAATGCCTAATTACAAAACGGAAAAACATTTTCAGTGCCAAATTTTTGGAAAACTTCATTACAAATATAACAAAACTTGGCAATGCAATGGTAATAAACTAATAAATATTTCACAAACGAATCTAGGTATTTACTTACAAGTTTGTTCTACAAAGAGGCAGAGTTGAAGGCGACGGAACTGTTTTAAAATGTATAACTTAACATTTACATTGATTCGTCATCAGGTGAAGAAAGCGATAACACTGATCCCAACGAAACACCATAAAACGTAAAACGCATTTGCGCAACTTCGTCCTCACCTTTTACTATGCGAATCAGCCAAGATATGGCTCTAAACGGATCGGGGAACGAAAATGCTAACAATAATCGTGCTATTCCAACTACCTTGAGACCTGAATCCCCGCTCGGGGGAGATGACAATGCATTAACAGACGTAGAGGATCTGGATGATGCACGTTCACCCCTTATTCAGTCACCTATTAGCCCCACCACCATAAACTCAAATACTTTTACAACATCAAATGCTTTAAATGTACCGGACGCGAGAAGAAACAGCGATGATGGAGGTGCAACAGACACAGAAATGCTTTCTGAAAATGAAGATGATTCGCCCACTGTTCCGGGAGAGGATGAAACAAAGTTTCCAGGAGCATCGGAGGAGGTGGATAATATTTTACGAAATTACGGCAACGAGGGTGAATTGTGTATTCAAGATAATTCTGGGGATCGGGTCACTGTTTCAAGACAAACAGTGTCCAGTCTCGCTGTTTCCGGTGCAGCTAGTAGAGAAGCTCAAGTTGATGATGACGAAGTATTAACAGATGTCGAGGAAATGGAAGGGGATGGGGATTTCGAAATCGATATCATTGACACGGATGCTCCTGGGTTCTCTCCCACTGCACATGGCTGCTTTGTCGAATTAATTGCTGGTATTGATCTCCTCGGCAAAGAAGAGGTCACTATCACTGAAAAGGATCCAAATGCAGAGCATGTGCAGTCGAGCAGCAGAAAGTATTCCCTCATTGAAATTCTCCAATGTGAGGATGCTTTCACGGAACTAGAATCCGTTGCATCGACCCCAAGAAGGCTCTCCGTGGATCAAAATGCAACAAACCAGCGTCGTTTGCCTACGCCTGAATTTGCTGTCGATCCAATGACAGATGAGGAATCCATTGAGGATTCTCCAATTGACCATGGCCGAAACAAGTCTTCACTTGCTCCAGGAGGTCCACGCTCAATTACACCTTCAGATTGCGGAGATGAGCGATTGTACGAAAACGTGACTGATGAAGAAGATGGGCTTGATGATGAGAGAAAGAAAAAGGCAGTCAGTTTTGGTAATGGACTAAATATTGACGATATCGATCTAGGAGCTTTGACAGATTGTGAAGACATGCAAGATTCAGAGGAAGATGCTGAGGGGGGTGACGAATGGAAACCTATAAAACCGGCTTCCGGATCTGATCTTGACAAAATATTTCAAGCGAACGTTGCTGCAGCTCAAACTAAAATTAGCATGAAAGATCAAGAGCCGGAGGAACCATATCCTGAGACACCAACGGACGACGAAGAAATACATTGCAAACTAATCGACTCTCGAACACTAACGCCTCGTCTAGTGATTTATAATCATAAAGACCAACTAGCAATTGAGTCAGAGGACGAAGGTATGGGAGGAGGAGTTACTGACGTCGAAGATTTTTCCGCAGTTGATGGGGATGAAGAAGGAATGTCTCACAATCCTAGCCTATCAGAAGCGGATACAAAAGTATTGCAAGAAATTTTGGATTCCCACTGTTCTTCTGTTTCTGTACAGGAAACAGAAATCCTGGAAAATGGTGAAAGCAGTCATGGAAAGCAAGAGACAAGACGACATTCCAAGGGCCCTGACACGGAAACAGAGGAAATAGTTGATGCTGGCGAGAAAAGAAGCTCGATAAATAGCATACCCACGATTATAATTCCAGAAGGAAGTGAAACTAACGCCAGTGGAGGAAATTTGATTCGAAGGAGGGGAAAAAAGAAACACGCAAAACGAAGTATTTTTTCTACTATATCTCGCACAAACAAAAAAAGCGCACCAAACATATTATTTGATACTATAAATTTTATATTGCTAAAAATTTAGTTTATGCTGTTTATATTTATATGTTGTGTATAAGTTAGTCTTATTTTGATTATTTAATTAGTTTTTAAAAAAATTGATTCGTTGTAGTTCATATTATATAATTGTAGTTGTTTCAGCTTGAGCTTCTTAGAGCGATCACTGAGTCATTCTGTCAGGGACTGCAACAGTTCACAAATAAGTGATTTTACTTGGGAATTAAAGTTATTGTGGAATTTCGAAACTTTTACAAGGAGGGTAATTACATCCTGAGTATCTTTACAACAACCGAAAACGTAATATATTCGTAGAGAGTAGTAAACAGTTTATTGGAAAACACATCACTTTCATTCTTCTTATTATTAGTGTACCGTACCAACATTCACCTTTTGTGTATGTATATTTTTATTTATGTATTATTATACCTGTTTGTTTTTGTCCCACTTGTATTTCCAGAACGCGAGTCTGCACAATCACAAATTGCTGAAGATGAACCAAGATCAGGTAAGTAGTATGATTTCGTGTATATGGAGTTTGATGGTTCTTTAAAGGAAAGTAAAACTGAGCAAAGAGATAGGATTTTTTGTTGGACATACACAATAAATTTTTTTCTGATTCGAGTCAAAGTACTGCACTTACTTCAGTTATACATTTTTATTTTTATTTTAAAATTTATTTTTTCTCGCTACTTTTCACCTTTTATGTGCTTGCATTGTCACTCAATATGGTATAATGCTTTTGATATGCATGCTTTGGGTCTATCTGGGTTGCAGAAAGCTCTTTTTGGGATCATGGTTTTAATCTCTTATTAATAAGGTCAACATTGCTGTACTCGTTTCAAACGCATAATTTGATAAATGTAGACATCCTGGAAAGCTAGTCAGTGAACTGAAAAGGTTCGAGGTTTCAAAAGGGCTTCATGCTTTGCACAAGAGTACTGGGATTGCATATTATATGCATCTTAAACTGACGTAGGCAATTTTTCTGGTGTACGGCAAACTTAAATGTTTATTTATTTCTCAAAATTTATTTATTTATTATATTATCAATGTAATAACCAATGAAGACATACAAACGTCCCCACCAACTTCTCCAACCTCATTTTACGAAACGGTTGCGCCGAATATCAGTGTAAGCCCAGGACCAAGTACTCATGATGACTTATTTCGTCAACGGGGAGCCAAAAGCCCGTCTGTGATTTATGATACAAACGAAGATGGGAAAGCCAGTCCAATTCACGCAGAAATAAAGCTCCTTGTTAGAACATCAGACAATGGAAGAGAAAGCGTGGAAATCAGAAGTTTGCGGGAAGTTGTAGTACAACCACCAGCAACAACGGCTGGAGGAACAATACCCTCACCAATACCACCTTCCCCATCATCACTTCCTCCCAGTTCTCCTCAGTCTTCTAGAGATGACACGTTTAGTCCAAGTGAAACTAAAATTTATGAAGACGAGCTCGATGAAAGGGTTGAGTCGCCCATCCTCACACAAAAATTGGTCGTTCGCTTTCAAGAAGGTGATCTATCTAAGTAGCTTTTGCGTGCGGTGTAAGGCCTTTCCTTTCCTGTAAAAACTGCTTAAAATACTACTCATCAATCTGCTGCATAATCTAAACTTTCATTGTAGAATACCACCCATCTTCTGCTTCCTCAGAGCAAAATTTCAATTCTTAGTCGGGGGATAAGTCGCCAGTATGGGCCTAACTGCTACACTACTTCATTTTAATCCCAGTTCATATACATAACGAGTGCGTGCAGAGTGAAAACTTTCTCTTTAACAACTGCCTTCTTCTCTCGTTCTCTTTTAGCAAACATTTGGCTTTCTGTCTGTCTCTACTTTCACTTCTATCAATCGTAATTTATGTTAACAACACCACTTTCCTATCACCAACAGTAAATTGACAGACGTCTAGAAACATATTAGTAAACTTCTTGTTAGTATAACACAAAGCTGACATACAACTTATAACAATACCTAATTAGGCCGCTCGTTTAGAAAGCCGTACTGCTACAAGGAGAGCTAAACATATCTATTATTATTATCGTCATATCATCGCTTTACAGATCCTGCCCATGTAGATAAAACAGAAGTAATCCATACATACACAGAAGTGTCAAGTTCTCCATCCCCAACACCGAAAGTATTCCAGGAATGTTTACGAACAACAACTACCACTACCACAAGGACCACAAAGGTTCTTACTCCGCGTAGGCAACCGGATGAGCAAAGTCCTATTCCAGGCAGGGGTGTAGAAATAACGGAAATGCTATCCGATGAAGAACTCGAGTCACATATTATTCCAGACCAACCTGAGACTGTATTCGAGTCCCGCCCAATTGCACAACAGCAGGCAAAGCCGGAGAAAATTTTGGAAGAAAGTGAAGAGGAACGTGAAACTACCGCTTTTGAGATTGAGGATGAAAGTCTTGTAAATCAGACTTCTGATAATCTGGCCTCTAGAGACCAATCCGATCCAGTCGAAACATCTAGCAATGGTCATGAAGTTGACACTTCCGAGATCATTACTACAAGAATTTATGGGGGTGAAATCGTAGATGACATCATCTCGCAGGCAATTTCTAGAGTTAATGATCTGCCTCCAGAAGATGAAGAAGAGGATGTAAAGGAGGAGGAACAAGTGCAAAGTAGAATGGTGGATGAGCTCGAACAACCAGCACAACGAGATGAAGATGATGATGAAACTACCGATGAACCCAAATTAAGTGGTGCAGCTGCCGCGGGCAGCGAGTTTGAGGTAGATGTGGAACAAGATGTTATTCCTGATCCAGATTCAGAAGAGCCATCCAGCAAATCTGAGCCCACTAGTGTGGCGTCTCCTGAAGAGGACGACGTTTCTGCTATCCCACTTGACACAGAGTCCGGAATACAGGAAACTGGAGAAACTGACCCTGATCCTACCACCCAAGCAGGTGCACCACCATCCGGCAAAAAGAACAAAAATCGGAAAAAGAAAGGAAAGAAGGGTGGTGGGGGAAATTGAAATAAATCCGATGTCATTGTAAGATTTTTTTTCTTTTGTTTTTTTGTATTCTGGTTTCGAGTTTATCTTGCCGTGAGTGTGCCTAGCCAAACTTGAATACTTATAATATTTGCAATTACAGAATTTTTAAGGATTACTAAACATTAAACCGATAACTTCATAAATACGTTACGAATTTGTAAGAGATTGATTCATTCACAATTTGGCCATATATTCATACTGAAGAAGTAGTTAGCTATTAAGTTTTGGGTTTTATTACGCAGTTGAACATAAAATGAGTTGGTTCTCAATATTAAAACGTGTCAGTGGTAGTTCGATTATGTTATGTAGCAAACAAGCGTGAACTCGGAGTAAAAGCAGTAAGTATTGTATGTTGTATGTTATGTGATGATAATATTAGTTTCTCTTTCATATTTGTTACCTTCTCACCATCATCCTACTGGCCGTACTTTCTTGTTTTTCAGGAAGGTGCTATTAAGATATCGTGGTTATTGTCGTTGTGAAAGTTTTCAAGAGCTGCGCAAACATACCGCTTATCCTATTTTATACTAGTTTGTAACAAATTATGCTTATTTTTTGTACACAGAATGATTTTGTCAATAATTTTAAGCATTTTAAATGTGAATCGTCATATATATATATATATTGTCTTGTGACATTTTTATAATTTTGTATGCACTTTGTATTTATTGTGATTGTAATGTGTTTACGATTCAGACAAACAGTCAGTGTATATGCCCATGCTACATGTGCGTTGAATTATTATATTTAATTGCCAATTTTCCAGCACTTTGCTATTTGTTTATCTACCTATTACCTTTTATTTTGGTTTTCGTTATTCATCTAAACTAAGAAAACATAGAAGATGAAACGGCTCGCAAGTCCAGGGTCACTGTACATTTGTGTGTCACCGTTCTGACTGGATTGAATGATTAACATTTTGCATTTTCACACTAATTCCAAATTAACTTTAGGTTCACGAGACATGTCTGACGTATCAGCGTCACCCTCAAGAGTTGTGGATAACGTCGGAACTTTCACCGAACGTCACAAGTTTTGGAAAGAAAAAGATGAAGAGGAGAGAAAGAAAAGAGAATCAGTCACATCCATTGAAGATTATACAGGAGGTTTTGACAATTCTGCATTTGCTGGAGTCGACACTATAGACACTCGAAATATAATAGAGCAACCAGTTCCTCGACAGGAGCCTCGTCGTACCCCAAGTCCATATGAAATAGAAAGAAGTAAGGAAGCCATATTCCTTGACACTGACGATCCGGAGCAGGAAGCGGAAGTCCAGCTTGAAGATCTTGTACGGTACCAAGGGCAAGAAAATGTAATGGAGCCTCAGAGACATGCGCCTGCTTTGGAAAGCTCTCCAGACAGGAAAGTGCTTTTCCAAGGCGTATCCTCATCTACTGAACGATCCACTAGTATGGACTCAGAACAGCAGCTAAAAGAACAAATCAGCAGAGAAATTTTCGAGTCAGAACTGGCTGAGAAAATAGAAATACTTGAACCGGAAAGCAAAAGCCTGATTCAGGAAAGTTATGAAATACGCGATGATAGTCCTTCAGGAGATGACAAAAGTGAGACTGAAACAACGGAGAAACTCCAATCCGCACTCTACACAGAGGAAAGGCTTGAAGATGTGAGGAACGTTGCGTCTGCCTTGGTTTCCGAAATCGAGTCAACTGTCGAAAAGAAGTTTGAAGGTGTGGAAATGAAAGCGTCAGCACCATCAAGCGTTGACATTACTGATGAAGAGCTTATGTCGACTGGTGGCTTGTCATTGTCATCACCAGAACCACAGCGGTCTTACAAGGTAAGTGTATACATTTGCTTTGGAAGTACGTACACGTACGATATACCTGTTTACCCTTTGTTTAAAAGTAAAACAATACTATGATAAGAAAACCAATGAAGCAACCCTATCCACTTAGGATTCATGAGCATGGCTGAGTACACGATGTGCATTCACAATGTGAATTTCACCTTGGCAAGAACGCCAATGCACATGCATTAACATTATGTCACACCTCATCATTGCAAATGATAAAGTCAAAAGTGGGAATTCAAAATCTATTTTTTGTGAATATGTAATTAATTTGTAGATGAAACAAGTTTAAAGGCATTTTTGGGCTGTTTAGAAAATTTACCGTTTTGCAGTGATGTAGAAAATACATAAAGTAAAAAATGGATGTTTGGGGCAATGTGATATGAGAGAAAGCTGTCGCAAACAGCACAACATGTATAACAAAGCTCATACTAAAAGAGGAAAAACTCGCTTAAAGATAATGAGAATGATTAGCTGGTTTTTAATGTGTAGGCTTTTATTTTAAAATGCATTATAATTGCCTAGATTTAAACGAGATTTTTAATAACTCTTTGTTTTGATGCATATACAGTTGGAAGGAAATGATCGCCGAGAATCCGGAACTGAAGTTCCAACTGGTAGCTCCGTGTGTGGAACAGAAACTGGCACGCCAGATACGCATGCGGTACGCTCATCTTCTTCTGGAGAATTTTTCACAGCTCCTGAAGACAACACAATTAAGAGTTCATCGGATGAGCCGTCACGTCCAAAATCTTGGGATTCGTCCATCCTTGGCCAAGTATCCAATAACTTTCCAGCGTCACATTCCGGAGCATCCGAATACCAAACTGCGTTAGGTGCGGCGTCGGCAGTCTCCTCCTCTGAAAGTTATTTAGGTAGTCTATCAAGCGATGCTTCAGCATCAGGAACTCTCGTAGCCTCTCAAATTGACCTTGGAGTTGATTTACTTGGCGACGACGAGGAGGAACCATTGCATGCACAAGTTCGAGCTCAGGTCTCTGTGGAAGGAAGCAGTGAGCAAACTGGAAATGTAGGCACAAGATCAATTTACTGTGAAGCAGGTAGCAGTCAAGGAATACCACCACCAGGAACAGGATTACCAGTAACGTTAACATCTTCCACCTCAGGAACAACAGTATGCACACAAGTAGAGACAACGTATGAATCCAGCGTTAAAGGCGACCCTGAACTCGCCGATGATCAGGATGGGAATCTTATGATTTTTGAGTCCTCAATCAAGGAAACAGTGGAACCCCCTCAACGTCCAGTTAGGACACACCGAAGGTCTGAAAGCCAATCCTGGAGTGAATCGCCTCTCCGATATGGGATAGAGGAAAGGATTGAAGAGGAACAATTGAAGGATATGGTTTTCCCGTCAGAAGAGGAAGAAATTCAAGACTTGTTTGAATCTTCAGAAGACATTGATGATCCCATACAGAGGCCAATAACACCAGAACCACAATTTTCTCCTGATGACCGACCAAGAAGAGTTTACTACCCAGAGTCATCATTTGAACAGTCAGAGGGTTTACTTGACGATGACGTTGGTGGTGAAAAGGGTGGTGAATTTACGATGGAGTATGAAAGAGTGATTGCTCCACAGCATAGACTGGAAGATATTGAAGAGGAAAGCTCAGTTAAGAACTCGCCAAAATCAGTGATGAGCCTTGAAATGAGCTCTTCTCTTCCTGAACTGGAGGATCGCAATGGAAATGGAAATAGTAATGGAGAAAAATCGGGAAGGCCTGGCTCTCGTGAGTCTTCGTCTTCGTTGAAGGAGTTTGAAAGGCTAGAATGCGCAGTACTAGCCGAAGAAGTGGTACGGCGAGATGAGCCAACCCTATCGGAAATCGAAGAAGGACATGAATCTCAAGTATCTGAAATGTCTGAGGCAACAGAAATTTGCGAAGGACAAGATTCTGGTGAGCTGGATGATGACAAAATGAAAAATCTTTCTTCCCAGCCTTATGAAACTGCAGAGGATGGCTCTGAAATGACTGACATTCAAGATTTGGCACTGGATGTGGATCCCATGATGGCATTTTTCTCAACTACTGTAATGGAGCCGCAAACGCCGGATACAACGGAAACCAGCCAACTTGATGACTTCCAACAGAGAAGTGAGCTAATTGCTACAACTGATGCAGATTCCAGTTTAGAATTTCGAGCTCCGGATAAATTTACTGCAGAGGCAAAAATGACCTCTAGTGGAGATTCCCTCGACGATCATACAGGAAAAAACTTGATGGAAGTGAGCAGGGATTCGCTGGATTTTGAAAGCGACAAAAAATGCGACATTGATGTTCAAGAAATGGTGGAATCCACGGATTCATTGACAGGGAGGACAACGCACCAATATACCGAAGAGCAGATTTTTGACGTTGACTCAAAAACGCGCACCAAGGAGCCTGGAATGTCTGATTCCTTGGAATTTCAACCTGGACAAACATTTCCTTCAACCATGACTGAATCAGCAGACTCTTTGAATGATGGTCGATCCGCGGATGAAAGATCATCTCAAGCAGGAGCTGCAGGAGGTGTAATGGTCACATCCTCTGATTCCCTAGAGGGACAAACCATTGATCCATCTGCATCTTCAAATACGAGCACCGCAGGAGACGCTGCAATGTGGTCCAGCATGGGAGGTGGCTCTGCATCCACACTTGTCTCCAGTCAAGAGGATTTGACACTTGAAAATCAATAAATTTTAAGACAGTTTACAAACATAAAGGTGTTTATTGATTAGGAATGAATTCGGAAAGTCAGATTCGTGTACAAGGTATCACTCCGTTATTGTTTAAAGTACAAGTTAGAATACAATAAATTATAATTTGGTTTTATTTATAGAAATCATGTCGTGTTCCTTGTCATCTTCTGACTTTTCGAGATGAACCAACTCAATTTAAAGCATTATAGCTCAATTTTTGTGGCAACTTTCACCATATAAATTTTTCAGTTATTATTTTATATACTATACAAAGTGCATTTTTAGTTCAAGTTTTATATCTGTTTGGCTTTGTCATTATATCTGGTAAGATTTATTGCATTTTTCTGTTAAGCATTCACCATTAGAATTCGAGCTCATGGCAAAGGCTGTTAGCTACGTCCTTCACAGTTTTCACATTTCCTTGAATACATATTATTGCAGTGATTTATAAAAGAAAACACGTTTTACCGATATGCAGCATATAATAATATGTTGTATGTATATTATTTTCTTCCCTTGCACGATTGTTTTATGGTACTGAGTTATGGTTTCATGGTATTGAGTATCCGGATGGAGGGAAATAATGTTTTTATCAGAAGTGCGACAATCCGAAACTAAACAAATCATGTATTTATTCTCTTTAGAAAGCAAATTTCGCTATGATTGACTCTGATCGCTCTCGTTTAGGTATCGTCTTTCAGCAAAATGTATACATCTCAATCACATATTATAGATTACCGTTCACCACACTAATTTGTTTATTACTTGTGTAGCACAAATATGTGTGTTGGATCGTTGCACTAACAGAAATAAAGATGATTATTTAGGATGAAATAGAATAAAGTTTTAACAGTTGATATCAATATAATATTTAAAGTATAGTAGTTATCATAATACAAGTATACATAGCAGGATTTGTTGTTTGGTTTATTTGATTGATGGCACGTTTTACAGAATTTTTTGTTTGTACTTTTGTTTCAAAAGGCTTGATGAGCTTGAATTTATTTTAAAAGTATGCTTTGGCAGTGCAACGAAAAGTGTTAAATTTCTATCTTAACATAATTTATTCAATAATTTTGACAGGAGCAAGCTCACCAGGAGACTCATCATCCCAACAAAAGAGTGCAGAAGTGGAACGGTCCGTGTCTCCTGAGGTACCTTCAACATCATCCAGAGAAAATTAGTGAAATTGAATGGCTTCTGAGATCCGATTGATTTCCGGTTTAGTGTTTAAAATTTGTTATTAGACCAAGGACAAAACTCCCGTTATACTTATTCTGAGTCACATATTATATGTAAAGTAAAAATTGACAAGAAAAATGAGACAAAAAGTTTCCTGATCCGACATTCACAAACCTCATTATGTGTAACTGTCATAGGAATGTAAATAAAAATAACCAACTGACTTTTAAGGTAGAAAGTCCCCTTTAAGATGTACGGACTTCATAAAGGATTGACATCTCTCTCCAGACGATATGATTCACCTCATGAACAATATGACAAATTAGCCCCAAATGTGGACTTATCTAATCTGCAGGTTATCTAGACATCATATAGGCATCTTTGAGTAGTAAGTCAACTGTACTTTGGGTTCCTGAGTACCTTCAACTTAGAAATGCTGTAATGGTATATTATATGTATATTATGTCAAATTATGTAACGGACTCTGTCTTTCTCTATCTCTTTCTGCTACTTGGTGTACATTTTAAAATAAAATTGAGAATCTAGGAGTATCTGATAGACTTTTGATTGTGTTTAATCATCCGTTTCGAAGTTTAGATTGAGACGAGTACACTTCAATTAATATAATAAAGATGATTAACTTATTGTTTCACATGGGCACTTGAATTATTTTATGTACTTTCATGTAGATGTAGGTTCCAGTGAAAGTAAACCTTTTATTACTTACACTGCTAAGCTAAAAGAAATAAGAAATCAAAACAAAAATACCTAGTAGGTTGGACAGTAAGAATATTATATCAGTGAAACTGCTGCACGGTGTATATTTGCAATGGTTGCTAAAATGAGTCTTCTTATGAAATGCTTCAGCTCTGTATTAAGTGAAGCAGGTGTACCTAGAATTTATATTGTCTTCACAAGTATGTTAGTAATCTTCTAAATACTAAAATGATATAATATGCTATGTTTATGTAAATAATTTTCAAATAACAAAACCAACCAGGATCAACTGTATTGAATTTTTACATTTAAAGGGCAAATAACTAAACCATATAAAAGGTTCACATTGTTGTTACTGTCATGTCAGATAAAATGATATAATGCATAAGAAAGCATTCTGGCATGTCTATACATGTTTTAGCTGTTAAACACAAGTTATGTGTGTATAAAGCTTGTTTTCTATAAAAAAATTCAGCAACTATATACATTTTCTCTGTTAATTGCAACATTATAATATTCTGTTAACTGTAAAATGCTATAAAGATAAAGGGATCCAATAAATAAAAAGCTTGAAACATTATGCATTGAGCTACTGCTACAGATCTTACAATATTCTATGTAAACATCGTACATTGTCTCATAATAATAAAATACCTATTATTAAAACAAAATAACGATTTTGTCAATTGTAAATCCCCTATTGCACAGTAAAATAGCATTAAAGATTTCGATTAGTGAAACAAAGTATTTTCCTGCTCCGGAATCCGAGTGGGCTATTAAATTCTTCGCATCTGTAGAGCCAGATCAAGCAACTCTGCATTTGCGGATATTTTCACACTAACGCGTTAGTCGTAACGTGTCGTACATGTAACCTGCAAGAAAGAGGATGATTGCAAGGCTGTTTTCTTCTGCTTTGTGAGTAACGGGGAGCGTTGATTTCAATTTTTACAGAATGATCAAATGTTGATTCAACAACGATCAAACCAAATGCAATTACCATTACTCTATTCCCTTAATGCATACAAGATCTTCCGTCAGCAAAGAGTGAATTGCCTGTTAGTGAGAAAAATTATGATTATGAACAGAAAAGTCTTTGCTACCTTCTCCTCCGAATGAGTTCGTGATGATTGGAAATAAAGCATGAGCAATATATTATGGACTCCTCGAACTGCATATTAATTGCTTGCAAAGTAAATGTTGCTAGATTGTTTAAAGAATTCTGACACAATCAAGTGAATTGCTTATAAAAAAGTCAAACTGTTAACTAATTATTAATTTAAACTGGAACATTGTTCTGCGCAATATAACATTTAAGTTTTAACAATGCCTTCACGTAACGGGATAAGTCTAAAAAGTAAATTGTGTAGTAATACTACATACTTATAATGCTACATTCTTGTACACGTAAAGAATGAATGATATATTATATAATCCTGCATAGTGTTAAACATAAATATGGATGATTTATATTATAAAGTAAAATTATATGTATAGCCAATTCATTCAATTGCTACTTTATTGACGGGGACATAAAAGGTATGACTGTCTTGTATTTCGACGTAAATGGTTATGGATTATTATTGGAAGCATTTTAAATAAATTGCATTATGAAAAGAAGGTTCGAACTTTCAATATGTTCAACGTTGCTTCACATATATATCATATTTCATACAATCATACATCATAATATCATAATATGCTCCATTTGTTTGGTAATATGCTCCGTATAAGTTTGGTTAAATCCAAGATTTTGCAACAAAAAATCAAATCTGTGAACAACTCAACCGTCTTATTATTATTCATTTATTTTCATAGTAAATCCCTTCATAACAATTGACAATAAAATTTTTACTTTCAAAAAGCCACATCACCCATCACCAGATTCATAAGTTATTAATCGCGATGATTACATTTCAGCTTTCAGCAACTAAGCATATATACTACATAGCAAAAAACAGGAATATTATATTTGGAATGATACAAGCCTTAATATGGCCCTAGTGATGATGAAAGCAATCAGTTTTGGAATAATAATGTTTTTACAATTCTACTTTTGTGCTATTTATTTTAAAGGTGGCATGAGTTGTTGAATATTAATTCTAGGAGAAGTCATGTTTGCCATTATGCATTTCCGCGTGCCTGCTATATAATGACTTCATCATTGCATTCAGCTACAAGTCATCATCAAGCATCTAATTACATGCAACAAATTACTTCTTAATGTTTGGAGAAAGTTCTTACACATTATCTATTATTGACTCCGCTAACTTTGCAATTAGTTATATCTACATACATTAACCTATTTTTCTATCAATGAATGATATACTCATGAATAAACCTTAACCCTAACACAAAAATCAATTAGTTTCCAAAGTAACATTTCAATACCGCACGTCCTCTGCGTAATAACTTTTATTACACTCAAAGCACCAACGCAGGTATTAGATGTATATAATGTCGCCCATTCTTTAAATAAAAACTACTCAATTGCACTATTTACTGTATACTGGTGAAATAAAATCCATATCAGGATTCACACCATCACTAGATTATAGTGTTTGGTAGCGTTAGTCGTATCCATGAATAAACTCATTGATTTGAATCAAGATATACTTTGGTCTGTAATCTGTAATATGCTTTTTGAAATATTATGCTTGAAACCTTCCAGTTATTCCTAAGGTCAGCTTTGTTACCTTGAAATTGTTACTCTGATACTATAATTGTGATCTGAATAAAGAAAAAACATTCGTTTTGGATTCCAAAGGTAAATACAATAATTCCAATACATTGGACAAATATTATTCGAAATTTGAAGACTTTTCTAATGCATAGGCAATCTAATTACAAAGGAAAATTGCCAGACAAAGTCTCATGTACTGGAGGCTTGTACTTCAACAAAAATTCATTTTCTACCTGTACAATGAATATATACTCCAATGAAAACGCAATACCAATATTAATATTTGGTCTTAGAAACAGAATTAGAAATAGAAATTGATCCAATCGCTTATATAGTAATATATAATTTTTAGCAAACACATGCATAATTTCACAAATTCAACACAGAGTATTGTTTTCGCCAAAATTAAATTTCACCAAAGTCATTATTAAATAAAATAATATCTTTTTATAAATACGTTTATTTTTAATAATTTTGAACGTAAGTACATAATATGCTTAAAAATGATGAAACTAAAGACAACCATCTTCCTAAGGACATTAAACAATTTGAAATACTTTCAAACCCTTATTCTTTTTTAGCAAATCTTGCAGGTCACAACAGTGTCTATAGTATTTTGGATACGAATTTAAAAATACCATCCATGTCACTTTTCCTTGTAGCTATAATAGGTTTAGAAATTTTAATTAGTATCTACTAAATGATTTAAGTTGATTATTTTTGCCAATGATTATCATCATGGTTCAGTAATATAGTTTAGAAGCTGTTAAAGACTAATTCAATTATTCGCCTATTTGATTATTTGTAGCGCCAGCCAACTCTACCGGATAAAATATACATATGTATATGTATTAATTAACTGTTATAATGTATTTGCATGGACTGTAAGTTAAAACACAGAAATGGAATTTAAAGATATCCTTCTGTTCTCAAGTTTTTTTTACAGTATTTGCAGGATCTGTTATTAAGGTAATTTATATTTACTTTAATGTCATATTTTTATTATGTAATATTAGGTATCTAAGTACTTCATTGTATGTTAGGGTTGGGGTTCGAGTGGTTATATGCTCTTGTCTAATGCTGAAACTTTTCCCTATAGGTGGCGACTGCATCCATATACAATCAATAGCGGCTAATGGACTTGCATCACATAATATATTATATTAAATATTAATAATTATATATTTGTTTCCTGATTTTTCAATTCTGATTCTTCCATATTCCACAAAGTCACAAATTCATTACACATAACATACAAGCATTAAATCAATTCACTCATTCTTTAATTTAAGCATTCCAAGTATGATAGGTACTAGTATAGCAATCACATAGTTTATAGCATATTTATTATTAAATTACATTGGTTAATGTTACAGTAGCTCACAGACTTGCTGCATTCTATTCACTATTCACTTAAAACTAAACTAACGCATACTATCTTAACATACAACATTCTAAAAGTAAGATATTGTGTACAGGTAAATTGCATGTCATATAAACTAGATAATATAAAGCTGATATAAACTTTTGGCCACTTTTCATCGCGAAAGCATTGAGATAACTTCCTATAGTCCCATTGAAAGTACATCTTCCAACTTACCACGACTAATAAAATTGCATGCTTTGAACAATTTTAGAGCAATAATTGCAATTTGTTTGATAAAATTTGCCGTCCTAAAGATTGCTTCCAAAAACGAGTTGTCAGTCATACTCGAACTGGTTAATAATTTTTATAATCTTAAATTAAAAACAAGCAGTTATATATTATACACTTGTTAAAATTTAGTTTGAATGAATGCTGTGAAGTGAAATTGCTGACCACGTTAGGATGTTCTTTTCAATATTTTTATTTTAATAATTATATTTCCATTACGGATTTTTTTTCTAATTTTAAATGCTCTTAATATACTGTGAACGAAAAAACACCATTTTATTTTTAAAACCACACTTTTGGATTGTCAGTTTGTTCAGCTCACAACAATTAAGCAGCTCGGTTATATGGATGTTTGCTTAAGAACGTATATTTTAAATGAATTCTATGAAATGACTGAAATGATAAAAACCTCTTTCGCTGGCAAAGGAAACAGGTGTGATCCTTCCAGATAGGTAACAAAGTTTTGGTAAAGCTGCTGTACTAAAAAGATATTGTGAGATCATTTTGAAAATCATAAATAATTGTAATTTCACATGTTAAAAATTAGTCTACCAGCCAACATAATGTATGGTACTTAAGGTGCAGCAAGTATATGTATATACAAGATTTCTGACATTATGGGATTGTTATGAAATGAAGGCTCAAGCAAAATATGTTATTACGAAGAAAACTACACAAGCTTAAGTCTTCAGGTGGGATCTTGCCTCAGAAATTCAAATGCTTCATGTTTAAATGTATGGTCCCCAAGTCCCCATTTTCCACTTTTCAAGTTCGCTCGGTGACAAAAACGAAAATTGCATATAAAAACAGTGTTTTTTCCTTTAAGATATTTTTGCTTGCCCGACCCATGCATTCTTCTAGGTCGACAGCAACGCCACCGCATTAACAACGGCTACTATACTGTGGTAATAGTGTACCATACTAAATCAGTGTCCCTTTCGAAGCTTTTGATTGTAATACACAGCTAAACTATTGGAAATTTTGAGATGTTTCCAAGACCAGATCGTCGTGTTTTAGCATTCTGTTGTAAAGAGATTGGCTTCAAAGTAATTTTTGTTTGTAAAATCCGTGCATTAGGATACTAATTTGGCTTCCTAGGGGAGACAGTCACTTACAAAAACAATAAATGCATCAGTCATAAAGTCGTTCTTTAGCAACGTGATAGTATCTTCACGTTCATTTAAGGGGAATATTGTTCATTCGGCATTTTTTTGCGATTTCAATTATATAGCATTTGAAAAGTTGAAAAACTAGAGCTAATAACCATTTCTTGTATAACTAACTTTTGTACCTATCGCCTGAGATTTAATTATTCTGCTTAAATTCATAACTGTATACCTCTTGGAATTATTTGCTAACATTTCATTTATGTAATGTAGATATTGACTTTACTCTGCGAATCGGCAAAATTCCACAAATATCTACCGACAAAATTCACAGATGTGGTCTAATTATATCGCATGTTTACGATCGGCGTTTCACCATATTGAATTAAAGTAACCTTCAAGACGTTTTCCTTAGTGGAAAAGTCAAATAAGGTGATGTACAAGTTACAACAATTCTTGCACTGTTCCTATTTTTGTAAAATGATAAATAATCAATTAATATCTATTAAAATATCCAGGGCAACGCAAGTACGATCTTTGGATACCTCAAGTTTCTTTCTCAGATTTACTTTCAGTTTTCTCCCCCTGAGTGTAAGAGTGTTCTGCCATTAGTTCATGTATGCATGAGTAGATAGGCAAATTTTTATAGTTTACGTGGACAATGTTTACGTTTTTTAAACTATAAATATTCACGACAAATTAATCTACCCCAAATAAGCAGGTGTTCATATACAAGCATTGACTAGTTTCTTGGAATACACTTCTTGATTAGTGCTACATTAGAGTCAAACCTACACTTTGGAATTCTTTCCAGTTAGTTCATGTGAAATATTGAAATAATACTAAAAATTGAAAATGTTTATACCAATTTAATTTTTGAATATCATATCAGAATTTGCATTTTGATCAAGTCCCTAATATGTCATAATCTGAATTCGATTTATGAACAATGACACGAAAAGCGCACCCTAGATTTTCATAACAATGTTATAATCGTGTCGTGTGAAATGTTGGGCAAATAAAGTGTTATTGAAAAAAAATTGTAGCACTTTAAAATTTTAAAAACGTGTAAGCTTTAAAAGTACATGAAAAAGTAGAATTTTCAGGTTTATAATGAGAAAATTGATTTGATACTATACATTGTAGAAAATGTTAGTACAAAAGGACAAATCGAAACATACTCGGTCCAGTTTTTATTTTTTCACTTCCAGCGTACATTTGTCTACAAAAGTTGTTGCTATGAAAGACCTTGACATTTACATGTTTTGCCTACCCATCCCATCATATAATGCAGGTCTCTTTATGCCGTATATTATGCCATATATATATATATTAATAAATACAATTTCACCGTTTTAATCGTCCCTGAAAAAGTGGGAAGAATCTTACTATATGAGAGTATGTTGCTAAACTTCTAAAATCTAAAGCAAAATTTTAAATTCATTTGTAATAATCTATGAATAATACAATATAGACTTATTAATTTCTATCGTGGACTTTATGGACTAAATGCCTACATTATTATAATGACTATACGGCAGACTTAATTAATATAGTATGCCTAAAGATTATTTTCAGTTAAAATATAAATCATACTTATATTATCAGCAATTACTCACAGCATTTCTTCCGTATTTTTTAGTTTATCATCATTTTCAGCTAACTCTTTACTTGCTGTCTCCGTATTTTTCCGCATATATTTATTTCAATAATTGAAAATCTTTTGCGGTAAATTTTATAATTCATCCAATGGTTTTAGAAAAACCGGACTGTAGCAGAATATCAATAACTCCGTTGTTTTCAATTGATTTGAACTCGTAATTGTGATGGAAAATAATTCGCCAATTTGGACACTATAACAACTAACGGTTCGTTTTAAATATTTATCGCATTATAAAGTCAAGTTATCATAGCCCTACCACTTGTCCTTTTTCAATAGTTCAACTTTGAAATATACTTTAAATTGTATGTGTTTAAATTATTATTTGTCATCATTGACGATTTCATGCAAATGATGTGATTTGCATAAATATGATTGCTGCTATATATATTGTGATCTGCATGTTTCTTCAACACTTTTATACCACGACTAGATAGATCATCAAAATATTTCTCTCCTGTCTTTAGAAAAGAGCCTATATACTCCAAGCTACTACTACTTCTACAAGCACATGCCGAAAAGTTATGATAATATTTATACTCCTTTGTTCTTTTTTGTACGCAGCAGTAACCACGCACTAGATATTTCATGATGCTGTTTGTTGTACATTTCTGTCTGTGAGTTTGTCTTCAGTACCTGATAGTAGGGTCTCTTTCTGGTGACTTTAGGTTCACTTCCTCCTCCCTCTTAGCTACCCTCACGAAGACGCTGCTGCTGCTGCTGCACTGATACTACTCATCGTGTGCTCATGCCGAACCTCCATGTAATCTGGGTTGTGTGTCACCTCTTTGATCATGTCCTTCAGTAGAGTATATCGAATGATGATTGGATAATACTTCGATGACGTATATTCCCCCTTATAACGCAAACAAGCAAACAATTTAAAGGTTGATATCATTAAAGTCATAATTGAATTGCATATTTTTATTTAGTCTCAGCATCCAGCAAAATTGTTAGTATATTATATATTCCATATGCCAAAGTTGATATTCACACATTACGTCATATTATGTAGGTATGTAAAAGTTTAACCAACAATATATGATGATTATAACATGCGACGTGTACTTGACAAGTGTATTGCATTGTCGTATACATATTTTGTTTGTAGACTTGCAAAAGTTTCCATCATTCCAACAGATTTGCAAAACAAATTGGCTCAATCAAGCAATTTCTGTTTCTTTGTACCCACCAACTCTTTCGTTGCGCTGACATTTTTAAAACGGAAATTACATTAGTTCGTTAGGCAAAATGAAAGATTGTGTCAGGACTCCTGACTCAGGAGTGCTTGCTCACTGAAAAATGAAATACGAGGAATACAGTGTTATGTCTATGCTCATCAAACCTTGAGAGTGGACAAATACGCAATACTATATTATTGTCATGTTTACTTCTCAACCTGAACTTTTTCAAACTTATGTGACGGAAGACGTAGCAGATTGCAAAAAATGTGAAGTGTGAAACGACCAACTAGTTCATTGCTTAAAGGGAACCTAACAACAACATCACATTTTTGCATTTGTTTGTTTGTACGTCCATCCGTGCGTGATTTAACACTTGTGTGGTTGATTAATTTCAATAGACTAATAAATCTCATGTTTCATTTTCCAATGATGATTTCAGAAAAATTGGTTTTATTTCGCTTATGTTAGATTTCAAGATTTAATGCCGATATTGCGTTTAATTAACGCATACCATAATGTCTTGAACTTGCTGCTAATAGCTGCTAAAATTTAGTCTATAGTTTATCATACAATAAATGTCTGCCTACCGCCACTCAATAAATGCGGTTTATCATACAATAAAACAAATGTGTTGATGTTTGAGGTATTTGCCATTTTGGTAATGTTATATCGGCACAACTAATTTTGAACTCCGGATGAGTTAATCGGAAATAGGAAATGAAAAACTTCAATCTTCTCCGTTTCATTTGAGTAGACAAGAAAAATGTGTGAAAAAATAAATACTAATTTCTTTCATTCTAGCTTGTATTAATTAATGGGAAGTGGGAAAATTTAGTGACTGAAAGTATTAAACAAATGACTGGGTGCCAGTAAATTAAATTCTCGTTTGAAGCAACAATATTTCATCTGCAATGGAAAAGGAGGAGTTTAAATTTTTTGACAATTCTCAGAATCGAAATGACAGCATATATCTATCTGATGCCATATTATTTGTATACACTATAATTTACTATTTTGTCATTTTACCATATCAGAACGTTTTTAAAAATTCGTTATGCATTATTACTCGTTATGTTATTCTTTGAACCCAAATATTATTTCGTTAGTTCCAGAAGCGTCAAACACATCCGTTTTTATTTTTCTGTCGGATATACAATTCAAATTAAATTAAGGTACCTAATAATTAAACGGTATTCACCCATGCATGTATGTTTTGTTTTTTGGCAAACAAAACTAAAACTTGTTAAAAAGCTGTCGTGCTGTAACCTGGAAAATTACAAGAGCTGCCATACTAGTACTTAATGACAAGGGGCATTCGGCTATAAATGCAGAATTGAGGTATTATAACTGGAGCCGCAGACGTGAAAAAATGTGACGTAGAAGACTTTTTGTTATGCGGTTATCTCCTTAGTGCTTGAAACAATACAATTTAACTGAAAAGCTGCTTTCTACCGTTGATATCCACAACCTGACAAGCGGAAATCCCGTTGTAATTTTGTGTATCTATTGATACAGAGTAACCAACCTTCGAATTACATGGAAACACAGGCCCCTTGTCGAATTATCGCATCTGAGTCTCTATTATACCCTTTATTAAGCAGACGAGGTCTTCAGACCTCAGTATGCTTTCTGAGATTGCTCTTCAAGTCTGTATAAGCCTTTCGTTCGTCCGTAGCGCGATCTCCTCCTAGACCATACCAGATATTCAAAATCTGATTTCACCAGTGGATTCCTGGTCACTAAATCTAGGTCTGGGGCACAAAAAAATTTACCCCAGACCCCCCTTCTCCAAAATACCTCCCACACCCCCATTAAGGTCAAAAAAATTTAAATCACAAGTCCACCTGTTTATTGGTATTTGATGCCCCTGAGTTCAAAAATGACAACCGTTTTTTTGGTAGCTGCTCACCAGTAGCCGCTAGGGGGCGAAAAGTGCAAAAATACAACATCCTCAATATCTCCACAAATCTTTAAGCTAGATAAGTGAAACTCAGTCCACAGGGGTAATCAACCACGCTGATCAATATTCTGGTACTCAGGTTACCCCAAACTACCCTGATTCCCCCGGGGCAGCTCCCCACTATACTTAAATGCACCATAACACGGTGAAATTCAGTTTTAAGGGGTAATTGAGTACGCTAGTCAAGACTTTTGTGTCAACATAACTCAAACCATTACTGTAGTCAAAATAAATTGTCATACTCGTCTGCTTCCCTAAGTTTACAAAAGTTTATTTCTCACTTAAATGCAGATACAGATTCTATTGTCTGTACTCTGTACACATGCAAACTTTTGATCTTGTGTGGCTTTTGGTAAACTCATTATTTCATTATCCTAGTGCGGACTGTTAGGAATTTTCTATTTAAAGTTTTGAAGGGATAAATTAATATTTCAAATTACTTTATTTTTATTTTGCTAAGGCAAGGTTAATTATTGTGTGTATATATTTCCCAGAGAGAATCATTTGCAAAAGAGACCTTGGTATATGGATATTTCCTACATCAAATAGAATGTGTAAGAAATTTGTGTTAGAAATTGAAGGTACTAAAAATATGAAATGCAGAGTATCGTCGTAGTAGTTGCTAAAAATAATAATTTCACATTTTTGGACAATATGAACGCATGATCATGGTTATTATTTGCAAATGCAAAATATACGTACGAGCAGAGCAGATAATTTAATGCCTATAAAAAATAATTAAGATTTAACTTACTGTCAACTCCTTGATCAAGTTTCTGAGTCCAGTATATCGTTTGAGAAGACGGTAGAGATCATTAATCAATTGAGTATTCTCAGCTTCAATTTGAGTCGATGTCATATCTGCAAAATTAACGGAAACAGCAAAGTTATACCTAAAAACATATGGTATCTTATTTGGCTTTGCAAATGTACGCATTATTCGCTTTAGATGTTATAAACAGTACTTTTAGTTTTTCACCAAATCTATGTTCGTAAGTAAAATCTATAAGTATGTAAGATTCGCACCCTTTTAAAATATATACAGACTTTGCAAATCAGAATTGCAAAGTTAAAAATTGTTTTACTATTTAATATATGTAGTTCAAAAATGCTGCAAAAGCATTCAACAAATATGCGCCATTTAATGGTAAATCCTTTTTAAATTCGTCATTTTGCTTAAAGACAAGTATATTTCATGAAATTTTTCGTTCACAAAAGGCTAACAAAGCACCGGTAAAAGGGATATTTCACATAGATTGCGATTAGAATAACCGGTAAAGCAACTAACTCGAACGAAAATAAAACAAACGGAAAATTATTACTTGATTAAGTGCCCATGGGGATACGATACAAAACGGACAAGCTCAAATGGTAAAAATCAACAAATCCCCGCTGTCACAATAAGTCATAAGAAATGAGTAATAGTCCTCTCTGTAATTCTTTGATAATACATATGACTTTTGTTCACTGTCTTGTGAGACAAAGACAGTTTGTTATTAGCCTGTATTGTAACCGTTGCCGTTTGGGTGATTCACTAGTGGGCTCACTGTAAGTTATTATAGTATACTGTATACTAACAAAAGTTAGTGAACATCCCATATTTTTATACAGTCCCTGTAATTACTATCAAATTGAAAGGCTACGTGTCGAATTGCAGTAAACGATACCCATATAATAAATTGGTCATATTATGATCCATATATAATTTGAACTTATGCATTCTAAGTAAATATCTCAGAGTTCCCCAAATCAATCAAATTAAAAGCTTTTGGTTTTCTACTAAAAATGTTTCGTTCCATTTATATCTACCCCTTTTATCAAGGTATTAATACAGTACCTAGCTTTAGTTGAAGTAGTAACAGCTTAAATAATACACTAAAGTAGTACATAGAAAAGCAATCATGATATAGCATTGCTAATAATATAAAAATTAATTTGAAACCGAATGAAACGTTTGACCTGTAACGTGAGTCGAAAAAACGCGAGTATAGTGCGGTGTCGAGTCATGTAGTATGATTACATCACATTCCTCACAATGCATGTTAAATAAAACTGTATTAATTGTGGGAGTACATACCTTCCAGTCTTTCCTTTTCTTCTCGAAGTCGGTCCTCATTGTCAGCGGCAGCCTTTTCTATCTGCTTTAGCTGAACTTTCTCCAAAGATGAACAGGCCCGTATTACGTAGCTGCCAACGGGCTCAGCTTTTTCCTGTTTCGGTACATCGAGTAGCGTCCAATACTGAGTTTCTAGTCTTACCACTTCCTAATATGCATAACAAATGTATATCAGAATGCGAATCCTATATACACGGCATGATTTCATGCAATTTAAGATGTTCTAAGAAAATAAACGGACACCAAAAAAAAAGGAAAAAAAGATAGGTTTTGTTTCCTCTTACATAACATGAAAGCATTACGTTTACTTGTTGAAGCAACAATAAAAATGTTAGGACATTAGTACGAATAAATGATACAGTAATAATATTGGAAATAACATAACAGTGGTTAAGCAATGAACAAACACTACAATACATAAAGTTAATTTAGTTCCAAGGTGGGGTTACCCCCTACTCATACCTTAAGGCACTATTTTAAAAATATTTCCCAAAATATGGCGTTTCCAAGTTTCATAAAAACGGGAAATTACAGTAAATTCTTGAAATTAAAGAATTTTAAAGCTTTCTAAAGGCTTGGATACATATTATTAAGTAGGGACACAATAATGGGCGTATGGAAATTCACAACATTAGCACATTGGCAGTATGGTATATGGTAATTTTACTCGGGGCATAATATGCAATACTACGTAATTGCAATTTCACAAATTCAAACGTTTAAAATATAACCCTGAAAATGGCTTATATACATTTCCCATTCAAACATAACCTGATAAAAACACATGCTCTTCATAATGATACGTATGAATTTTGATCACACCATTTATTTTGGAGACGGTTTCAAAAATGCATGAAAGTATACGGATTTTGAACTTATAAGATCGATTTCTCTAGACTATTTCTGATAGCATTAGAAACAGCAGTCTTTCCAGTATAAAGTGTCGCATGCTAATTCAATGTTAACTGCTTAATAAATACTTAAAAGGACGAAAAAAGTACGATATTATCATTTGTTTCCGGAAGGACGATATACTGCTGGATTACTATTTGATGTACTAGTTCATGATGTGCAAGTAAAATTAAGAGTGACAGATGAATACGGGATAATCCCAATTCGATTGTTTTGGGAGTTATTAATTGTTTTGCAAAATGTGTTTTAAAGCAGAGAATTTAACATTATGGAATATTAGTTGTGCTCATAAGTTAATATCTGTCATGCATGCCAAGCGTATGTGCATTATTTGAATTTCCAGTGAACATTAAGCAGGTTTCGTCTCCCCTGTTCTCGCATTTTTCCGCCTATATTTTCCTACAGTTGACTGTAGAGATAAAAAGCACTTTAGGGTATAAATAGTCTTGAATAGTCTTTAGGATAAAAGCAGATTAGTTTTGCTAACTCCAATTAATTTCTAGTACGACGTACTTGCTCGCTTCGTGTTTTACAACGGTAAAAATGTCTGTTATACAAGGTTTTTTGGGGCAAGAGCACTTACCAACACGGCGAGTAATTGGAACTGAAAACGCGTGCATATTAGTACCATGTCAGCTACCACACAACTCGTATCTGACGCCGGGAAACCGAAATCGGGATCACTTAGGACGTGACGAGGCATAATGATTTGCTTTCCTTGTATAGAAATTTACTAAAATAACTTTGTAGTGAAATTTGCTGAAAATGAGATTGCTTGCGTGAAAAATTTGGTTATGATCAAATGGTATTATTAAAAAGTTGGTAATTGTACACGTAGTCTAATGCATATTCCATCAAGTAAAGTGCTATTTTCCGTACGTAGTTTTTGCCTAACAGTTATTTACTTAACCTGGAAAATTGAAAAGTGTATAAGATGTAAGAATCTGTCAACCAAAACTACACGTTTTAGTAGTACAGCATGTA
This sequence comes from Entomobrya proxima, assembly GCA_029691765.1. Taxonomy (NCBI): domain Eukaryota; kingdom Metazoa; phylum Arthropoda; class Collembola; order Entomobryomorpha; family Entomobryidae; genus Entomobrya; species Entomobrya proxima. The sequence goes on from CM056168.1 coordinate 15,986,223, forward strand.
GGTAATATCATATATACATTTCGCCATTCTTCAAATTGTTTAGAATTCATATTTGCAATTACAACATTCTTTCTCTACACGAAAAGCTTTACGATATTTGACGCATGCAAGGAGTGGGAAAAATTTTAATTTAAATACGGGAAATTTTTTAACATAAATTTGACCAAAATCAAACAATGGATAATATGAATATAAAGCAATGCATGTAAAGTCAATCTTCATGATATATTTCAATCGTCATGTCTTCTTTGAGTGGATATAAGGTTTCAATTAAGGCAACTGCAACTGATAAGAAGGGAAAAAATGAAATCAAAGTATATACAATATAGTGTGATATTGTAGTAAAATTAATGCGGTGGTAAACCAAACTCATTTACCGATGTTGTATTTATTGAACTTGCACGTAAAAATGGTGATGTTTCTACCACCCTTCCAATAGGGCACACGGTAAAAAATTATTGAAATATTATTATAATCAAAAGTTCCAGCGACGTCTGGATTAAGACTTTTTATAGTCGTAAACAAATCTGATTGATTTGGCAAATTGCTGAAATCTAATACTTGGTTGAAGACTGGTGAAAGCACAGCAATTCTTTGGAATACTGCAAAAATTTCTATATGCTACAAAATTACTATATGACTTGGGAATTTAAGCTCGGTACGCTAGGATAGGTTGTGGGCAAGCGATGTATTACAAAATCTCTGTTAGATTGCACGTGGAGAGCTTTCATCTTGGCATTGACAACGCTAATTTTTCAATGACGCCTCAATTTTTGCCTTCATAAAATGGGCAATGATGAGGCAAGTACACTGGAAAAACTGTTCCCCCAACGCATGCAAATGTAAATTTAATAGAAATTAACCGAATAATTTAGCAAGGTTGCATTTTTTTATTTTCTTCCTACGACCTAATATTCTACTTTCTATTACCGTCACCGACTTTCAAACTTAAGTGATTTTGTAATTGTAAATAAATAAAAAGAGTAAATAATTGTCCATTGATTGAGGAATAATATTCGTTTTTACTTTTTTCTTGAAAATGTATTACCTATATAGACACAAAAATATGGTGGAAAATTTTCTCTACACTTTTGATTTTGAACATACAAAATAAATCAAATGTAAAAGTTAAATGCGTTAGACATTTTCTGCTTATACCTATGCATTATTTGTATTCCGCAACACCATATCTATTAAGTAATGTGCCAGTTGATATGATCAAAACGAAGCCACGGTTAAAACAAAGTCTGCAAATTAAGAAACTGTGGATGCTTCCAAGTTCTAAGCTCTGAATACATAAACCCATTTTATTTCTCCTGGGAAAAAAATAAGAATCAACTATGATGAACAACGTGGAATATGTGGATGTATTGGGCTCAATATAATCCCAGGAAGTGAGTTAGCCAAGTAATAACAGGGATATTAGGACAGACATATTAGACATGGGACATGGCATTCCCTTTTCTAGTAAGGTTTACTTGCGATGGTGCTGCACATTGTTTGCACATTCAACATCATAGGGACATACTAAAAGGACATATAATCGGGGTATCGGATATCTTTAAGGTTCCTTGGAGTATTCAAATACGAAAAGAAAGCTGACTGTTGACTTTTACCCCTTTCCTACCATCAACATTTTATACTCTGTGCATATATCCTTAATCGCCCAAGCTGAGAAAATGAAAGGGAAAAGGATACGCATTGTGTGCCCAGCTACGAGTTAGTTCTATGCAAAATTCGAAAGTACAATATGCCCCTGTTTGTTCGTGCTATTTATAGTACATATATGTAGCAGACCGAAACCAAGTCAGTGAGTGAGGTTGGATTTGGACAAGGAAAAAATGCTGACATGTTGTGTATTAGATGTGCGAACTCGATTGAAATCATTCAAAATGTGTTCCTTGCAGGTTTCGCGAATGTGAACAGTATCCTCAGCTCCAGCTTCAATTTAGCAAAATGAAGTAGGAAAACGAAATTCAGAAGGGAAGAACGTTATGTAAACATGGCATGACGGTTTTACAAGGATTTCCCCAATGTCAACTTTGCATTCTTCTCATTATTTTTAGGACAGGCACAATATAAAAGGATCTTCCTCTTCGACATTTTTCTTCGAGAAAGTATACAGCAGCGCGCGCGCTTCTGTAATAGAATGTTATCGCTGTGTAAATTGGAATATTTTACTGGAATGCTGAAAGTACTAGTAGTAGTTTCTAGACATGCCTATGCATGCATATTCATCGGAATTACTAGAACTAGGGGGAAACTAAAAAATAACCTACTTAATAGTACTTACCTATACAATGCATACGCTTAAAACGAGTGAAGTGGCTATATGTGTATTTTATATCCAACAAATACCAACCACTTCCATCGTCATAATTTTTTCAACAGTTCATGATTTATAAGAATCTGCTAGCGTTTAAACATTCGGGATGGAAGTGTGCTTGCAAAGTACCTATTGCATCCAAAAAACAAAATTGCCAAATCGACGAAAAACATAGAACCAAAACATACCTACGTTAGTTGGCGGACAAAACAAAAATCTTTGTGCCACTTTAATTTCTTATGTTGGATCACTTAAGCTTTTAAAAATGGCCAACAGTTCCATCATTACTATCGCGTCGTATTATAAAGAACTCGTTTAAAAGTAGATACTGCAACCAAAGACCGACTTTATAGGTCAATGGTTGCAGTATCTAATGTTCAAATAAATGTTTCTTTACAAAATAAAATTACTGACCGTCACCAAATCTAGCAAACTTTTTGTAAATCCGACTGATTTTAATAAATTATTGTTGTTCTGCGCATAATGTAAGCCTGTTATACTGTTACTAATTTAAATGTTCAGTAAATGATGACCGTGCTTTTGTTGAATTTACTCCATGGGTGATAATCAACTGATCACAAAAATTCTGATAGATAATGTGATATGCACAAATTTTATTAAGCAGAAAGTCGAAAGTTAGCAAGATATTTGCAACTTTCTAGTTTATCACTGAAAGACATGAAACATCAGGTGAACACCCCAATAATTTAGGATTAAATAATGCAATGTCACGACTCACGACACTGGCGATTCATTCCACAAAAGCTAAAAAGGTACAGTTGGAGGTAACAATGGGAGTGTAATACGAAAAAGTTTTGTGGAGGCAAAAGCATAGATGGGACTTTACCATTATTATGATTATATAGTCAGGATATGATGATATTGTAAAACATTGTTCCGTCAACGTGTGTTTGAACAAAGGAGTTACATTAGAATGAAAGAGGGCAATTAGTGTCAGAAGCATAGGTGCTGTCACTGATGATAAAGATGAAAGGGAGTTGCAAATAGCAAAGGGTTACAGGAATCCGGAGGAGCACACCTAGAACCGCTCACGAGGGTGTATTGTAGTGAGACACAAAAGCAAGAGATGTGGGGCAACACTAACACTTAAAGCTCCAGAGTAGTGCAGTCAGCAGTAACAATAAAGGTTAAACATTAACTCCTGCTGACACCAAGTTAGCTGCAGCACACACAGAAAGAGATACATACGTATTATTAATAGGTAGAGAGCACAATATTACGAACGAATACAGTTGTTCAGCTTATAGGTGACACCATCAAAAGAGGAGTGAAAGGGACTGTACAAGTTACAAATGAAGTTGACATATAGCGCACTGATACATATTATATAAATAAATCATGGGCATTTTAAACTACACACAGATCTAGGAAGTAGAAAATACAATACACGACTCTTACAATAAGGCACACAGAGAAATTTTGCACACAATAATGTTTTAGCTTGAGCACAAAGAGAAAGTTTGCAACAGCGAATGAAAACACAAATTCGTTATTTACTTTGATCATGATCTTGAGAAGAGAATATCTCGTGAAAATGTTTCGAATTTCCTTAGATTTCTCATATTCGTTATGGAGATTGACCAGGGCTTGCTTAGCAGTTTCATAGTTGATTTCCAGTCGTCGTCTGGTTGCTCTCAACTTTATCTGTGTTTTCATAGCCTCCTCCTTTGTTTGACCGCCTGAAATTAAATATAGGTAATCTAAAATGACTACACTGGAAAGGGAACTGTATCGTCAATTATTCTGTTTAATCAAAAAATGAAAGAGTGTTTGTTAGGAAAACCAAAACTTGACACTATTCTAAAGTTTGGCACTGGTCAATTTTGTAATCTTTCCAGGCACTGGATATACGGTGAAAATAAACAAACTTTTGTGTGATCTTGCATTTACTTGATATATAACATATTGTTATCTTGATTTTTTAATTCGATTGTTCACCAGAAAGAACAATGCCTTTCTCTGTCGCTCTATCACAAATCAGCTTGAATGGTTTACTTTGCTTTCAATCTATACCTATATTCCTCGTAAAGGCAAAGTTTAAGTAATAGTGATTATTATTAATTTAAGAAGCGTTTATTGTAAGGTTAAGTTACGGTTTTTATTTTGAAAAATACTAGTTTAACAGTGTGTTATACTACTTGTAAATGAGTCTACCAAGAAAATTCACTTTCTTCTTTCAAGGTCATTGACTATTCTTTAATATGGTTCATATATAAGCTAGTCTAGTTTTTATTTTTGTAGTTTTGCATGGGGGGATGCAAGACGGGTAGTGGACACCAAAGTCACCATTATTTACTTTATGACTATTTATATTGAAAAAATGTTACGTTTGTGTTTTGTAAAAAAATGGATGGTTGTACTTTTCCTGTGGCGCTCATCGTGATCGCTTTGTAGGAAAACGCTTGCTCTTTCTAATGTTTTCAAAATGATAAACTTTCAGTCTACCGTTTTTTAGAACAATGGTTTCAATTCAAAAATACATGAAAATACAATAATTGTTTGTACGTTTTTACTTGTCGACTCGATATCTTCCAAACAATGAAAGCTACAGAATCAATATTGGTATCATTAGAAAGAGTGTTCTTTCCTGTACAAAGCAATGTATGGGAAAGCAAAAATTCCAATTATGAAATTATTTTTAATAGGGTTAAGGTTGGCATAAAGTGGTAAAATGCATAGGATTTTCCATCTTCTGTTACTTTCTTTTTGTTTCTGTTAATCCAACTCATCAAGGGAACTAAAATTCCCAAATTTTGAACATAGGTTCGGAAAGCACTTCAAAAGGTCAATCAGTCTGTCTCGCATCATTTTGTGTCCAAACGCCCCCTCCAGAAGTGGTTTTCTGAGGCTATCATGGACCCCTCGGGTTTCTAGTCATATTACCCCTGCGTTACATAACAACGCCAAATAAGTTAACGTAAGGGACCATGATAGCCTCAGAAAACAACTTCTGGAGGGGGCGTTTGGAGACAGATTGACTGACCCACTGACCTTTTGAAGTGCTTTCCGAACCTATGCCAATCTTAAATAAAGCAAAGTTGGAATTTGCAATGTATTTTTACCGGTAACCAACGATTTTAGTTGTTGCGTAGTAAACCCTCTTAATTAAAGTTTTATTCTGATACTAGCTCGTCCATGCATACATCATACTCATTTTGGAATGTATTTTACTTGGTTTCTTCACTCTTGGTTACATTGACGATTTTTGTTGTCCAGGACATAATTATGCTATTATCTCAAAAAATGCAAGATCATCGAAAATTCGGGAATTGAAATCCAAAGTACATTAGAATGTTCCCTCATGAATCTTTCAATTTAGAATAGCATATGTGAACTGTTTTATAAGCATTCATTTTTTATTTTGCAAGCATGACAACCTTTTTCATAAAAATAAAATAAAAGTGTTTAAAACCATTAAAAAGCAAGCGAAGCAAGTAAAAAATCGTATGTTCTTATGCTATTTCATTCGAACTAAGTGTCAAATGAACTGTAAGTTGAGATATTCGATATTCTAACTTTAATTTCATCATGCTTGTAAGTAATCGTTTTCATAGCTATACCAGACTAACAAACATAACTAGTAATAAACTCTACAAAAATGTAATTGATGAACCCAACCAAAATGAATTTCAGAATTCTAATATAAATGTTTGATACACATTTATACAAGTATACATTTTGCACTTGATGGTTAATGTTATATAGCAACATATTAAAACTTTTTCTAACACGTCCTTGAAAAGAGTTGTTAAGTATAGTGCAGCAGTCAGTAAAAATGAATGCCCGAATTTCTAGAACTTTTAGATGCTATTTTAAATAAAATTATATATAGACGGCAACTAAGATTGTTTGCCTAAAACGCACTATTTACTTACTTGGAGCACCTTCATCACGGACATCTTGAACAATACGGCGGACACTTTGTGTAAACTTTCCAACGAGATTGCTCCCTGTGAAAAGTAAAGATAAAAGTAGAATGTGTGTTTGTTATGCTGTCAAAACTATCTCCAAATCCAAATTCCTAACACACAAAGAAGCACTATGTTTTCACAACAAGGCGAAAGACGACACCAAAGTAAAGTATACATTTCAATAGGGGGTAAACTGATACGACAACTTCAACAGATTGAGAAACTCCATAGGGAAAAGCGGAAAATGATACACGTTTTCTCTTGTTACAAAAAAATGCTTTACAATATTTAAAATCCTACTTCAGTTTACATTTGAAAAATAGAAAGACACTTACGACTGTCGGTCCGTGAAGCAACTTTCTTGTTCTTATCGCGATCCCTCAAGTCTGTTGCTTTTCCCATTGTTTTATATTGCTTTGATATTTTGATGAATTGTAGTAGCCGCTGTCAAATAGTACACTATATAGAAAAATTATCAAAACGTGCTGATGAAAGCTGGCTAATGATTCACGGTGAAAGTCAATAAATCACACTGAAAAACTTACAATTTAGCTATGTCGTATTAAGAAAACCCAGTCGTTGGGTGATAGCATTTAATTCGTTAACCTGACTGAATACTGTCCCGTCTTATAATAAAACACTGCTATATAATGCATTCTTGGTGTGTGTAAAAGTAGTCTATCGCATTCTGTATGCCATGATAACAATTTTATACAGTTTAATGTTGTTCATTAGTTAGCCATAGTAGAAGGTAGGACTATCATCAATAATTCACCGTGGATGCTTTAACAAATAAAAAGTTTTTTCTCTTCTACAGTCAGGAAGGCAAAACGAATTTCCTGACTACCTTGCTACCGTATAGCAAGGCTATCGTAGCTCCCTACTAAATCAAATCTAGTTTAATCTCACAGTAGGAGAGTTCCTTCTTAAAATATCCCCATAAAATGGTAATAGAAATCCAAGATTTTCTCCTTGTGGTTCCCCAAGGGTAGAATAAAGACACGATTCCTTTATGAGTAGCGAAAGAATACAAAGGAGGTAGGATAAATTTGAAGGAAAGCCTTTTAAATTCTTTCCAAAGTGCTGCGTATTTTGTATGAACTTCTTTAATAAGCACCTAAAAGGTCTATAATATGTAATTCGCAGTGCGAAGTACAAATTTAGACGAATCTGGAGGTACATTAATAGACTTAGGCAGCGCTGCTGGTGTGTTTGCTTAAAGTGCAAAAACTTCTATTTCGTTCTCATGAAATCAACCACAGTGGCAATAAAAGGGGAGCCGAGCCGACATACCGTGCATCGTGCAAAGACAAAACATGTCTTCCAGAATATAGTCGAACCAACTCAGGCAGTGGCAAGTTACAGTAACCAAGTTTACACAAAAGCTTGCTGGTCAACCAACCAAGTCGAGTTAATCAAGATTGATAAAGTGGTAAACCATATGCCAGACATGTAAAAGTCTCTATATTGCTATTTGCCAGCTACTAATGCCTTCACTTGCTGTTGCTTTAACTGTCAGTAAAGTGTCGCCTTCTGTTACATATCCCCCGTTTTGCAAAAACTCATTGTATTACAAGCAATTACATACGTTTTCTTGTACAATACATCTCAACAGGGAAATTCATGCGGGTATAGCAGAATAGGCACGTACTATTCGTGTCACTAACTATACATATTTTCATTCTTTATTTTGCGGAAGCCGTAAATTTTACTGAACTATCCTTAGGATTCCTCATTGTAAAGCAGCTTTATAATATAGAAAAGAAAATTTAATGATAGAACATTCTCTTGCCTCCTGCAAGTGTCTCTTTACTATATATGCGACACAAGTTTTGGATTTGGATAGTAGAATGGATGCCTAAGAGAAGTAAATAAAAAAGGATGAAGGATTGTTTCAAAACGTTTTCCATAAAATTGAGAATTCAAAGATTTTTTCTTATGCAAGCTCTTCTGAAGGTCTTTTATTGCTACTTTTACGTACCATTCATATTTAACATGGATTACTAGTAAATTTTCCACTATATTTTCACAGTGGAATAAGTTTTCTTACTTATGTAAGCTGATAATCCTACATAGACTTTCTTAAAGTGGAATCCAAACAGTAAAAATAATGTTTTTAAATGTCATATTAGGATATATGGTTACCTTTTACTTTTTATGTGGTGTGTCTGTTGAATAATAATGGTTGATTCACTTCACACATATACAGAAACAGAACGAAGGTTTGACTAAGAAAATTTTTTAAGAACGAATCATAGAAAAAAGAAAGCACGAAATCAGTTTTAGTGTTGTTTTGTTGTGCAAAACAATTCTTTCAAGCTGCAAAGTGGAAACACTTTCTACGTAAAATTGACGCTCAATTTCAGAGTTCTTTTGAGTTAACTGCTGAAACGTTACCGTAATATGTAATACTTTCTCAATTGTGATGACTGTTTTTACACATTCACTTCGGCTTTGTTGTCAGCTTAAAAGCTTTTCGAAAGAGAAAAAGGATTGAATTATACAAAGGAGAAAGATGGTGCAATATTCCAACCGGTTACGGGGGTATTACAACTAGGTACACCTTTTGTTACTAGTCGACTGCAAGCAAATGCTATTTCAGCAGCAACAGTTAACAGTTTCCCCCAAAAAGAACGGAAGCAGCAGGAAAATAGAGAAAGAGAGAGTCACACTCGTAGCGATACGAATTGAAGAGAAGACTGCGTGGCGACACAACACTTTCGCTTCTTCTTATGGGTGCACACGACACCACTGTTGACTGTTAACAACAGCTAACGCTTCCAATACTAATAAGCCAACGTTTCACTGAATAGATACTGCTCTCCCTCTCTCCATATTAGAGCCGCACACTTTCGCACAAACCATTCTCTGCTCTGTCTGTTGCTCTTTACGTTCTTCTCACTCTTTCCCTATGCATCACACTTGCTCAATCCCCCATTCGTTTTTTGCAAGTGTGCATTGGAACCTGAATAAAAGCCTTGAGACAGATAGAGCGGACTTGAGAGCTTGTGACTTGTGAGTTGGGAGACTAAAGGGAAAGGGAAGCAGGAGTAGAGGTTGTTGTAATAATGCGTTGTTGAGTCACTAGTAAAAGGCACTATACAGAAAGAAAGGGGAAGGCAACACACATGGTTGATGATGATGGTGGTGAGGAAACGTACGTCTCATAACGGCTGCTGAAGTACCTTATAAACAACCATAAAATAAAAGAATTATGAACATAAGTAGTATTATATGCATTGTATGCATGCGCTTCGTTTTTTCAAACTAAAGTTGCATTGCAATCACAATCATTTTTATAAAGCTCCTAAAACGCCTTTATGACGCTAGTAAAAGTACTAAGGGCACCAGCAATAATAATGACACGACACACAGTTTTGTGTGTGGCATGCAAGCTCGCCTGTGTGGCGGTGGTGGTGAAGTATTATGAAAAAAAGAACGGGGAAAGTAGGACCATAGGACACATCCAAATTCCCATTTCCTTACAGCCAACCATAAGCAAAACACAACATACACAACGCAATAAAAACCTGACGGCTCCAACTCTTTCCCCTTTCTCTGTTCAAAGCGTATGGATAATATGCACCAGTAGTAGTGATTCTAATGGTGGTGGTTGGTTGGATGGTTTGCAGTAGCAGTGAGTGAGCACTGGTGAGCGAGAGTTTATCTCACATACACAAGGGCTCTACTAAGTCAGCTCAACTTTGTGAAAAGAAGAACAGGAATATAGGACGATGCTCAATGCTCATCGCTCTGGCTGTTGCTGTTGCTTCTTCAGTGTGCTCATCGCTTGATTCCATTTGGTGTGCGCTTACGTGTGTGTGGCTGGCTATTTCCTTCTGGAGAAAGAAGAGAGGTATGTGTAGTAGTAGATTTATTCTCTGACTCTCTCTTGCCCGAGAGAAGCAAGCAAGCAACAGAGGTAGAAGAAAACTAGATGATGTTATATCGATTCGAAGTTTTCCTTCTTTCCCGACTTTGTCCCTTTTGCATTTAGCGTGAGCTCTTGATAGCAAAAATATTGTTGTAGACGTCTACAAACACGCTGCTTTCACTGGCATCACTCCTCTCGTATTGTTGTGGGGAGGCAGATAGGCAGAGTGATGATGGCTATGTCATGTACTCGTACGTATAGACTTGTACGTTTACGTGTGCCGTTACCCTACAAACATGTTCTCGACAAAGAAGGGGAATCTGAGAGAAGCGTCGATTTTCTTGGTTGTGTCAAGGATACAGATACGTGCATATCAAAATAGGTACTTACAAAGATAAGAAACTTTCCTTTTCAGAGGTTTACTACTATCATCTTTTGAGTTGAGGAAAAGATGATTACAGCACTAAAGTCTCATTTGTGCATACTATCGTCTAACCACGAGGTCGAATTTCTCCTGCTTGCACTCCACATTTTTAAGTAAAATAAACAAGCATGCTATATTTACAGTATTCTGTATGATACAACTGCAGTATTATGTGCCATAGTAGTTTGTATGGGGCAACATGAACTATTCGTTTTAAGCATGAAAATATTCACATCATTCGTTCCAGCAGTTCCCCGTATTCATACATTTTCACAACTCCAAAAGAAGATAATCTCAATGTAAAATGCATATTTCATAACATTGCTTCTATTATTATGCAAATTGCAACAAACACAACATTTTTATTCTTTAGAGAACAAGTTGATTACTGATAATGACTATGATAATATTATTGACTGTATTCATGAAAATGAATGCAAAAACTCACTTTGACATTTAAAAAAATTTAAATGATCATAGAAAATAAGGGAAAATAATGCTCTAAAAGATTTGTGTGTGAATACTTATTTCTCTCGTTCTCAAAACAAAAACATTCCGATATATACGTTTGCATTTTATTACAACCTAACTTGTTACAAAAGTTTGGTGCTGGAAGCTTCTCGACAAACTTTTTTTTAGATGTGTAGAAAAATTTCTTTCCCGCACAAAATGGGAAGTCTTTGTTTAAAGCGCAACCAAATGCTAAAGTGGTTCAGGCGCTAATTGCTATTTCGTTTATTTTTTAAGATAAAGTTTACGCATACGCTTTTTATCAAAAAGCGCATTTCATAGAGAAATCCTCACCACTTTACAGCTACTCGAATGATTTTCCATGTTCTTTCCCTGCTCAAGATTTGTAAGATGTATCATTTTTCATGTGCAGTGTGGTAAGAAGAATATTCTGCTAAGATTCATTTAAAATTGTAGTAAAAACCTGAGATATATTTATGAAGCCCATGGGAGAAACATGTATGAAAGCATATAAAGCAGCAAGCAGATGTGCAGATTTTCTTCTCACTTTCTCAAAGTAACTTTAAGCTCGTCAGAAAGTGCCTAATAATAATGGTCTCAAGTGAGAATTTCGGCTATAATGTGTGTATTTTTTTAGCAATTCAAAGATTCAAAATGGAAATAAAGACCCGCACACAAATGCACATATCTCAACCAGGTGACTACTCTATATTTCAATAATGTTTTTGCCGATTCTCAGATTGTTATCTTTTCATAATATCGTCCAACGTCTGTGTTTGAGTAGTGGTCTCTTCTGTCTTTGGTTTACTCGCAAAAACCATCAAATAAAGCCACCTATTGGTTTTTGTGTTCAGCGGAATATGCACATTAAGGTTTAATTGGGCAAATAATAATATATCAAATTATAATCATTTTGAACGTAAGAAATACATCGCAAAAAGTTTCGACATCCACGTATTTATCTAAGGGAAAGTACTTGCATTCAAGCAAATGTTAAAAGATGTATATACTGCAAGCTTGCTAATATAGCGTGTGTACATTTTTTGCACAGTGTCTTTTATATATAATCATTAGACACTGCTGTTTTCATTAGTATCGACCACCTGCTTTCTTTTCTTACTTGTTCGTGTCTCATGTCACGGGATGATTTGGTGCTATTACTCGACAAGAAGATAGATGGTAAAACGTTGAGTCTTCCAGGCTGGCATGTACATTCTTATAAAGACAATGCATTATCTTTGAATAGTTACTTTTTCGGTAAATACTGCAGCTGAAGGGCATTTACGATAAGTGAGTAAAGCTTAGGAAAATGCTAAGCATTAAACAGCATCGAAAGGAAACTCAACCTAAGTAAAATGTACTTACCTACAATAGCTAAGCAGCTTTTTTTCACCAATTTATTTCGACTTTCATATATCAATGGACCCGCAAGAAGGTAAATGATAGTAATGAGACGAACAAAAATGATCCAAATTTATATGAAAAACAGGACTCTCTGGAATATTGTCGAATGACAATTACAAGCAATCAACTCATTATATGAGATATTCTTCTAATTAATTAGTTGTTTTACTAATAGGAAATAATAATATGATGAAATTGTGTATTATTTGAAAATGGATGTATAAGACTAATATACATCTTCCTACACAAAGTTGCGTCATGAAATGCAGATAAAGTCTTAATTTTTGGAAGTATGTCTTCAAATAAAATGTATCCGTAGAATTGTTTTATTGAAAATTTACAGCAAAAAAGCAATTGTTCAACTAAAATCCTTAATTTCTCTACAAGTTTTGGTTGTTTCATACAATTTAAATAGTTTGCTTATTAATGGCGAAACAAGCCACAAGTCGTTGATAAGTTATAATTTAAATTGTATACAGTGTATACCAATAACTAATGATCATACGTCTATATCTGTGTTTGGTGGAAACTTCAACTGGAAACAACAAGTAAATAGGGGAAACAAACAAGGGTGAAATACTGCATTGTGAAGGAGATTTCTCTTTTCAATTGATTTGCTTTCTGCTTATTGTCTCTAGAATCTAGCCCAATTGTGGTATGGTAGATATAAGCTGAGGTAAGCACAAGTATTAGTAGTTCATCCAAGTCCCATTCAGCCAACTAGGTTCAATAGGATGGAAGCAGAATAATGGCAAATATTAAACTTCATTCACGGAACACACCAAACCAAAATCAACTCGGTATTTTCTGCAAACTACGCAGTTCATTCAAGCTTTTTCTTGGAACTTGGAGAGTACTACGGTGGCTTCCCACGAAACGATCTGCACGCTTTTTTGTTTGTGGGTTTCCAATGAGCGGATAAAACAAAATGCGAATTGATTTTGCTAATGCTAAGTACTATTATGTAGCGATAATCCAGGTTTGTTGACTTACCCATTTTCCACTTCAAAAGGTTTAATATATAGATTGTAAAAAATGTAGAATTTTCTGTACATAGCATAATAACAGTGTATATGATTGTATTCATTGTTTTATGTATTGCTGTGGTCGTATAAATTGTATAGATCCAATTTATCATCAGAAATTAGAATCCAGCGGTGCATGACAGTGCATGTCATGAAGCAGGTCAACAGTAGAACTAAAGCGAATTGTGTTGCTGTAGTTGAAACGATAACTTATATATAATTGTTTTTCTATCTTAAAAATAGAAATGGAGAATTGGCAATGAAATATGTATAAAAAATTGTTTAGGGTAGCAATATGCGGTCGAAAATACTGCGCACGTGTACATTGTGCTATGCAAAGGCATACAAGTAACGGATAATCACTTCTTGGTAACTCATAGGGAACTTAATTGTGTTTGGAAAAAGCAACATCAGCGTATTACGTACTACCACTAAAGATGGCTATAGAAAAGAGATGTTGTCTCTCGCTTAGTCTTTTGGTGTATGCGGCTGTGTGTGCGTAGTAGTTTGCTAAGCGAACTTTGCTTCATGAAAAAGGAATGGCTTAAATTGCATGCTTACATATATGTGTAGAAAAGTCATCGGGCTCCAGACATTTAAACTATAGCATGCATCTAAAACTTGTTGAACTGGTTCTCTCATCTCCTCCGATAAGATTATTCTACGAATAATGTAATGTAACATTGTAGGATTACAAGCTTCAGCTGGTTCAACACGATATGATAATAAAAATAATATTGAATTTCTTTAATGAATACACCTACACCTCAGCTCAAGCGTACAATGTTTTGCGATTTGTGCAAAGTGTTAAATGTTGTTTAAATATTTAATGAATAGTAAATGTAATAAATTTAAAGCATCGCCTCGGCCTAGATTTAAATAAAATATTGACAGATTTATAGAAAGAAAATTAGAAATTTAGGCACTAGAAAAGGCAAAGTTATTTTATGTTCGAGTGATATGTCAAAATGTTAAAACGTAGCAACTTATTAAAGCGTTTGAAATATTTGTCTGTGCCGACAGACAATGGCTCGAAACTTTTTGCAAGTGTTCCCAATATTCAATCAAGTCATCATGGTGTTCCCAAAGTTCTATTTCGTCATTGGCCAGTAAACGTGTGTCCAGTTCATACTAGCACCAAGCCCGACGATAACTTGGCTTACGTCTCCAACAAAACGCGAACTCTGGAAAAACGACAACAAGAAAGTATCGATAGTTTAGGAACGTGGGACACAACTACGGACTTACCTTTGGCTGTAAAAGAATCAATAGAATCTGGGAAACCAATTCCTTCAATTTCTGTGACTTCAATTGGTGTGAGTTCTATGAAAGGGCGACGAACATATAATGAAGATCAGTACGGCTTCCAGCAGCTTAACGAATCGCTTTTGTATTTCGCCGTGTTTGATGGTCACGGTGGTGGAGCATGTTCTAAATTTTGTGCCAACATGTTTCCAAAGCATGTAAGTCATTATAGTAATGCCTAACAAAATCTACCCAATGCTAAATATAAAACGTCAAGAGTTTGTAAATTCCAGAGTTTTCAACTAAAATTGACTCATTTGTTTTTCCAGCTTACATATTGGTTTCATCAGGGAACCGACATCATCACAGCAATACATAACTCTTTCCTTGAAGTGAACAACGCATTTGCACACTGGTTCAAAAGTATCGAAAGTGGTAAGTGTATACATTGGTATATAGAATAAAAGTGTCAAGTGTCATTTATAACAATTTACAAAGTACATACATTTAGCACGAAAATAATTTTAGCACGAACACATCCGGTATGGATCTCACCGAATTCATAGCTACCACTTCTCGTTAAAAATAAGGGCGTAGTCCGTGAACTACAATTTAGTCATAGGTTTAATTATCGTGCTCATATAACAATGTTATGCTGGGGAAGAGGAATGAGTGCGACAGACTGTCATACAAAAGAGTTTGCAATCAAATGCAATTATAGACTCTCGTTAACTTAATCAGTAGTCAGCAACTTGTCGACTAGTAGTACATTTTGTATGCACGTACATGCATTATTGTATGGTACGTTATTTATTATTATTCAGTTTCAGTCGGCTCGTGACTTTATATTTTCTTACTTGATACAAATACAGTACTCCCTGCAATATAGAGAAATTTTCAAAGTATTTAGAAACTTTTCCTTCCCAATCCAAAGTATTGTGCTGTGCCGTCTCTCTCATATCGGCAAATAAGTGCCCGTGTAAACTTTGCGTTAACCTTTATGCCTTTGCAGAAGAAGAAGCGATCAGTTCAGGGTCTACAGCAACTGTGTGCTTACTTCATAACAGCGTTAATCTCTACATTGGCCATGTCGGAGATAGTAGAGCCATTCTTTGCCGAGCTGGGGAGCCCAGAAAACTTACACAGGATCATGTTCCATCGCTGATTATGGAGAAGGTATATGCCTTGTTATTTACCTAATGTGCTTTGCCCAAATATCACTATTCTTTATTAACGTTGTCGACTGCAAACATCTCGTTTAACATTTAATATGTATATTATTTTATGCCATAATCGAAGCGACTAGCCTTTTAGTCATTAGGCTTTAGTTAGTTTTCCCACTTCACCCCGTAGTTGTCTGCATGAACGTATACTTGCACTATATTTTTCATTCTTCATAAAAGCAGATCATAAATGCTTCATTACATTATTCTCTAATCTGTTGTACATGGTACTATGAATATGAATAATAGAAAGACAGTTCAGTTGTAGACAACTTTCTCTTTCGGTTTCTTTAAAAACTTTTTGGAGTGTACAAGTTAGCAGGCAAAAACGTGTCTTTTCAATGAACAATATGCGTTTACAGCAACCTTCATATTTGAATCGGCCTTTTGTACCTAGGCACATCACAAAACCAAGTCCCGTGCTGTTTCAAAGAGTTTTACTTACTTTGAGAGTACCGTACATGTTTCTGTTACTACTTGTCATATATTTATGTAGTTTATTACGTGAACTTCTCGCAAGTTCCGTCATTATACTTACATTCTGTCATTTCCTTTTTATTTTATCTTTCTTTATCCAACTGTCCCTTTCCCTTTCAATTTGTTTCCACTTCTTACTCACATTTTATATCTTACAATTGATTTATTGATTTTTTCTTCACTCTTCCCGTTCTTCTTGTTGGTCATGCTCATTGTTTCTGTATCTGTATCCTGTAGAACTCGCTTTTCTTGCGTGTCTGCTTCTTTGTCAATTTCCAAATCACAAATACAGTAAACTTCTTTGATCTTGATATGTCACTGTCACTGTGTCGTAGTACAACAGTAGTAGTTTTCCTGTCTAGTAATAACAACGTTTTCACATGTAACGATTTCTAGACTTCCATTTCACTTGTTGAAGTACCGCAATGTGAAATCTACTTGTAGCCTAAGCCAAACATTCCTGCTGCACATTTTGAAGCAAAAGTACTTTTTGAAACTGTCGTACAGAGTATTTTGTCATCAAACCCTATAGAATATCATCTAATGTTTTCTGTTGTGAATGTGACATGCAACGTAAATCTGAATCTAATAGTATACAATCCAAGCTACAATACTTATTTCCATTCATGTCAGGCACAACGGACCTTCAGTAATGACCAATATAGTCTGACTAAAAATTGTTGCGATCCAAACAGCGTCTCACAACTTTTCTGATTGATGTTCTAGGAAAGGATAGAAAAATCAGGTGGGAGATGCAGCCAAACTCGAGTAAACGACAGACTCGCAATGAGTAGAAGCATTGGTGATCTTGATTTAAAGCGATTCGGAGTTATCCCAGATCCTGATATAAGAACCATCAAAATTGATCATTCACGGGATGCATTCCTTGTACTTTGTACTGATGGTATCAACCATGTTATGACAGATAAAGAAATTGTAGAAACTGTGAAACAAACCAATGAGCCACAGTATGCAGCAGCACTGCTAACAGAAATGGTAAGTACATCTGCTTTCAAATTACATGAAACAAAGTTCATGTGTTCCGACACATTGAGGAAAATCGAAACTGCGTTACAAAGACCTATATTAAGGTTACTCTCTGCTCTACAAAACTTTGAAATAACAATATAATGATTTTGAAAGAAAGTCGCGACGTGCTTGCGGAATACCAACGAACATAGTAAAAATGAGAAATTAGAATTCTTTTTTGACTGAAATGTCTTATAGTCATAGCAGACTTCACATTTTGTCATCATAACTTGGACTGATATGAAAGCCAGTGAGCAGAATGACAATAAATGGCAAAGGGAGAGAGTTTGATGATGCCCAAGGAAAGAGGAGAGAATAATATGCTTTTTGTGAAGTAGAATGTTTCATCCGCACAAAGAGCGAAGCCAATTACTAATGCCTACGTAGACATGAAAGTACCCATGTGAAAGTTGCACACTTGCCTAAAAGTTAGTTTCAGGTTCCATACCTTCTTCCTCTAATATTGTAGTTGTGGTGGTGTGATGTGTTGTGAGCAGGCCTTATTTATAGGTAAATATAAATACGTTTACTTCGTCTGGTTTAAATAGAGAACCGGATTGAGTAGACAAGACAGGTTCTAAGGAAAGTATATAAATTTTATGCTAAAGACTGTTTCCACCTCCTTCTATCCGCAGGCATTTCAGTACTCCTCTGAGGATAACATAACAGCAATGGTGATACCGTTTGGAAGTTGGGGAAAATACAGTGCAGCCGCAACTATCTTCCATTCCTTTGGAAAGAGCATGAATTCTTCCAGCCGTTTTAGCTGATAGTCTGCTACGTAATTTATCCAAACAATTCTATCGTTTGTTGGGATGAAATGGAAGTTGTTTCATCATTACGTGAAATGAAGAAAAATCGATGCTTCCCAACACTGACCCATAAACAGCTTCTTACAGTCACAGTTCTGCTGTTCCAGCAACAGCATCATCATTTTCTGCCAACGTGCTATTTTCTTAAAAATCTGTAAAACTCGCCAACCATCGCATCATCACGCTTTTACTTTTACTACTACTCTCAACTCAGCAATTCCGAAAGAAAGCCAACATGTTCACTGCTTCGTAAGTTCGTATGCAATATATATAGAGCTGGTTCTCTCCCGCTGCACGTATTCGCTGTTCTTTTTTGTGAACAGGGCAAGAAATAAGAAAAATCTCGTCGTCTTTTGTTCATAATTTTTATTTTTATTAAAAACTTCAGGTATTTGCTTAATATACCTTACCTCTAACAACATGGTACACATACATACATACATATATAAAGGGAAATGTATTTAACTTTGAAGTTCCTGAAAAATGAAGATGAAAGTAGAACTACAAGATACACATATTGCATAATGTACAATTTTACCTCGGCAGAATAAAAATGGCTGTATATCTACAACCTACCTACCCTTAAACTACCTACCTACTTGTGTATTCATAAATACGTATCTGGCATGACATTAAATTTCATTACAACTTTTTTAAATATTCGAGCATTATTTTTTATCATGAAGGTTGTGGTGAGCACAAAGAATGCACCCTCCGAGATTTTGTTTTCATGTTGTGCTAAATGCTTTTTTATAATGGAAAATGTAGATAATGTACTGAATATTACATTGTTGAAGGTACTTTTGTTTCTGATAATATTTTTTTAAATGTACATAAATGTACTTTTACTTAAAGAATTCTACATAAATAAAATATTAGAAAAGTTAATTTCAAGATTATTCAACTTTTCAGACGTCTCCGTGAAGAAATACCTATTTATAATATGGATGTGAAGATTAGACCTTGCATTCATATATTTCTGTATTCACAATTTTCATAACTTTTCATTTTACAAAAAATACTGCTATTAAATGAGTAATATCCATTCCACACATTTTGCTGTTATCTTACAATAAATTCTAACGCTATGTAATCCACCAGTCGCTATAAAGCGAGAAGTACATATAAAAACCAACATATGACAAGTAGTAGGTTACTAACGGTTGGTAATATTACGTATTATTATTCAATTTTGCTTACTTTAAGGTATGCGTAAGAAGTCTTTCTATTTCATTTGGTTGAAAAAGATAAAAGTAAATCTAAAAGGTAGAAAATCTTATTTTTATATCGCATACAAAGTATTAATACATGCTGTTTTCTTAGCAAATGGACCATGAAAGTGATCTAATGTTTATATTGTAGATCACTTGACAATAGGAAAAGTACATGCTTTCATTGATTTTTTAGCACACCTTGTACTCTAAAGACAACATTTTTGCTTTGCAAGTTACTCTGCATGAACCATTATAAGAATTCAACAAAGGAGCACAAGGAAAAATATTGCCAGGTATTTCGAAATTGTCTACTTTATTTAAAGTTGAAAGTATTATTTAACCGCGGTAGGCATTTCATTTTCCGTCTCACCAGTGCTACCCCGTGTATCCGGTCTCATCATGGTGCTCTGTGCCACCTCATCGTAGGCAATTGTGAAAACGCTCTTTTTCTCTAGCATTTTGTTCCTCCTGCTGAGGTATCCAACCATACCTATTCCCGAATCATCATCCTCATCAGGTCCCTTTTTATCCAAAGACCGGTCTGGCTCTGCATCATCACCTGGAGGTGGATTTTCAACTGAATCATTAGGTGCCACAGCGGCAGCTGCTGCTTCAGCTTCTGCAATATCTAGTGTTGATTGTGAAGCAATGGTCTCATTTTCAAGCTTTTCTGGTTCTGGAATCGTATCCATCCTTTCTATCCCGCTCCTTTCACCACCTACAGTGGTCGCACCAATATCATCACCGTCGTCGTCTGTACGTTTTCTCTCAGGAGAATGGCTTTCTGCCTCCACCACTATAGCCCCCGTCTCTTCATCATCACCATCCAGTCTCTCATTGTAATCTATGCCATCCTTCTCGGCTGTACTGATTGTGGTTTCCGGCTGCTGAGCTCCGAAATCCCCATCTGCATCCGGAGTTGGTGGAGCTCCGTCGCTCATCATTCCGTCCGCATCTCTTGGGTTATTGGAGCTATCTGTCATGGCAGAGCTCGGTGGAATAATATTAATATCTACCATACTCTCCATTTGAGTTGCATCTTCAGAGCTCTGCCTGAAAACTACCGAGGAACGGCGCCTACCTCTTTTGCCTCTGCTGTCCAAATCATCCACAGACGGAGGTGATTGTTCTCGCACGTCAGAAGTTGATTCCAACAGAACTGCTTCTGTTGACGTCTTCACGTTTTCTTTTGAAGTCGCGTCTATACCATCAGGAGGCTCAGTCTCATCAATACTTTGGGGAAGAGAAGTAAGTGACGGTTCCAATGATTTGGACTTTCCTCTTGACATTTCTTCCCTAGAATCCTTGAAAGATTGCTGTTGTTTGGACTCTTTGTGTTTCACTCTGTGATGATGATGGTGAGAACGATGCTCTTTATTATGCTCTCTTTCCCTTTCATAATCCTCCTTACTGCCTTTGCTGGGATGCTGCTGTATGTGGTGATGACGCTTGAGCCTCTGCTGCTTTCCTTCCTTTTCAACCGTTTGCTGCTGTTGTTGCTTAGCCTTTGCTCGTCGCTTTTCTCGATCACTAACTGGTGGTGGGGGAGAAGCACTACGTGATCTAGTCCTTGATTTACTTCTGGAAGGACTCTTGGACTTGGATTTGTACCTTTGTGGAGACTCTGATCTCGTTTTAGATCTGGACGGTGACTTGGAGACGTTTTTGTCTTTCCCATGTCTCCTTGATGGAGACCTGGAGCGACGGCTGTCATCATCTTCTGTCGGAGGTGTAGGGGATTTCGCAATGTGCCTTTTGTCATAATCTGTTCCCCTTTTTCTTCGGTTGATCTGCCCATCATCGTCTTTATCACCATTTCTCCTTATCCCTCCATCTGATTCAGACTCGGATTGGCGAGTTGACTTTGATTTTTTGGCATTTGAACGTTTCTGAGGACTGCCTGGCTCGCTTGCCTTTCTCCTGCCAGTTGGCTCCACATCATCTTCATCATCGAATGTTACATCCTTGGAGAGCGACACATTTTTCTGATGCCGCCTACTTACAATAGCTGCTTTCGGCCGATCAACGCTTGGGCCCTGTTGATCTGCATGTCGTTGTGACTCGTATACACTTGCTTCATTCCCTCTAGCAGCTACGTCAAGCCGTGGTTGGCTTAAAACCACTCCTGGAGTGTGTTGGCGGTGTTGACTACCAAATGACTGCTGCTGCTGAAAATCTGAATCTTTCGGCTGCTGCTCATCTATATACCTCTTTATTAACAGATCTTTGCCCTCATCGCCGTCATAATCTCCAAACTGAAGAACTTCTCCCGTTTCCGTTCTTTGAAAAGAATTTCACAGATCGTTAAGACATTAACTTATGTTCTTCCGTTATGATTGCTTTTCTATTTTGTTTTTAGATATACCTGAAAAACCTGGTTTTCCTTGGTTGTAAATGTGATACGGCTCGTTCATCGGGACCTGGTGGAAGGCTTTGTACCTGTCTCGGCATAACATACCCAGCACGCTGAACCTGATTTTCCTCAGCTAAATATGCGTCCTGAGATCTCCTCATGTAGGCATCATCAACTTGCCCCGGATGTCCGAACGCTACGCGTCGTGGGGGCTGAACGGGAACTGCTACAGGGATGGGCATCATTGTACCTGGTTGCATTGACATTTGTGGTTGCTGCTGCTGCTGTTGTTGAAGCTGCCACCTGGAACCAATTTCCTCCGCTTGATCTCGAGGTCGTGGTGGCCCAGGATCAAACTCCCAATCTTCTAAAGCTACATCAGTTTCATGTGGCTGCGGGCCAACTTTTCGACTCCGTGGAGGAGGAGTACCCCTATACCTTCGAATGCTTCTAGGGGACTGCTGACTTGTTCGCCATGCTCCTTTTCGTTCTTCCCCACTCCAAGCCTCTCGTCGCTGATGCCGATGACCTCTAGCAGGTGGGGGCCGAGGAAATCCTTCCCTATCATAGTCTGCCTCTTCGTCTTCCATTTTCTCTGGATAAGTTTTGTGGCGTACTTGAGGATCTGAACGGCGTCGGTTTTCGATAAGCAGATTCCTTCCTGAATGCTCGCGACTGTTCTTATCACCTTTACTGTAGCAATGTCCGTACAACCAGCACCAAGGACAATACACACAGCAGAGAAAAATTACGAACAAGATAAGAAGGATAAGCAAAAAGGAAATGAGTATCCAAAATAACGCTCTGTTCTCAGCCTCGTAGAGTTTCTGAAAATGTGGAATTATATGACAATTTGAATCCATGCAACAAAAGTACATTTTCTGCATACCTATTTAAACTTGTAGCAATAAACTTACTATTCTATCAGTGTCAGGCCCACCAGTTCCCTGTCCAGTATCCCCGGTTCCACCAGAACCCCCACCAGCATTATCTCCACCCCCTGTGCCGTAAACATTCGGAATTTGAGACAGATCGACTCTCGCGGGGGAATCCGAGACAGGATATCGCACCGTTGCAGTCACTAAAGATTTGTCACTACCAGAGGAAAGATCCGCAGCCCGTCTACTTACTGCTGTATTGACATCAGATTTATCTTGTGTTTGTCTAAACCTGGCTGGTATTCCTGCTTCGCCAGGATCACTGGAAGTTGTCTCCTGTTCCCCCTCCCCACCTTTCAACTGTGCACCAGCTCTGCCGTATCGCTTGTAAGGAGTTATCTCTTGAATTGCCACTACACCTCCACTCAACTTGGACAGCATTAGTTCAAAGTTTGTTTTATTTCTACGAATTTTATCAGGCGACGACGGGAAAATGAACTGAATTTCTCGAGTGACCATCTCTTCGGCAAAGATTTGAAGAGAGGCTTCTGATGACAATTTAGGATTTCCCAAGTCATAGGCATACACTTTCACAGTCCCCAAGAACGGATTATCCCCTTCTTTGTGAAATTTTCCCCTAAGTCTTATTTCGCCAGAAATAGGATCAACAAAAAATCTGTTGTCTTTGATTTGGTAGCGGATTTGGGCATTTATTCCTTCATCGTCATCAGTGGCTTTTACATGTAGGGGTTCCTTTAGCTCCGTAAGTGACGGATTTAAAACTACTGGATAGTACTCTTGAAGGAATTTGGGAGCATTATCATTTTTGTCGGTTACTTTTATAACGACAGTTGTAGTGCCAATATTGCGGGCAGTGTTGGTGTCAGTGGCGTCGGAAAAGCCTCCATCTTTGGCTTCGACATATAGCCGAATTTCTAGAATAAAAGAAAGCAAGCGGAGGAGTTAAATATTGTTATTTTTCAGAAAGCGGTGAAAGAAGCGACACAGGAAGGATAATTACTTCAGCTGAAAGCACATCCTTGAAAACAATAATTGAAGCCGGAGCAGTTGATAAAAGAGAATGCTTGACTTGCTACAAATAACGAGCTTATTAAAGAGTGGTTGTTCTATGTAACTTGTTAATGGGAAAGTTTTCCATTCAGGTGTAAATTATAATTTGTCCTTCGTGAATAATTGGTATGTAAAAAGCTAAACACTAACCTTGAGCATTTCAAAGAAAAGTCAGTTGCTTCAAGATAAAATATTAGTTTATACATTGCGTATGTTTGTAATAACTCCAATGCACATATTATGTAGCAAATGTAGCAATTTCTCATGTACTAGTTCTCATTCAGCCTTCATAAAATTACTGGGGTGTCGTGAGAAAAGCACTATTTCCGTTAGGTATTCACATAGTTTGCCTAAAAAGGCATTCAACATTGTTGATGTTTGAAAAACATAAGCAAACTCATGTGGTGTAGCAGTAAGCAATTTAAACATTTATCCCAACTTTTGTTTTAATTATAGTGCAACACACGTACCGGGTTCCTTTTCACGGTCAATCCCGTCAGAATTCTCCACCGTAATATCACCGGTGACAGGATCTATCCGAAATGCATTAGAACCTATTAAGTTGGAGTAAGTTACTTTGCCATAATTTCCTGTCGTGTCCTTGTCAATTGCTTGTACTTGAAGGACTTTGGTTCCTTTTGCGGGGTGCTCGGGCAGTTCGACATGGTATTCAGCCTGCGTAAATACTGGGGACTCATCATTCACGTCGCGCACGTGAATGGTGACCTGGGCCTCGCTAGACATACCGCATGACGTGACTGCCACAACCTATATGAGGATTAATAGGACGCAGAGCAAAATGCATTTTTCATTAAGAAAACTTTACTTCTCACGAAAATTTTATGATGGAGAAAGCATGCCAGCCAGCATTGAAAATGAAACCATTTTAAGTACAACTAAGGTAAAAAGTTAAAGAGTTTTCCGGGAAAACGTTTCCTCGCGTTTCTCTGTTTACTCACCAAAAACGTGAACTCTGTTGTAGTTTCATAATCCAAGACTTTAGAGTCTGTAACCCGGATCTCGAAAGAGAAATTTCCTGAGCCCTGGGATGGGATCACTTGGAATCCAGCTAAATCCAGATCCTTATTGGAATTATGGGTGGTTTGGAGTTGATTGTTAATCTGATGATGACGAGGAGTGCTATCGATTTTATTAGAGGCCCCACCAGGTTGGAGAGACAGAGCAATGATCTCATTCGGATGTTGATGGCTTACTCGCGGCGTTGCAACCCCAAAACTTACTAACGTGCCTGACACACTATTTTCTTTCACTTCACCGACATATCTACAGTTGGAAGAAAGTCAAACATAAAAATAGAGAACACTTATATATGTTTATTGCAGAACCCTGAGGGCAACTAAATAAACCATTTTTTCTGGGTTGATGATGCTTGTGGACTTGTGCTGCGTTAGAAATACCTAAAGAATTAAGCTATTTATGTCATCTTGATTGAGACAGCATTACATTCATTCATGCTGTAATATCCAATAGAAAAATAATCATTTACGCTGTTCCCTTCTTTTCTACCTACTAGCATTGCCTCGATGCATTGTGAATTGGCACACACGTACAAGGGATATATTACGCCAACTAACGCTCTATGGATTGTATGTTCATAATTTTGCAACATGTATATAGCTTTCTTTCTCTTGACATTTCATTTCATATATCCATTTTTGTTACTTTTCCAATCCCAAGCCCAACGGTTATAATAACGGCCTACACTACTGAGCAAACATTTAAACAGAAAAAGGGAAAATCGCAATAGGGGATAAAGATCACTTGACTTAAAGCCATGAAAGCGGTGAAATGGGAGCATGCATGTAATAGTAGACAATCTTCTAAAGCCTGCCATTGTATAACAATAAAAAGTTTAATGCAGTCTACGCTCAAAGTACAGCAATCAAAGCTGTTGATTTCGGTAATTGTATTTTCCAATCCTCTTCACATGATGTTAAAACACATTGAAAAATGAATATTCTGGTGACTTTAAGAGGATTCAAGAATATTAAGGTTAAATAGATTATTTTTATGGAATGAGCTTAGTAGTAAGCTGTTTAAATAGAAAAGCCAATACGCTCTACAGAAAATAAATCTTTTTATTAAATATAAAAGGAAAGAGAGAAAGCCTGAATAGATCACTGTTGGTGGTTCCAGATTTACACAGCAAAGAAGAAATAGTAGCGTTGTAATTCTATTGTAAGCCAAAGTCAATATAACAGACAACTGAATGTACTACTACACCAAATTAGGTTAGTGCTTGAAAACCTTTGAAGAGGAAATTCAATATAATATAATATGACTCATGCATGCATGGTGAAAAATTAGAATTTGCTACTTTCACTAAACGCGTTACACACATCATCCAGGCGTAATACAATGACAGTGACACGTAATATATTGCTATACACACTCACTTGTCAGAAGAGAAAACTGCTGGTCCAAAGGAAGAATCTCTGCCAAACCAGAAAGTAATTTTGCCCATAGCTCTGCTGTTGTTATCCTGCACAGTAGACGATCTGGATGAAGACGACGATTTCCCAACAAGTCTTCCAGAGTCTGGGATTATTTCTTCCGCTATTATAGTCATTTCAATTGGTTCATTGGGTTTGGCCATGGTAAGGAGCTCTGTTAGATTGCGTCGCAAGTGAATTTCCCCTAAAGAAATACGCACAAAACACCAACAAAATAAGAAAGTGGAGACAATTTTCAAAAGGAGACTTTTGGAGGTTGTCGTTTTCATACAGCTTTTTTGTTTATGTTCCAATGATAGTAGGTTGGGCTTTCTTTGTGAGAAATGCAGGCATGTAATTCGCCATTTGCTTTTCTTCAGTGTACCATTACATCTTTTATATTTATTCCTAACATAAATTCAATAGGTGAAGTGGCTTTGGCGTTTTCCTTTTCAGCATACCAAACCAATATAAAGTGGAGTATAAAGTTGTGGGCTAAGAAAACTAGGTCATTGCTTTTTGTGTACGTACTCAACCGTTCCACCATGATCATTGAAAATACATACAATTTAGATTCGAAAAGGCTTAAACATTATATTTTTCAACTAAACTCTAGAAGGTGAAGTGTATGAATGTACATTAGCTAGGCTGCAGTAATTTCCATAATTTTCATAGCATTTTAGTCTATCCTCTTTCATGTGACTGTCCAAACGTGATTATGGCACGCACGGGAGCCCACAACTCTGCATTAATGTGCACTTCTAGAGTGTGTGAAAATACAAGAAAAAATCAAGGAAAAGCAAAGCAAACAATGAACTGCCGGCAGGAAATAACCAAAAATCTGGAACAAACTCTCAAAAGAGAGGAAAGCTTAATCTTCTCTAGAATTATAATACGTTCTTTATTGAATGGCAGCATGCTCTCAAGTTTTATTGTAAGGCACGGGGATGTACAAGAAAATAAGGGTAGCAAACCATAATACCTACCTGACATAGGGTCAAGGTCGAAGAAAACTACAAATGGATTGGAATCAGTCAAGAATCCATAACGAATCAGTCTTTTGTTTTGTTTATCACCATCTTCCGCAGCCACTTTTGCAATCAAGTCACCCTGTAAAGAGAACATATAAAAACATATATTGGCACGTATAATTGGGTTAAATCTACATCAGGTAAACGTCCATCTACAATGTGCAACAAAAAATTTTTAGTTGTTTTACCGGTTTCATTGAGCTTTTCAACTCCACAGACGCAGGAAGACTGGTGAAATAAGGCGGAGTGTCCTGTACGTCATGAACGGCAACAATTACTTGGGATACAAGTATGTTTCTGGTGTCACATGAAATGTTTGTGTAAGCGTTCTGCATGAATTATGGAAAGCAAAAAAGTTAGTTGACACAATTAGATTTGAAGTTTGAAACATACATGTGTGTAGGTAGATAATGAAAGTAATTAAATGATCATTAGCATCAGGACACCTAATAAATGTGTAATAATGAATATTTGCATACCTCATTTGTTTTTTTACATAATGCTTATGGAGTGTAATCTAAAAGCGGCTAATTTTTCTCACAATCAGCCATTAATGGCTAATTTTGAGATATATGTGTTAGAGGCACACAAACAAATGACTCGATAAATAAGAATTCCTGTAAACCAAATAAAACTAATAGTGTTTCCGGCCTAGAACCTTATCTTTTATTAGGCCATGGTTATGCTAGCCTCTTTTCCGAACAATACTCTGACAAACAGACAAATTTCTGCTCTTGATGCCTACTTATTTGCATACATTAGTCTTTTTCATAGGAAATAGCAGTCTAGAGCCTTTATGATAAAGGAGAAGGTGTACTCACTAAACATCAACTAGACATGCACACGCAAACTTTCTCATAATCGTGTTTGACTGAAAAGTTTCATTCAAGGAAGATCGCACACACTTTGACTATGTTACTGACATTTACCCAGATTCCAGCCTGGTCTATATTCACAAAAAAGTTATAATGACTGCCATATTTCATACTCCACAAAACTAGCAATTTGCATGAACATTAAGTTGACATTTAGGGAATAAAATGAATAAAGTACGGCATGAAGTGTGCTCATTAACACTTGTTCCAATTTTTTTGCTTACATTTTTTTTGTAAATTTGTCAAACAGCCCAATATAGTAAAAGTAATGATGTTGGTGTATTTTTATTCCATCTTTTCTCAGAAATATGTGGCATTACCTATATAAGAATTTCACACTGAAGGCTCATGTAGTTCAAAATGGTCATCAATGCATTTTTATTTACGCTTGATGACTTTGGAGAAAGTTACAACAATGTGTGAAGTGTGCTTGATTTGGTGAAAGTAGAGCATCATTAATGAATGTGTCGTTGGAGTAAAAGTTTCTGTCATTATAGCTTGCTATTATTTTTCACTGCTTCTGTACTGGGACCATTGCTGTAAGCCTACCATTCACGTACTGGAAAATTGTGGGAAGGATGTGCTTAAAATTATTGTAGTATTGTGAAGACATCTCTCTATCTGCAATATTTACACATACATATTTTCATTTCCTTTCTCGACTTTTCTCTTATATGTTATGCTGATGACCATAACATTTTTATGATTCGAAACAGGGTTCATCTCCGAGAAAATATGACTACCAGCATAGCAAAAAGGCCAAGAAAATTTATGGTAAATAAGGTAAAATCGTTACGTAATAAATACATTTCATGAGTTTTCGTATGTACTTCTTGTGTTTAAAAATAAATCTAATTACAACCAAATAATATGGAACACTGAACACTCAGCTTACCATTGCAAGAAGCTGAAACGTGAACCAAGGCTCCGTTTCATAATCTAATGTTTTCTTCAAGAGTAGCGTCCCTTCAGTTTTGTTGTTAGAGACGAGACGCTGCTTAAGTACAATACGGTCCCCTTTATCCTAAGATGAAAAAATGTACAATTAATTAAATGAAAGTTTTCTTAATTGATATTATGTACAAGTATACTTCGTAGAAACCAAAAATTGTATTAAACTTTCAAAGGATCACGTCGACTAATTTTTGTGTTTACTACAGGATAGAAGGAAATGCATGCCAACGACATACGTAGAATTATGATGGAATAATATGCTCACTTACCCTTATTTCCAGAAGTACGTGACGGGAATTTAGCTCATTCTTTGCTACGACGAACTTTTCCAACTCAGTTCCAACAGGGGTACTCTGGTGATCAACAGCAAAAACGGAATTACTATAAACGTACATTCAATATTTAAGCTATATTTGCATTTTGGTGCGTTCATCTTCAAAAATTTAACAATGCCTAGGTAAAAATAAAATGAAAAAGTATATAATAGTATTAAGATAAAATTAGCATCAAGCCATATATGTTCCTTGTTCATTCTAAATTTTGGAAGCTATCTATAAATCTGTATTCTGAGAACTTTTTATTATGGTCTATTTTTGTGACATGGCTAACTAATGACTATTTCGTGGATTTTTGAACTACTTCCACTTCCTAAATGTAATTAAAAATTACTGTGAGTTTTGCCGAAGAGCACGCAGCACTTGTGTCATGTAAGTTTTATAGTGTCATAAATTACTTTGGTGTATTTGCGTGGTATGTGTGTCAAAAACCATTTTACAGAGAGTTTAGTTGAAATCATGAAAAAACAACAAAAAGCGCTGACCTCCTTTTGAACTGAAATGCCTTGCTGGAATGGGTGACTGACTATCCCCATATTTCCGTTCGTCACCACACGCATTGTCCGTTTGCAACTTAACTATCTTAACCATGTTACATTTTTGCTTGCATGCGATTCACGACATTTGAGTGGGTTATCGATATTTGATGAACATCAATATAAAGACATGTTTGAACCGTTTTTATGCTTTCACAGTATTAGTGAATATCGCTTTCACTTTTTTCTCTTTATCCATTAGAACGTGTTTCAGAGAAAAAAACGTAGCAGTAAAAAACAGTTACAATGATACAAATCTTTATACTTGCTTTAGTAATTCGCCGGCAAGTAGTGCCAAAGTACAAAACCTTAACAAGGGTGTCCTCGCATAGAGTACAGCAAAAATAATTCTTTATCAAAATCCGGAAGCACAGGATTGTGCCAGTTCTTAGTCAACTCAAAATAACTCGGTTAGCCACAGAACGCTGCCTGCAACCGATTACATAACCAGTAAATCTAATAGAAACCCTTTGTTTACTATCAACATCTAATGATAAGAGCCTAGAAACTATATAAGAAATTTTGTAAACATGCTTCTGAAGCATTGCTTCAGTATCACACACGTGGCCTGGTTTTGGTTAAGTGTGTGGAAACGTTTTGCACCCAGCTTGACAACAACGGAACGGACAGCGGAAATAAGTGAAAGTTGTATATTATGAGCAAAGCTATTTTTGCTCTTTATTTTGAAAATGTTATGCTATTTAGAAAGCACAAATTCGTAACTAGCTTATAGAACTGATCATGCTCACTTAGTCAGTGCAGTAGAAGAATCATATAGATTCCTTTGTACAATTTGCATGTTAATCGCATATGTAAAACGTACTAAGAATATGGAAAGTGGAAACATTGGCAAGTTCAGTAAGTCGAACACAAGCACGTAAAGTGTCCAATACTGTTGGTCTCAAAATTCTACTTTGGCATGAATTGGCAAATCGCGTGTTTGTATATTGTATTATTTTACACTTTATCCCCCGCCATAGTTTTGTTTATAAAACTTGTACAGATGAAAAAGCTAAAACCAAAAGCGGGATTACTACGAGTGGAAAGTTGGTTTCTCAAACTTAGAGTATGTCCATACCAAACTTACTATAATTTCACCACATACCTATTTAGGTGTAGCACCTTCTCGTTATTAAACCTGGCACTTGTTGTAGTAAGAGAAGTGCGATGATCTCAATTCTTTTTGTTGACCTAAATAAATATGACGAAGAAAGCGTGTCACCAGGAGCATGGCATAATGTTATGCGATATTTGCACCTTCGTTTTTATTTTCTTCAGTCAAGCATTCATAAACATACTTTTTTGTATTTGTTTCGCGTTTTCTTTCTTATTGCCCAAACTTGTAAGTGGACAGGAGTGGACTCGATGCCCAACATGTCATGAATTGCGATGAATCATGAACTATTATACTATGCTTTCCATCGTCCCACCACATACTATTTTGTCCGACTGTTTTTCTCTGTTTTCAACCATGGCAGTGTGGTAAATTTTTTATTTGCAGGATAATGTATGTGGGTTACAGCTTTTTTGCAATGTTATGGTCTGGGGATATAACGAAATGCGCATGTTGGTGGTGGTAAGTATGGGAAAGTTGAATGTATTCTGTGGCAGAGATGTAGGACAATCCAATACATTTTTTTTCACAAGTCCAGGGCTGAAGAAACAAAGAGGACTCACTTGATGACAACTTTTCGATTATTCATGTCAAGTGTAATATCGTTTGGAAAATTGGAAATAATGGAAAAGGACGTCATTATATTGATGCTGGCCTTTTCGTATTAAAATAGAAAATGAGTGCATATTTACATTGGCGTCAAATTGGAAAGTAAAAGTTAATCCTAGCATCAACTCTCTTTGTAATCCATAAACATAATATACCTCATTTTGCTGTTTCGTAATCAGTCTTCTTCAAGTTACCTGAACTCAATTTATGATGAAGCTCACTTTCACCGTAAGTAAATTTTCTTTCCATATACATAATTTTAATCAGTTGTATTATATGCTTTATGCACACTTTGTATAATATGTGTGTCCATAATGCTTGCTCATAAAAAGACCATAGCAATATGAAAGCTCAACACTTCTGGTGAAGTGAAGAAAGTGTCATGCTTCTAACAATACACTTACGCTTTACAGCTAATAATTTTAATTTTAAGAGAAATGAAACGTTAAAATGCTTTTTTCAAAAGATAACTTTGTCTTTATCATGTTAATCTAACTTAATTATAGTGAATTAATTATATTATAGTAAAAATCTACAATTTCAAAACTTTTTACTTTTTATCAATGCCAAGTTTCTTTAAGCATTTTGCCGACAATATTATAAATGTGAAAATAATGTTTTTGTAAGTGGGCTGTGTAGAATATATAATAATCCAAAATGGTCAGCTATATTGCATTGTACATCATACAAAAATAAACATTCTGAAATCTGATTAATCCTCATTCTTCATTTGACAAGTTTTTCTACAAGACACGGATTACGTTTCCAAGCAATTCTATCGAAACAAAGGAGATTATGGAAACTCTTAAAGTTTGCCGGTAAGTGGAGTCAATACGATCTCCCGGGGCAACTGGGGTCCCGTTTCGGGAAAACAAAGGGACGGACGGCTCAAGTAGATTGATGATGGGAAGAGAAGGGGGAGTACCTCGAATTACGGCTACTACTAGAAAACCCTATTACATCGTGCATCGTTGAAAAACAGGTTATCTCAGCACAAGCTTGTTTTACGCGAACAAGCTCTTTTAGAGAACATAACATGTTTACCAGAGGACTGTCAATAACGGAGGGAAAGTTCACAATAACATAGTACTCACTTGAATTTATAGTATAATGGGGAAAAGCTATTACACTTCACTATTATAGAAAACTTATGCTTATTTTTTCTGACAAATCTACTACTGTAGACTGGTATTGGTAAACCAATATACATGGACTAAGTTGAAGTTTGAAAGTTTGCTTTGCTTTCCATGCCGCATAAATGTCAACATGACGTGTTCACGTTGAGTCATCATCATTCATCACATACACGCTACCTGCTACAAAATCTACGTAAATTGGAAAAGGATAGGTGTCCTCTCTAGCTCCTTTCAAGCGGCGTGTGATCTGATGTACGAGACATTCATACATGCAAGTGAACAATAACATAAAAATGAATTTTAGGGGTCTAAACAGTAGTAAACGTGTACAATTATTACATACATTCATTATTGACACGCAACTGCAAGGAACGTTGCTTGCTTAAGTATCGACGTCTAGCTGCCTTAACAATTTATTAACATTACTTGTAAAATAGGCGGGAGGTGTCTCGTACTTTAGAATAATGAAAACTACGTTTTAGGCACTACCCAATGAGAATAACCGTGTTGCGTGAGTATATTTAATAAATGTTTAGGATATGCACACACGACACAAGTGCCACGAGGTGGTTATCTATTTGAAATCTACATATGAATCTACAAAATGAAATTAATTGGAAGTAGATTTCAATGAATATTATTCATGCTTACAGACAAATCAAGTTACACTTTTACAAACACAACTCCAAACTTGTAAAATTAAAGTTACTGATGAAAATGAAAACAAAGTGTCCCGGCACTGGTTTGAAGAATGATCAGGTAGGAGAACGTGACAGTTTGGGGGTGTGAATACAAGGAATGGAAAGAATACATGTCTCTCTAACAAAGAAAAATGCATTTTGCTAAAGCGATCAATCATAAATGCATAATACAACAGTGCAATCCATTCCGCGGTCCTACTTCCGTCCAACATCCAAATAACACAAAATACTACATACTCAGGTTATGCATTTATTTGCTCAGCTATAATAGTAAGTATATGTACAAATAAAACGCGATTGTAACGCGATGAATAGCATTTTACGTCGATGCAATGTACGCTTGAATGATGTTTGTTTGTCTTCTTTTCTCGTCGCATGGATTTTATTTTGAGGATAAAGAAAGAACGGAAAGAAAGGAAGGATATAAGCGAGAGCCAATTGTAATGTGCATCTATTATCTATTTTTTCTCCACTATTAGTCTTCCAGCAGTCCGTAGGATTAGCAGCATGGGACTTGCATCTGCCTGAACCTAATACACATATGAGCTTATCTACTCACACCTTTTGACGTAACTTAGTTTCCCCACTACACTAATCGATTTCTTGTCTTCACGCGATATGTCTTCTTCTGTGAGTCCATGTCTGTGTATTTTTGTAGGCGCCTTTTGTTGCTCCTCTTTTATTCATCGGCTACTGATCCAACTAAATTGTTCGTCACTCGTCTTTACTTTCCCTTCCATCTTCTTCCGTTCCTTGCCACAACCATTTTTGAGCTTGTGACTACTTATTTATATAGTAAACATGTATTTTTATTCAAATTATCTGTTGGGGCCTACGTAACTGTAACGGGCACCTGGAATGAGGTGGAGGGTGCTTTTATGTTGGCTAGCCTGGGTGGTGATTTAGGTTGGTCGGGGATTAAAAGTAAATTGTAGAAGTACACGGAGACGGGCTGTTTTAGTGTGTATGGGTCGGGTATTTTAATGTAGTAGCAAAATGAATGTAAATTAGCTTTGTAAATGCATATGAGTAGTGTTGTAAAAGATGGTCGATGTTAGGAAGAATTTTGGGAAGACCTTATGTATTGTAGATTGTCACTCGAGAGTGACAAGTATGGGAGCTTATGGTAGTTGGGGTTATGTGAGACTGCAGTGTTTGGGAACGTTACGTTCACGTGCAGTATTCTGTTAATTGCTAAGGAAATATGTTAATTATAATTGGGAATGGGCTGTGATTGGTGGAGCCGGAAAAGGAGGAAAATCCTGGGTATATAAGGAAGTGCAAATCCCTGGATCGTCGTCATTCGTAGTTTGTCATTCGTAGTTTGTCATTCGTAGTTTGTCATTCGTAGTTTGTCTTTCGTAGTTTGTCATCCGTATTCGTAGTCATTCTTGCTGTATCATTGTTAGTAGTTTGCTAATATGTCAGTAAATAAAGCCTGTTATAAGTTGAACTTGTCTTGTGTCGTCATTCTAGTAGTAGCGCATTAGGTTGTAGTTGTGCATCTTGTTCTGAGCTTCGAACATTATCATCAAAAAATAATAAGCCTCCAGAATTGCGTTTAGATTAAACCTGCATTGCACTTATTCCTGCTGACACTATTTCAATCTATTTTAGGAACCGACTCCCGCGGCGTATTAACAATGATTTCAAGTAGACCAATACCATCAGCAAACGATCAGGAAACAAATTTAATAAACTTTGTGCAAGTAGAAGGTTTTTTGTAGAATTAAAAAGGACTAGCAGGAATGTAGGTCATTCTGAATTGTGCTCTTGTGTATATGTATGATGGACGAACCATTTAAAGGATGTGTGCTGTGTGTACTCCAGGATAATAGGATAGGGTATAATACGTTAATGCAGATGAAAGCAGGAAAAGAATGCATTCATGAGAATGGA
This sequence comes from Entomobrya proxima, assembly GCA_029691765.1. Lineage (NCBI taxonomy): Eukaryota > Metazoa > Arthropoda > Collembola > Entomobryomorpha > Entomobryidae > Entomobrya > Entomobrya proxima. The sequence goes on from CM056168.1 coordinate 16,021,624, forward strand.
AAGCAAAAGAAAGCCATGAATTTTACATGCATCAAACTTCATCATTTTTCGTAGATTAAATATTCACGACTTACCTCATCTAAATGGATGATTCTGGGTATAAAGGTAGGATTGAAATTGGCTGTGCCCGTGGTGGCAGTGATGACGGAATGTACTTTGGTATAGTCTCCTTCGGTGTCTTTTACTTGGAGCTGAAATTCGTAAGTGCGGCCTTTGTCAAGAGCCTAGCAAAAAGAAAAGTGGAAATCAGATTTTTGATTAAAATATAAATAGCCTCTCATAAAGAAATGAAGCATGAATTATACTGTCTGCATGTATGTAGATATTAAACGAATTGAATACGATAATTGTTTAGAACTTCCAATGCATATACATATCATACCTTCTTGAGAACCACGTCTGCTTGACACAAGGACTCGGTTTCTTCACAACCAAGAAAACGAAGACTTAAAATGGATTTGCCAATGGCTCCTAACACTTCAAAGGATAGAGGGAAGTTGTTGTCAGAATCTGAAGCTCGGAGACGATAAATGATTGTGCCAACCTGTGAACAAAAGAAAGTTATTCCGAGCTTTATGATTATGTATGCGAATGAAGGTACGCAGGAGGAACATTTTTCATCGAAAGTAATATACTATCATGGAGTATTTACTATCTAGCAGCATGCACTCTTTCTGGATTATAATTTAGTCGTTGTTCAGCGTGCTGTCAAGCAAGCATGATGACATGATGTCTTGTTTAATAATCTAAAATAATTTATTAGAGGCATTCCACAAAATACCTGTTGTCAATTTTGTATTACATCCTAGTTATGCATACTTCAAATAGTTTACTCAATTTTTATTTAGTCTTTCCTCGAGACAGATTTTCATCATTTTAGCAAATTTAGCATTTTCACTCAACCTATTTTGGAAGATTTAAAAAAAGGATTTTACACAATTTGGAACGCATCAATAATTTAAAGGCAAAAATTGAAGAGAATAAAGCATGCAGAATCACACCCTTGGAATTCTTACTGATTCATAATAAATTATAGTAAATTAGACATGCTCCCTTTCATGCATTTTTGTATCTAAAGTCCTGAAGAATAGTGCACACGAATAAGATGATTTCCTTTCTACTGCTAACAAGCCATTTCCTCTCGCTCGGTGCTTCTCCATTTGTTGATAGCTATAAAATGTAGAACATTCAAAAGCTCGCCAGGTCTAATTCAGAAAAAGTCATTGACTACATGGAGTTTCCTTTTATAATCATATCGATCACAATTATGGAGTGAAAAAGTTTCGGCATCTTTAGACTTGCTTTTTGTAGTGCTATGTATAAGCTAATGTATTGTCATTGATTCTTATGTTGTATAGTTTGGAATCCCTGGTTTTTACGAGAATGAGCATTCATTATGATACAGTAGTCAGTAGTAGTAGAAGTAATTTTCAGAAACTATTTTTATGTGCTCACAACATAGGTACAGGGTTTTCCCTTGCTTGTTAACTTACCGGAGTGTCATAAGGAACAAGAACTATTCTCATGTTGGTATCCACATCCAACACCGGATAGTTGCCACATGAAAGGCCGGCTAGCATCAGCAGAATCCCGAAGCTTACCGCACTGCTACTTCTAACGTAATTTCCCATGCTTATTTATTCGTACAGAAAGTAATTAGGTACACAGCACTACTACCACGTCAAGGTTGATTGTAATCAGGTTAAAATTTTGTACGTCAACAAGATAGTATAAAAGCGATGAAGATGAGAAAACTGTGAAAATGGTGTTCTTCCCACATCACACACAGCCATCCACAAAAGAGAATTTCCATGTATTTTTATATTGCATTATACATATTGCATGGTGGCGGCGTTTGTTGGTAAAGTTGTGTTCTAATGGACCACTTTTACGGGAAATGCTAAATAAGCAAAACCTTGAGTAAATCTCTGGAGCAAGCTGTCGAGTACAACAGGGCCTACCAATGCACCACGCTCCATAATGTCGCTAGTTTGATTTGGGCATGTGGGTGCAAACAGTATAAGGACGAGAAACAATAAACGGCGAATTTGGTGAATGCTGAATATTTTCTAAAACCTTCAATTTTCGTAGAAGGTTTTTGTATTCACATCACGCAAACAAAAACCTTCAAGTTCGGGTTTTCATTTCCATGTTATTATTTACGTAGGCGAAGTTTACACAAAATTCGGAAAACTTGACTTTCTCTCTATTTTTCGTTGTCTATATAATATTATATTTTGAAATATATCATACGGCCTAGAACAAAATTCAAATGCACAGATATACAGTCTGTTGTCTGTATTATTCAAGTAGGTAGTTTACTTTGCCTCCACTTTGCCTCATTTCCAAATTGCCTATGAACAGGAAGTGTGAGTTCACTAGAATTCCGTTGTAAATGCATTGCATTATTATTAGTTTCGAGAACTCTTTTAAAATCACTCTATTGACAGCATTTCATTGACTTATCGACTTTTCCGATCATATAATGGATTATTACGTACCGAAAATGTGGTAGCAGTACGTACACTTACGACGGCTTAATGATACACCCGTTGAGCACTTACTTTTCCATGCAATAATCGTACAAAATACAGACATACATGACCGGTGACTGCTGCTTCTAGCATGTTGATGGAGCAGCTCTATCATTTTCTTCAAAATATGTAATACGTACTGTCTCTGTCAAGTCGGTTTTAAAGAGAGTAAACGCCAAAACATGATTCATTTAATAATTCAGCGGGTAATATGCTCATCTATTTTTCATAAAAGTTTTATGACCAACTTGTTCAACGTATAGATAGAAATGTGCCGTCTGTTAGAAATGAGAAAATTGTCGAACTAAAAAAGTGTCATTGCACTTGTATGTATTTTCTCCGGAAATAGATTTTTCTTTGGATTTGCACAAGCACATTTAAAGTTTTCACAATGCTGGGTTTCCTGTACATGGTCAAACTGTAGCGGGGAATGGGCAATGCCTCGAATGGGATGAAGTAGATTGTTGGTTATAAAGCGTGCAAATGATCTGTAAGACTACGCTTTATTACAAATTGCACTAGCACTTCAAACGTGCTTAAACTACACAAAAGTGTAAATTGATTTTCCTGTGGGCTGTTGTAAGCTGCTGACTTTTTTTTATCCCCGGCAGTCTCCCTCATCCTCCTTTTGAGGTGGATTCAGGAGGATGACACATTCCCAGAAATGTAATAAGTTGTAGTAGCTTTAATATAGTTCGTGATTTCATTGCAAATCCTTATATAAAAATGACAGCTCAAGCTTCCTTGAAGTTCAGCTGAAAACAAAAGCCACTTGAGGAACAACAGCAGAAACAAACTTATTTGTGTTTCTTCTCACAAAGCCAGTAAATAAATCGGATGATGGAACGAGCACGACACATTGTCTAGCCGGCCATTTTTTCCCAGGCCAAGAGGACTTGTATGCAAATGACCACTGTTATGAACGTCTTATAAAAGTCCGCGCTCAAAGTAGCGTCTTGGGAAAGTGAATGGAACAAGAAAAGACTTTTCAAAAACTTTGCAAGCTTTCTTGAATCCACTTGTATTTATTGTATAAATTCATTGAATTGTTTTCGTGTCAGTAGTAAGAACAAAAAGACATGAGTCCAGTGGGAAATATGTATAATTTCTGGAGGTGCTATGGACCTTCTCACCATAAAATACTTGCCGCTTGACTAAACTGCTTTTCCCCTCGAGACCCATCTAATATGGACAGCTTTTTATTTCTTTTCCAATTGTACTTACCACCACCAGACTTCAGTCACTCTAGCCAGTTGTATCATTATACACTGTCGATTGTAGCAGTGGTATGGGCCAGAGAAAAGTAGGTAAGCTATGCCAGCATTTTCAGTTTGCATTTGTAGTGGGAACCCTTTTCCAGCTTAAAAAGCATTATCAACACCACCATTCATGCATGCAAGTTTTATACATACAACTTGTCAAGTTGAGTGAACCAAATGTAATATGCGGGTTTATTTATGCACACGTATGTGAAAGTATAAGAGAAACGTACTTTCCCTCTGCACACGCCAAATGTTACGTGAATACAATTTAAGTTTGTTATACTGTACAGTTAACAGTTGCTTAAAACTGCGATGTAGTAAATCCATAATATTCTACGAATGAATTTCTAATGGAGCACGTTAGCACAAAGTGCCCATTCCAAGAAAATAGGTGAACAGGCAAACTTGGATAGAGATATGAAACTTATGTGTCAGAACAGGAGCAGTCTTTAAATTCGTATGGTATGAATTTTTTCACAAAATTTGTCCTACATGCTTAGTATGAAAAATACTGCTATTGTCGAAAGGAAAAAATAATGTGAAAGTACTTTCTAGGGCTTGTATGTAGCAATGATAATGTCAATATGATGACCAGTATATATCAATTCCAACATTATCATGCTATACAGTATTTTAAACATAAAAAATACTTAGATCTAGTATAGGGTTTATAAAATTAAATGAAACAAATTCAAATTGGTAGGCAATTTGAGTAGTTTATTTGAATGCCAGATCCTTTGACTATTCTTTTTTTTAAGTATCTCAACGAAAACATATTATTGAAAATCATATTTCCATTGCAGCATGGTTTAATGTTCAAAGTTCAAAGCTTTCTTCAAAGAGTTGTATTGTAGCAGTCTATCTAATTACTGTCTACTCATTGCTCATGAGTGGATTGGGGAAACGCGCTAGACCACAGCTAAGTACTGTGGGAATACCGAAAGCATACTTACTTAGGTGTATATTTCAAAGAAATGAAAAAAATATAGTTTGTGGGATGGACTACACTACACTTCAGTGAACACTGACCTTGATTTTCACTACATTATGATTCCAAATCGATTCTTTTTGCTACCATTGACATCTATGAATTTTTAATCATTCCAGAACTGTACTGGAACAACACCCTAATATTTTGCAAAAGCTCATCACACATAACATATATGTGGTCGATCGTCTGTGTTTATTGCAATAAACACAGTAAACAGAGTACGTAGGAATTCTGTAATATTGCGGCTCGCATTTTTGGTGAAATAAATTTCACAAAGGAAACTTCAAATAAAAGCAAGTTTGATTAGAAATAGTTGCGAATTGAGGTAAGAGCTAATTGCATTGTTTGTAACGTCTCAGTAATTCCATTATCAAAACTTTGGAATTTTCTCCACAAAAACCATATCAAATTGAAATCATCAACCAAAACTGTATTCAAAAGCATACGACTTTGCAGACATTTACTAAACTATTGTTTTATTAGCATATAACATGATTTAGTAAAAGTAAACACATAGTTTAAAATATTTTAATAATATGCTGAAAATTCTAGAATATATGCGGAATTTATTTTCATGTCAAACAAAAAATGGAATTAAGCGGATTAATGACACTCTTTATAATTCCTAAATGTTATAGATTTGATCGATAACGAACAACTATTTTGTCAAAGCATCTCATAAAACTGGAAGTTCTTGCAAGTCATCTACATTACATGTTGCTTTTTACTTGCACTTACTTGCCGTAGATCTAACGATTGTTACCTACCGTAGCCTTCTCATGATCTAGGCCATTTTAAAAGCACTAACAATAATATCTACTTTAATGATGCAACATCTGCATAATATTAGCTTAGAACTCTTCATCCCACCCAGACAAGTCATCGGGAGTATCTTCAATTTCAATTTCAAATTTGTCAAAGTTTGACGTGTCCAGTGGCCCACGTAGGTTGGGCACGATGGGAGGTTTTAATTTTCTTGACCGTAAACCATCCCAATCAAACCCTTGAAACCATCTATGAGATATAATATCTCGAAGGTTTCGTGCGCCCAATCGTTCTCCTGGGGCTTGTTTGCAAAGTCGACGAATAAGAGACACGGCAGCCTTGCTGCATGTCTTTGGAAACTTGACAGAGTCGATTCCTTTTAGGATAGCATTATATGTGGCCAACGGGTCGGATGAGGTGTCATTTCCCAGTACATTTTCAGCAGAATGCGGTCCATATGGTGGACTAATAAGATGGAAGAGTGAATTATGATATGACATGAGTGAAAAATTATAAATTCAGAATATTAGTCGGTGGTACGTTGAATAATTTGATAACATAATTACTGTCGCCGCCGCTGGCTTATTACACCAATCAAGGCAAATTAAGGTATTTTTTCAAACCAACTTACTATCCGGTCAGCAACTCATATAACAAAATGCCAAGACTCCACAAATCCGTTAGTTTGTCATGTCCTCGATTTAGTATGATTTCTGAAAAAATAGCTTATTAACCAGCCATCATAGAGACATATATGTATAGACAATTTTATTATAAAAGCGCCTACCAGGACTACAGTACTCAGGGGTACCGCAAAATGTCCATGTTCGTTGTCCAGCAGGGACAACCTTACTAAATCCGAAATCAACCTGCAACACAAGAACGGCTAGCGTTATGTTTTCTATCATATTCTGAGAGCAAGAATGCTTTCACTTTTCCCAAGTCCTGAATAGTGTATACAATTGCTGAGCATACCAGTTTGATGTAGCCGTCGTTGGCAAACATGAGATTCTCCGGTTTCAAGTCCCGATACACAATCTCCCTCTGATGGAGATATTCCAAAGCTTGTAGCACACAGCCAGCAATAAATCGAGCAATGGAATCGTCGAAGGATCCTTTGTCCCTCAAAATTGTCCAAACCTCTCCACCGAGGCACGCTTCCATCAGCATGTAAACATACTTGGCGTCTTTGAACGTTGTATACAGTCTAAATATAGCATAATAGGCAAGTGCAAAGAAAGTTTGTACCTGACAGGTGTTTCACACATGAAAAATACGTGGTGGCATATTTCTTTTAAAAATAATAATTGATAATACCTTGCTATAAAAGGTGAATTGCAAGACATCATTATATTCTTTTCAGCATACACATGATCCTGTTGTTGAGTAGATATTATGTGAACCTTTGGCAAACATTTTAGTGCAAATACTTTTGTTGGGTCGTACGCAACCTAAATAATGTATACATTTGAAAAAATAAATTGATGTACTATAATAGGCGAATATTACATTATATTGTATTCGACTCACCTTGCAAAGTTCCACACGACCAAAACCTCCAACCCCCAATGTTGCGACAAACTCCAAGTCATCCAGCTTTAAACGATTGTAGTCAAAATCATCTTCATTTTTCAAATAATGATGGTACATCTCAAATGATGGATTAGGAAGCGATCGAGACAGCATTTCTGGGGATCTCTCTAAATCAGCTTCATCCAGAAGTGGATTTTTTCCAGGTGAAGATGAAAAATGTGTGCTGGATGATGCATGTAATTGAGAGCACGAAGAAAAGTGTGCCGGCTTGCGGAGTCGATTAAACTCACCAAGATCTCCAATTAGTTGCATGAAAGAATCTCGATCTAGCGTCAGCACCTGTTTTCATAAATTATAATAATAACTAGTAAAAAGTTCAATAGTCCATGAAATCAAATGATTGAGTGGGCATCATCAAGCTGGCCTAATTGCTTACTTCCACGTTTGAAACGGCAATGACGTTAGCACTACGACGCTCTTCACGCAGCAAAGATTTCTCTCCAAAATAATCGCCGTGAGAGAGCTCCCTCAATACATGCATCTTTTCTCCACCACTCATCGGTGAAAGTGGTTCCAAACAGTGGCTATCCGAATTTGGCGTGTCCGGTTCGTCTCCTTCAGCAATATCAGTATCTCTACTACTATCGCTTACAGTTACCCGAACTCTTCCTTGACTAATTATGAAGAAGGTGTCACCAACTGCTCCTTCTCGAATAATAAAATGACCCTCTGGATATTTTTCCTACAAATTGAACAAATGTAGCAACTATGATAGGTGTATATTAGTTAAAAATTCGATTATTAATACCAGAACCTACCACTTCTAAGCAGTCTGCAATTCTTGCCAAGCTTGCTGAATCCAACCCCTTTAATAATGGGACTGATTTCAAGAAGGACATTCGATCCTTTATACGTTGCATTCCAGCTTTCACCATTACCATCTGAAATGCTCGACGCTCCAATACCCAAACTTTGCACTCGGTAATTGCTTTAAATAAAACATTGTCCAATGTATTAGTTGATTATGACCTTTGTAACATGTTTGTGTTCTTGATACCTATGCCTATTATTTGTACTTTTTATACATTTTTAAATAATTCAATTTAACAAAGTCAAGCTGACTGCTAAAGTGGATATACCAGCTAGAAGATATACTATTATAAAGTAAACCAGTGCGCAATATCAACTCACCCCTCACTGATGCAGTTCTTTTGCAGTTGTATAACAATGCCAACTCTCCAAAGGCAACCCCTGGTTTTAAAATGCCCAAATTCCTAGAATCTTGAGAAACTTGGAGCTGACCCTCAGCCGTAACGTACAAATGTGAACCTTTGATAGGTATGCGGGTTCATTGTGCAATCCATTCCATTTCATTCCGGAAAGACATTTTTAAAAAAAGGTAGTAAACGTTTGGTTTTTGCTTACCCTGATCTCCTTCACGTATCACGTATTCCCCGGGGCTGAATTTTTGTGGGTGCATAAAATCCACAATGTCACGAACCTGATCAGCATCCAAGTTTTGAAGGAAATCATTATCCCCAAGGGCCGCCCTAATTAACTGGCGTGTACGAAAGTCCTTGTTGTGCCTCTCCGGGGGTGACTGAGTAGACTTATTCATGTCAATGGGCCCTTCTGTGCCTGGAGCTATACCACATTCTCCGGACACGCCGCATTTTTTCTGTAGGCTCCCTTGTTGATACGATGATAATGATGGGATTCTGGTCAGCTCAGATTTTTCAATCACCGACTTTATGCATTTCATAACATGAACAGAACAAGTACACGCATTCAAAAACTAAGTAATGATACTTATAAAATACGTGGTAACTTTATAAAGAACCCACCTTTAACTTGTGAACTTCCCGTTGAAGTCGGCTAACCTCTTTTTCTTTTTCAATCAATGCTTCTCGCATGCGATTAAGTTCAGTAAAGAGGCTTTCCCCATTTCCGGGTGCTCTTTCCTCCGGACTGGAATCCGTATTGTCACTCATAATGCTGAGTGCAAAAGAGATTCAAAATTGATTTACAGTGTATATGTAACCTGTTGCAAGGAGAAAGTGTTAACTCTGCGGAGGTTGGAGCTTAACTACCTGTCATTTCTCTCAAACGAGATACCAGATCTGCTCTGGCCATGTTGCGTCATGTCTTGCCTTCTTAAACAATGGATGAGGTTTTGAGTCCTGATAAATTGTTGTGCACAGATATCTGACATAAAAAATGAATGTGGTTGGTAAAATGAGGTAAAAAAGGATTTGCTAAACAACGGACTGGTGGTGAAAGTTGGTTGTGGTAAATTCGTGTCACTCACTTTATAAGTGTTTGTACGTGCCACCATATTGATTACATTTTTGCGGTTTGTATGACGGCAGGGAAAACGCAAACTTTCTCTTTCTTCATGTTTTTTCCCCGAACGCAAACAAATATAATTTTTCTCTTTTTACTTGTTATTATAATTTTATTTTTTTTAGTGAGCAATAATAATATTCTGAATCGATTCTTCACGGCTGCCAGAAACTGTTGTTGCCCGCATACTTTTTTCTGCTTATTGTAGCACACTACTTAAGTTAAGTAAGTAAATGAAAAATAAGTGAGAAATGCCTGTACCGACCACTTCAGTAAATACAAACCCCAAATTTGGCACACTCCGTGTACACATGTTGTTCCAGTGAAATCCACATCTGCAAAATGTACATCGAACTTAGAAGGGTTTCCCTTTTTATACATGCTTTCTCTTTCGACAGTTACAAATAATAGAAGACCACTAAGAGCTGTCGCATAATAATATCTTGTTCAACGCATGGACTCATCAACATGACGCGATTCTCTAGATATTCTTACAATTTACGTATGTTGTTTTTACCTGTACATACTTCAAGCATTTGTTCAACAAAATGATGATATTCCAAATTCCGCTGCTAAAGTAAAAGTTTTTTGAAAGTAGCTAGCTATATAATATGCCACCGCACGTCCTCTTTAAGTACTCAGACTCGATATTTATCATCATGAGGAAAACCCAAAAGCAGGTGGGCAGAACGAAAGAAAGTATTTTATAATCATACAACAGCAGAAGTAATATCGAAATCACCTATATACTTCAATATGCACATACATCGAGTATTTATTGTGGACTTAAAGGATATCAAAACTAGGAGACTGAGTGTTAGATAGCAAAGCTTAAATCAAACATACACCACCACCGCCTCCATCACATAACATTACCTTCCCATCTCAATTCAAGTTTGCGCTCTGACGGTTGTTGTTCTAAGTAAAGCGAAAGAAATAGACTCGCTACGACACGGCTGTACTGTTGTAACTGTCGGATTGCAAATTTACACAAGATTAATTGACAAACTATTTGCAGGAGTAAACATCATGATGGAAAAACAAGAAACCACTATTGATGCTCGTGAAGATTATACAACATTTACAAAATTCATCCACCGACATCGTGTCAGTTGTATATCGCTCATGGGATTCAGTTCTTTCCTTATCACAAAATATCAGACAAAGAAAGAACGGACCATTTCATCGTTAAAGATTACATGGGCAAAAGGTATCTACTTATTTTCAATAAGATGTAGGTTAGCTGAAAGAACCAAAACTACGCAGTAACTTTCAAAAACATTCAAAGTACTGATAAATATTTTGGTTTTGTAATTGAAACGGCAAATAAACAACAAGCAATTATGAAGGATTTACTGTTGGTAAAGTGTAAGCCTTTTTTATGAAGTTTCAGAGGTGGCTTAGTTTGATCATCAAGCACTATATACGATATGCATACAAAAGAAAAATAGTACAATTATATTATATTACGTTTATTACGCCATATTATGCACACAAAGCAGACAAAGTAGAATTTCGGCATGTCCTTTCTCTCACTCACTTCCATCACTTACCATGCTATTTTCTCTGTGGCTGACATCACCTTTTTTCTTTAATTTGCAAAAAAATCAAAATATTTGGTTAATTTAACTGAAAGGAATGTAGGTTTTTTGTAATCATCCATGAGCAAGGGAAATGCTAAAGATGATGAAAACAGCTTACTGCACTTTCACTATTGAACTATATCGTACTTCATATTGAAAACAGAAAAAGTATGGTATGGTTCCTTATGACTCGTATCAACGCGTGACTGTGTTGATAGTTTCTACCAGTTTGACAAAAAGTATGCGGTCAACATTTGTATGGTAAAAATCTAATTGTGAAATGAAACAAAACCTATACTTATACAAAAAAGAGCCAAGTAGCATAAGCGTAACACTTCCCAACTATCCCAACTCACTTTATTCGTGGATTCGCGGATAACTCACCTAGCTATTATTGCCTGCGTGGGAATTGCTTCATTAAACTTTTCCGTCACCAACTCTTATATTTTCTCTGTAACACAGGTTTGGAGCGTTAAAGGGTGAAGACCAAATGAAACAAAATATTTTGAATATCATCAATATTTTGCTTTTAATCAAATATTTTAAATGAATTGTCAAATTATGTTCCAAACAACAGCAACTATACAAATTCCAAACGATTTGTACCTTTAATTAGCAGAGCTTTATGACAATCGTACAAAGTACAATCTGTATTTGCATTGGTCCAGCACGGCTGAATGTATCTTCCCATTTCCCACTTTCCCACAACAGACTGACGAATCCAAGGAATCTAAAAAGGAAGCTTGGCGCAACCCAATACCCATATCAACATATCAGTAAAACTTGTGATGTTTGATGTGTGGTAGATATTTAAAGGATTAATAATGCTTTGGAATTGCATGCTAATTAGTTGTATGTACTATAAAGCCACCATTTTAAACCCGGAAAAATTTTGTTTGCATCCACTCCACCACCTTCATGCCCGATTAGCCCCCACATAGGGGTTTCACATGAAGTATTTTCATAGAATGAATAGGTATAACCACCCAACCCGTTTCAAAGCAAAATGATATTAATTACAATCAGGGCATGCATACATGTGTGTGTCGTGGGCTACTTGTATACGATTGTGGTTGGCCAGATTGCAAACATTTCTGTGAAAAGATTTCGCAATGTTGTATGAATTCTCTCTAAAGATCCGAAAGCATCTAGCTAGGTTGTATGTAAATTGAGTTAGACAATCCCACAGTCCATAATGAATGTTGACGACCCACATCAAACAATTTTATTGTAAATCACTCAGGTATTATGGAACGAAATCATCCATCCGTTATGTTCTACTTGTATTCACATAATGGCATTCTATAATACCGTTGAATTAAGCACGTTTTCGTGATACATTTTTAAGAATTCGTGATACATTTAACAGCTCGATATTTATTAATTATTATCATTGGTTTCATGTTACACGTTGTATGTTTTGTTTCTTAACATTAATACTATTCATCGTAAATTATTATTGTCAACTTTGAACCACAAGTCACGTATTTTATCAGAGATACGTAGATATTCGAATGAATGTCTTGTATTCATCTATATCCAATCATAAACCTCAATCGTAGGCTTCATTTAATTTGTTATGCAATTTCAGTACAGTCAGCTTCTCTGGAAATGTTTTAGACTAGCACACTGTCATAATATCTAGCTACAAACTATAATAGCATGTTTCGTCCAAGCATAATCAGGAATAATCACAATCACAATATAGCATATATTATTATCTTTCCCATAAATAAGTTACTCAAAAAATCTACTTCATATGCGTCATAATAAAAAGTTGAAAATAGAATTTACATTATTCCTCAGACCGCAGAGCAACACTAACTGGTTCCAAGAAATGTAATACATGAACAACACTTATCTAAAGGTATATTGGTATATTAACTGGTAATTCTTTTCCGGTAAGCTTAATACTTGACACTTGAAGACACCTAAATGCACAATGACAATGTATTACTTAGGAATGGAAGCAGTAAGTTCATCGAGCAATGACGTTAAGTACGGATTTCCTCCTAAAGCCGCAGTTTCATCTCGTAACTCCTGCTCCAAATGCCTCATTGCCGTTTCAGTGTATTTGAGAGATCCAAATTTGTCCAGTAAAGACACAAAGTATTTTTTCAAATCCAAATTTTTGGTTCGCTGCTTAAGTATGCACTGAATTTGGTTATCTTCTGGATGAGAATGTATAGCGTGTATCACAGGGAAGCTGAATTTTCCCTCGGTTAAATCTTCGCAAAAACTTTTGTTTTCGCAGTACTGTTTATTGAAACAATCAAATAATTAAGTAAGCCTCAATTTGAAATTTTCTTTACCAAACCAAGTTAAAATACGTATGATGATCATTCTATTTTATTTTTGGTAAGTACCTCAGCCAACATTAAATTTGCGTAGTCATCTCGAACCTGAAAGTACAAGCCCATCAATGCGACTAGGTTTTTAAGATCGCTTTTGTATTCACTAAATAACTGAAGTAATTTAATCCCCAACATAAACAGCCCTCCGGTTTCTAATAAAAATAAGATATTGTTATGTTTAAAAGTATTTTCTTCAATAATCATTACTGATTTAAATAAGCATTTGTTATTTAACGCATACTTTTTACAATCGTTTCCTTGTACTGGGCTTCGCTGGGACAAATAAAATTGTCTCGCCAGTAAATTTCCATTCCTTGTCCCCGATGCAATTCCAATAACTGTTCAGTAAAAACTTCAACAGCCTGAAATATTTTAAAACATGTCATTATTTTGAAAATGATTGTAAGACTTATGTGGATATGTGTTATGATTTACCTTTGGATGATTTAACGCAATGGTTCTTTCCAGCGCAATGAAGTACACGTAATTTGCCGCGTTAATTGTTTGAGGGACACCAAATATAGCATGCGCCACCGGTTGTCCTCGTCTCAATTCACTGCCATCCTCAATATCATCAATCCTAAATAAATAAATACATCATAATTGGTCATTAGCAATAGTATAGCATTCCAGATTACATAAACAGCTGTTTACTATACTATACTAGTATAGTATAGCATACAAAATACAATTTCAGAAGGACTTACAGCAACGAAGCATTGTGCAGCATTTCCATGATATCACAAACTTTGTTAAGGATTTCAGGGTTAACATTTAACCAGTAGTTAAACGCTACTGCGATTTTTGAGCGCACTCCTTTCCCAGGAAGCGATCGAATGTAGTTAAATGGGTGCAGTAAAATCCTGTCATCTTCAGGATTTCCACTTTTGCTTTCGCATTTATTCATGATGTTGTTTGAAAACCCGTGTCGATCAACACCATTCCCGGTAAACCCACAAATTTGAAGTCGTGGAGAAGTCTGATGATTGCCAGGGCAGGTAGGAAGCTTTTGGCTCATAATAATCCCCCAGCACTTTAAATATGTGCTGCTAACGATTTCGAAATCCCGTACTTGCTGAAACAGAAACAAATTGCTTAAATTAGCCACTTCATTGTCAGGTTGGTGGGATTATAAAGTGCCCAGGGCTTATTTGAAATCTTTTAATTGCGAATTAATACTTACATAGCGCTTACCTCCTCTGAGTTGCTTGACACACTGCTGACCTACTGTTTTATTTATCGTGATAGTTTAAGCAGGAGTTTCTCATACAAAAGTTCCGAATTCCATTGGTATAATTAAATTGTATATAGAACTAATTTCTGATTTCCGTTTCATTAACTAGTAAAATACTAATTGGAAATTGGAATACTGGAGCTGATATTTGATTGAAAGCTTCAAGTCAGATAAGAAGATATGCTATAATTATGATATGGGCAGTGCTACACAGGAAACGAGCTAGAATATTAACTGCATTGTCATTTTGTGGAACAGGACAATATTGTTATTGGTGTAGTTTATGGTGATATAGGTGTGCTTTGACTGCACCTCTCCAGGGTAAATGTGATCCTTGTCGGGTCTGACAACGCTCCTATTTTTAGTACAAAACAAACGTTATTCTTACAAACAGTGATAAAATGTTAAGATAATTTCACTAAACTATTGCAAACCGAATTTTTTACTGAACAGAAAGTGTACCACCTTTCAAATGAAACTATGTTGTGGTAGCAAATACTTGGCAGCTCTACCAGCAGGAGAAGAATACAAGACTGAAGAATTCTGTAAAATACAGCAGGGCTTCAAGAATGGTAGCATTTGGTTTCGTCGAGTTGGGACAATATGATGCCTTTCTTCTTCAGTCAGTCGGTAGTAGCCCCTCTTTCTTATGTCGTGCTTCCCTGCTCGGGTCGCTGCGGTAAAATTCTGCTGGAAAAATAAAAATCAATAGTTAGAGCCTGGCATAAAAAGCGACAGCATTCTCCTGGTGCAGGGAGCAGCTCAACGTGCTAACTTCCCGTTGCTTTCTCCCCGACGAGATGAGATATCATAAACGTTATACTGTGTAGTGTGATATGCCAATGCCATGCTTTCTTCTAAACACAAATTCTCAAATTTTCCAGTTTCTCTTCCCTTTGTTCATTTTTCTAATGTCAGTTGTCGTACAGAAACCAGAGAAAGCAGTTCACCTACCAAACCATGCAATGCTTTAATATTGTAGTTCCACATCAAAACATTTTGCTACGCCTAAATTCCAGAACTAGCACCACAATTTATAAAATGATACTGGGAACACAATAATAACTATTACTATTAAAGCTGCTCTCACTCTGCCAGGAACTCACGGCACCGTCCCTTTTTGGGACTTTTCTCTTTCGATCCAAGTAGACAGCACACAGGTATATGCAGATTTTACGTGTTTAATAGACAGAAAAGCGAAACCGTTTCATTACGTACCTCTTCCCACACAGCGACTACACTTCACATGGCTGGAACTTGGCTGTTAAAGTAGTCGCGTCTGTGGAACACTGCTGAAAGCTGGTACTGCGGACGCCCTTCCGGATCTGTCATGGGAGCATAAACATAATTTATGAGTTATTCAACAAAGAGTGCACAGACACACACCTCATTCCCAGCTCCAAGGTTCGCCACTCAAGGGGAGTTGCTCATTTTGGTCAAGTCAAATACAAAATATGAAATTGAAAGTTTGATAATTAAGGGAAGGACAGGTGCTGCTAAAAGTTTATTTTACTCGTACTACTCCTGTCTCTAGTCAAGCGAGCGGGTCACCCTACAAACTTTCAAGTGTCTACTTTTGCTCATGTTCGTAGTAGAACAGCACGGTCCATCAAAACAATTATATGGTACGCTAACGGTAAGGGTCCATACACCTAACACACACCTATTTAACAATTTTCCTCAAAATTTACTCGGCATACTATATAGTAGGGCATATTATGCAGAATGCACACGCTAACCCATAATCTTCACCTGTGTGACGGTTTAATTCAAAATAATTTTCTGCTCCATGCAGGCAGTTTCAGTGAAAACAGTCGGAAATGCTAATAATGTCTTTTACACACGTAAACTGGCAATTCATTACTAGCTTTTAGAAGAATCATTGCATATAAATTAAGCAAATCTCAGGGTAACACATTGGCGTTCAAAGGAAATGTGGAGTTCCTAGCTGCTTATAAATTCCGGATATGAGTTACATGAATGCTGCCAGGAATCCCAAAAACTTTTCCAGTATGAAGCTATTTTCTTCTGAAATTATATTACACATTATGCTAAGCTATAGCTATATGCTGTACTATTGCGCAATGAGGTTGATTGTGATTATTGTCATTACCATTCAACTACCACAAACAAAAGCAAAATGAATATGAAGACGTAAAATGTCATGAAACTTAAAGGGAAATTATTATAAATAGATACCTCTTTAATGCCTTTAAGTCTAATCACTCTTCTTTCTTAAAAGTAAGTGAAGTGTTGTTCATTTGTAAGTCCGCGTTTTTGTGTAGCACTGAGCACTTTGAGTTTGGGATTAATGAGTGGGCTTATCTTTCAATCTGCACTGTTTGACTCTAAGTTAGTGACAGTCTCAGCATAATTGCCTAAGGAACTGACTAGTGACTAGGTTAACAATGATGATTCAGTCAATTCAGTGCTCTTCTTGTTGTGCTGCTATGACGAAACTAGATCTCCTTTTACTGACTCATCATCAACAGCATCCCTCCCATAACACACGTGTATGTAAACAAAACAGAAGCTAAAATCACAGAGGTTCAAAGTACATGCTTGTAAGTAGAATAAAATTTGCTATCGATGCAAATCATTATGAAAGCACATTAAACTTTCGTGGATTAGTAGTGGACAAAGGATAATAATAATGTTGTTTTGGTGAAGTCAGATGGTAATGATTAGGTAGCATTGGACACGAAAAACTGACTTAACCCTTTTACATTAGTTGCACGTACACATTCCCATATCCCGTCCCATGCACACAGCACACAATGATTTATCCTCTGCGCCTGCTGATTTTCCTGCTAGCAATACTCTCTGGAGGTTTTGACACTTCTCTCGAAATGCATACATTTTGGTGCATCTTTATCCATTGGGCAAGAGAGATCTCTCTCTCAAGTCTCAAGCCTGAGTGACCGGAGAAATAACATTTGCTTTTTATAACAAATACGTAGGGAACCTATTACAAAACATAAAACTACCATATAAAACAATAGATAACCGGCAGGTGCATAGACGAAAAAAATGTTAGTCTCAGCACTGCCGTAAAGTTGGAATTGATAAGCAGAGCAAAACAAAAATATGCATGCAATTTTCATCTTCTCCAGAAAATCGGTTCTTTAGTTTCATAGGTTTTCTGAAGTAGCAGCAGTTTGCAACGTATAAGGGCAATAATGAATGACACAACATTGTTTCCTCATGCAAAAGGCTTGTATTCGTAAAGTCGCCGTTTATCAATGTGCTTGCGTAGTAAAAATCATAACACTTTGTCTGTATAGAGTGCCTTTTTAAGCCTATAAATATGGATGGGGTTCATGGGAGTGAGGGGAGTGACTGCACTGCAGTAATATGCGGTGGATGTAGAGAAAACGAAAAAAGAAAGATGAAGTTGCCTCGGATTTGACTCTTTTCCCCAGTGTAGCTGCTGCTGCCTAATCTCATGATTCGGAATTCAGATCGAATGCAAGATTCTGCTTGCACCGGGTTAAACACGACCGTTGTTGGCTGGTACCGCCGTGGGAAAATAAAAAGGGGATTTACATTGGAAAGGCGTCAGTCGGTTTTCCTATTTTAGTTGTTAACTTCGCAGCGTGCTTTTAATTTTTAGTTGTAATACTAAAATCGTCTTTTTTATAAGAATGCTTAAGCATGTAGAGAAAAGACTATGTCGCACTTGTCGCATTGGTGCAAGGAGTACTTGATAGAGACTAAACAGGCCAAATGTTTACAAAGAGGCAACAAAGAGCATTATCATATTATCTTCCATTCTTTGTATGTAATAGCAGCAGTACACGTGCATAAGTTACTGAGTTTTAGCTTTCTAATGAGTGGAAGAAGAAAAGTTGTTTCCAAAAGCTTTTATGCCCTTTTATTGCTCTACACCAGGCATAATGGTTCTTTACTAGCTCACAGAGGTCACTACCGAATTTGGTTTGTGATTTTTACGGAACGGAAGTTATTTTTAGGCTTTCATGAACAGAAGTACAAGCGAACACACGTAAGTTATGCCCCATATTATAATGTTTATGAGGTTCTTCAAACTTGCACAGTTTAAAACCTAAAGTATCTTTAGTAAGTACAAGCACACACTCTGTATGGGATGATCAAGGGTTATTGGCGGTGCAACGTACTGTGTAGCATTTACCTCTACTACGCCATACATAGCCTAACAAACAAACGGCACTTTTTTCCATAAAAACGCCGCGCTTTGTTATTTACTGAATTCCAGCCAACCGGCATCCATCTTTCCATGTAGAGCATGAATCTTCTATCAAAGCTCATTTTTTCCAGCATTCATTTCTGTGAGAAATGAACGCCAAAAGCGTGAACAAAGGGAATGATCTGAGTCTACCAGGTAGCATGACACGGTGCTGAGCGGGAGTTTCTCGTCAGCATGCTGTGTGCCAGATCATTCCCGTCGTTTTTGTTCCTTTTTAAAAATGTAGAGTTGTCCGTTAAACTTTGTCTGTAGTCTGCAGTAGTCGGTGTTCAGTGCTGTCGAGCTGAACTTCTCTTGTTAAGTAGTCGTAAGTTTTTCTGCCTGCGTGCAGTTCACATTTTTTAAGAAGTAGAAAGAGTCGTGGTCGTGCTCAAGGAGAATTGTTAAGCTAATTACTTGGCACGAGATAATTGTGAAAACTTTAAGAGAATAAAGTAAAATTGTTAGAGAAAACAATAATAGTTTGTGGCTCGCTAGAACATTTATTTCTGAAAGATCTAGGTTTTTTGAGTAGGAAATTAGCTTGTTTAGCGTAGCATCATAATCACTGTGGATAGCCACATTAACCGTCAGTTCTGTGATCGAGCAAGAAGGAATCTTTTTAAAATAACGCAGTCAGATAAGCAAAGGCCTGCACTAATAGTAGTTAGTAAAAGGCCCATTCTTTACATGTGGTGAACCACAGCCAGGATTGTCGGACTAAAAGTGATTAGTGAAGTTTATGGGACAGACCCGAAAACAAGCAGCAGCAATGGACGCGGCAAGAAAGAGGTCTGAAGGGGCACAGCGGCAACTGGAAAGGGAATTTGTCCAGTTAGAAGCCCTAACTACTGCGGATCCGGTGGATAAGGAGGCGGTTACTTTGCAGCTTCAAGTGGTGGATGGGGAGATAACCCGCTTTGATGGAATCCAGTCGAAATACATCGACGCACTGTTGGCAGCGGATGAAGACGCATTGTTCCAGGCGGAGGAAGCTACCAGCTTGGATTTCAGGAAAAGGAGATTAGCGTTGGGCGTTAAAGTGTCGGGGATAATGACGCCAGCAGCAGCAACGGCTACTACCACCACCACGTTGGAATCGGATGTGAAGTTGCCTAAATTGAAACTTCCGGAGTTTACGGGGGATATTAGAAATTGGCTGGAGTTTTGGGCAGGTTTTGGAGGAATAGATTCCAAGAAGAACCTGTCGGATGCTGACAAGTTCCAATACCTCCTCCAGGCAATTCCTCCAGGATCAAAGGCACGGAAGTGCATTGAGGCTTTTCCAGTTTCCGGTAACAACTACCGAAGTGCAGTGGATTTGCTGAAGTCTACTTTTGGGAGACCTGACGCGCTAATTAACGTCTATATGAGGGACTTGCTACAGCTTGGATACAGGAACGCTTCTGAGAAGACTAGGATGGACATCACTGAGTGGGTGCCACAGGTAGTTTCGCAGATCAGGAATCTGGAGTCCCTAGGAGTGACAAGCGACAAGTTCGAGGTCGTGCTGTATCCGGTGGTGGAATCTTGTTTCCCCAACGATTTATTGGAAGCGTGGCAGCGAGACGCTGCGCATGAGAGAAAACTGGGCCCAGTCATTAAGTTTTTGACCACGGAGGTCCAGAATAAAATGGATAGGACACTGGCGAGGATGGATCTGTCTGGAGAACCGGAGACTAAGAAGATTGTCAAGGGAAATCAAAAAGCGGAAGTTCCAACAGCCAGTGCCCTGTTTTGCAGTGATGCTGGGGGAAAAGGAAAAACTCCGGACCAGCAGCAATGTGTCTTTTGCGGTGGAAGGAACCACAAATCCCAGCAGTGCAAAAAGGCAAGGCAGATGCCAATGAAGGACAAGATGGACGCTTTAAGGAAGAGTAAGGCATGTTTTGGCTGTCTGAAGCAGGGACATAGGTCAAGCGACTGCAGTGCAACCCCGGAATGTAGCAAGTGCAAAGGGAAGCACTATGCTATCATGTGTACCGGTAGTGAGCAGCAGCAACCACAGACCAGCAGGATGATGATGGCACCATCCACGGAGTATGGACAAGCGATGCCCTACTACTTCTACCAGCCACCACAGATGCCAGTGCCACAACAGTTTCCGGTGCAACAGCAGCAGCAATTTGTACCGCAGCGACATACTCCTGAACAGGTGCAGATGCCGCCTGGAGGACCCGGTGATGGAACAACAGCCGCAGCAACAACAGAGCAGAATCGTAGCAAGTAGACCTGCAAGGGGATTTTCAAACATCACTGGAAAAGATGTGTTGCTGCAGACTTTAGTTGGGCTGGTGGACACGGCGTATGGACCAGTACGCACAAGGATTTTTGTGGACTCTGGTTCGACAAAAAGTTACGTACAGCTGGAGTTCGCGGAAGCTGCTGGATTAGGACCAGCTGTTTGGAGGTGTAGTGACAAAGCCAATGAAGCATGACCAGTTTGAGATCACCATAAGGAGCCTGGATGGATCAGCAACTGGAACCTACACCTTCAATGGTGTACAGAAGATTGCACACAGCATAGAGAAACCGCCGGAGGGAGAAAGCTGGTTGAAGCAACTGGAAAGCAAAGGAGTCCAGATAGCTGACCAGTCAGAGTTCACCGAGGAGGTGCAGATTCTCTTTGGAATGGGCATAGAGGCTCAAATTGTGACAGGAGGCTTCCGGCGACTGGATCCGTTCACTGTGGCCAGGGAAACGATCTTCGGTTGGATGATTGGAGGATCTGTTGATGAAGAGGAGCTCCGGGAAGTGTCAGTGCACACGGCAAAGTCGCACATGGTGACTAGCATGATGGTGAGCAGCCTAAAAGAAGAAGACCTGTGGAACTTGGAGACTATTGGCATTGTGGACGAAGCCAAAACGCAGACGAGGGAGGACCTGGAAGCTGCTGCGCTTGCCCATTTTGAAGCCACCGTATCCAGATTGCCAGATGGTCGCTACGAAGCTGGCTTGCCATGGATTGAGGGACATCAGAAGCTTGAGTCCAACAAGAGGCAGGCTCTAGCTAGGCTGAATTCCCTGACGCAAGCTCTGAGGAGAGAGTGTTATTTGGAGGATTATCACCGGATAATCACTACGTGGGAACAGGACGGAATAGTGGAAGCAGTACCGGAAGAAGAACAAGGACAGCAGCCGGATTACTTTTTGCCACACCGCCATGTCGTGAAACAAAGCAGCACGACACCCGTCCGTCCCGTATTTGATGCTAGCTCCAAGGTGAAGGGCGGAGCATCATTAAATGAGTGCCTGGAGAAGGGACCGAATCTTCTGGAGCTAATTCCAGCTGTGATGACGCGCTTCCGGCTGAAAAGGATAGGTATTGTTTCGGATATAGAGAAGGCATTCCCTCAGATATCCGTAAAGCCAGCAGACAGAAAAGTGCTTCAGTTCCTGTGGTGGAAGAGTGCAGCTTGTAGGGAGTTACAAGTTTACCGCCACTGCCGAGTTGTCTTCGGAGTGACCACCAGTCCGTTTTTGTTGGCTGCCACACTCAGGCATCATCTGAAGAAAGTTGGTGATGCGGATAGTCCAGTTGCTGTGGAGCTGCTGAGGAGCTTCTATGTTGACAACAGTGTGTCAAGCCATGACTCAATGGAGGAGGCGATCCACTTCCGGGAAAAGTCGATGGAGCTGCTAGCTAGAGCCCAGATGAACCTTAGAGGGTGGGAGCACGGACCTTCAGCTGCTGGAGGAATAGTTCCAGTCTTGGGAATGCTGTGGGATACTGCAACGGACCGGATAAGCCTCAGTTTGGATGGAACGTTGAAGAAGGTGAACGGAGAGGCGACAAAGCGTGGACTATTGGCTGCTGTCAATGCCATATTTGATCCAATGGGCTTCTGTTTGCCGTTTACGATTGTTTCCAAGTTTTTGTTCCAGAGATGCTGCGAACTGGAAATGAAGTGGGATGACGCGCTGCCAACTGATATTGCAGCGGATTTTGGAAAATGGAAGGCACAAGTTCCAGTTTTATCCAGGATTTGGATTCCAAGATGGATGTGCAAAGCAGCGAGAGAAGGAAACATGACGTTTCATGTTTTTTCTGATGCTTCCAGAGCCGCCTTTTCCAGTTGTGTTTTTGTGCGCACTGAGAGTGAAGATGGAAGTGTTGCTGTCCAGCTGGTGATGTGCCGGACTCGAGTTGCACCAGTAAAAAAGAAGGTGACAATTCCTCGACTAGAGCTTCTGGGATGCCTAATTGGAGTCAGGCTTGCTCTGGAAGTCCGGAAGTACCTGGATCTTGACGAGGAGACAAAGACCTACTACTGGACGGATTCCAGTACTGCTTTGGCCTGGATCTGTAACAGCAAGCCGTGGGCCCGCTTTGTGCAAAATAGGGTGGAGGAAATACGGCGGTTTTCTAGTATGGAGGAATGGCGACATGTTCCGGGGGACCTGAATCCAGCAGATCTTCCATCACGAGGCTGTTGCGCGGAGAAGCTGTTGCAGTTGCAATGGTGGGAGGGGCCAGAGTGGTTGCGGCTTCCGGAGGAGAAATGGCCATGTTCCAGTGTTGCGTTCAACAGAGAGGAAGTAATGGCTGAAGCTAGGAAAACTGTGGTGTCTGCAATGGCCGTATCAGCAGCAGACATTTTGAAGAGGCTGGAAAGGTTTTCCAGTTACCACACTTGGCTGAGGATCGTCGTGTTCGCCTTGCGGTACAAGGAAGCCCTGAGGAGAAGGATTACACTGCCGAAACCACGGGAGAAATTGCAACTGCACGGAAATGTTGCATTAGTGGGAGAACCAACCGCTAAGGAAATCGAAGAAGCGGAAGTGAGCCTCCTGCGCTACCTTCAGGAGTCCAGCTTTACGGGACTGAAGGATGAAAAGTTACGGAAGTGTGATCCGTTTTACGACGACAAATGGCTCATAAGGACGAAGAGTCAGCTGTTTTTTGGCTGCGAAACGGAGGATGTAAGGTGTCCTGTGGTGCTGCCGTCTAAGCATCCCATCGTCACTGCGATAATCATGGCGGAGCATGATGCAGGCTCTCACCCGGGAGTCTCCACGTTGATGGCTAAGCTGAGAGACCGCTTTTGGATCCTAAAGTGTCGGCGAGCAGTGACCAGCGTCATAGGGACTTGTCTTCCCTGTAGGAGATTTAGCGCAAAGAGATGTGATGTGCCAAGTGCTCCATTGCCAAAAGAGAGGGTAACCCCAGGAGCAGCGTTTCAAACCACCGGAGTGGATCTATTAGGCCCGTTGTTCCTATTTGGAGGGGAAAAAGTGTGGGTGGTGCTCTTCACCTGTGCTGTGTACAGGTGTGTACACCTGGAAGTGACGCCAACATTATCCACGGAAGGATTTTTGAGGGCGTTCCGGCGGTTCGTAGCAAGAAGAGGCCGTCCAAGTCGGATCTACTCGGACAACGGCTTAAACTTCGTGGGAGCACACAATCTTTTCCAGAAGGTCAGCTGGAAGGACGTTCAGCGCTACGCGGCAGTACAACGGATGGAGTGGGTCTTCAATCCGCCAACGGCTTCCTGGTGGGGTGGTTGGTGGGAGAGACTAGTAGGGCTCACCAAGACGCTGCTAAGACGCGTGCTTGGAAATCGTGTGGTGGCACTGGAGGAGCTGGTGACGATCCTGTGTGAAGTGGAGGACACCCTAAACCAGCGGCCGTTGACCTACTATGGAGAAGAGGATAATGTAGTGCCACTTTCTCCAGCCATGTTCTTGAGGGATAATCTTGGGAGCGGTTTGCCTGAAGCGGAAGCGTGTGACGCCAGAGCACTACGAGGAAGTGCCAAGCGAGTACAGCATCTCCGGGAGCAGCTGCGAGGAAGACTCATCAAGGAGTACCTGGGACAACTCCGACATGAAGCCGGCAACAAACAGAGAAATGTCGGTTTGGGAGATGTTGTTCTCATCGAGTCTGATGAGAAAAAGAGGATAGACTGGCCATGGGGCGTCGTGAGAAAGCTGTTCCCAGGACGAGATGGGAAAGTGAGGAAAGTTGTCGTGAAGACCAAAGATGGGGAATTTATCCGTCCAATACAACGGCTTTTCCTTCTGGAGACAGCGCTAACGACTGCGGTGGAGCCAGAGGAGGAACCTGAGGAGACCCCGGAGAAAGTAGCAACACTGAAAGAAGAAACAGCGGAAGTTGCAGTGAAAGCAGACGAAACGGAAGTGAAGACACGTGCTGGACGGGTAGTCAAGAAACCTGACCGTCTATAGGCATTTCTTTTCGTGCATTTTAATTTGTTAAATGTTAGTTTAATTAAAATGAGTGGGAGTGTGAGAAATGAACGCCAAAAGCGTGAACAAAGGGAATGATCTGAGTCTACCAGGTAGCATGACACGGTGCTGAGCGGGAGTTTCTCGTCAGCATGCTGTGTGCCAGATCATTCCCGTCGTTTTTGTTCCTTTTTAAAAATGTAGAGTTGTCCGTTAAACTTTGTCTGTAGTCTGCAGTAGTCGGTGTTCAGTGCTGTCGAGCTGAACTTCTCTTGTTAAGTAGTCGTAAGTTTTTCTGCCTGCGTGCAGTTCACATTTTTTAAGAAGTAGAAAGAGTCGTGGTCGTGCTCAAGGAGAATTGTTAAGCTAATTACTTGGCACGAGATAATTGTGAAAACTTTAAGAGAATAAAGTAAAATTGTTAGAGAAAACAATAATAGTTTGTGGCTCGCTAGAACATTTATTTCTGAAAGATCTAGGTTTTTTGAGTAGGAAATTAGCCTGTTTAGCGTAGCATCATAATCACTGTGGATAGCCACATTAACCGTCAGTTCTGTGATCGAGCAAGAAGGAATCTTTTTAAAATAACGCAGTCAGATAAGCAAAGGCCTGCACTAATAGTAGTTAGTAAAAGGCCCATTCTTTACAATTTCATTTCTCCTCCCAAATACGGATACATGGCATAACCTTATTTTCTTTGCGGAGTTCACATGCCTTCTATTCAATTTCCACATTTTACTGCTTCAAAATGTTTCCCTGTTCAATTTTAAAATCTCCTTTTTTCTCCCTCCATCTTTCTTAAGACCTGCTCTATATTCCATTCGAATGTGCCATCACTTCTTGCAAGTTACAACTTATGCTTCCTTCCTACACTTTGCCTTGCCTATGGCAGAAAATGGTACTGCCGTAAAGAAGACATACCGATGCGATGCTCCTTCTGCTTCACTTGCCACTTTTGCCTCTACTTTCCACAATTTCCTTTTATCTTTCTCCATAATGCTGTTTTCTTTCTTGCGCTGCAGTAGCAACACCGCAACTAGGCATAAAGTTTTTCTTCCGATTTTCAAATTCTTATTCCACATATATATGAGCAGGCAAGACTTATGTGTCTTTGTTGTTGTGAAAAAGAAACGGGACCTCTCATTTCCAACAACGTTTGCTTTATTCCTATGTAGACTACGAGCACCACGTCTTATCATCATTCCGATATCAGTCACAGTGAAACAACTTTGAGATATGATTTTTCCCTTTTCTATTTTTTGGTGGCCGATTGTGCAAACTATCATATATATAAAATTGGTACCCCAAGTATGGAGAGGATAGGCTACTAATGTATTTTAAAGGGAGGTTTGACAGGTTCCTGAAGGTACAATTTCTGAAGTTGTTACAGGGCTTTAAACCTTGAAAAATGTCGCAGTCCATCGTCAATCGCCTACTTAACTCCGCAACAGAGCCCTTTTTTCGATTTTTTGCCTCTGAACTGTTTATTTTAACGGTTTTTCCAGAGGAGCATTTCGAGGGGGTGGAGTCAAAATACACATGACTGTATTGAGATTCTGATGCACATTCTTCACATCTACATCATGAACATGATGCAGTAAGCACGTATGCGAATTGCAAAATATGCTCTGGAAATGTTGCAATTTTACAAAATGTGATTGTAAATGTATCTTTATGTCGCATACATAAAGTAGATATGCAAAATCTGATTTCTTGGACTTACTTTTTAGATTTGCAGTTAGATAATGGGGTATTCAGTGAGTTAACTGGCATTACATCCAGTTCAAGTCTTCAGTAATTTAATTGGTGTCACAATCATGGAGTAAAGATTTTAGTGGAGCTGCAGATATTGGGGTTTGCAGTGGGTTACTTGGTATTTGAGTCAGGAAATGGGGTTTTCATTGAGTTATTTGGAGTTATTTGGAGTTTTGGACAGGGAGTGAGGTTCTTAAAGGAGGGTTAACTAGCGGGGCTGATATTTAAGATTCCAGTGATAAGCTTATGGAACAAGCAAATGACCTAAGATAACAGAAAACTGCGAGCAAGTGAATTCGAGTAAATTACGTAAAATTCTAATAGTTTATGAAAGTCTATTAAAATCCAACGGGCGTGTTGCTAGTATGTATATATACCTAAAACTGGTTAGCTCAAACATGGTCTTTTGTGTTACACTAACTCGAAAGTGTCATAATATAAAATCATGCGTATGTTGTGGTTCTTGATGATTTTTTTTCGTTTGTGTGCCCATGCCGCCATGTTAGAGCTGGAACAGTAGTTGTCGCGATCCTTTTTTGTTGCCTTTTAGTTGGCTCTATTATTATGAGAAAAGGGTAAAAAAGCAAAACCACTCGGGTAATGCTGATTTTTTCCTCTTTTGCTCTTTGACTATAACGGCTTGGTCGTATGACGCTGCGGTATATTTCAAGTCTCTTAACTAAGTTTCCATTCCCTTAGTATCCGTAAAAACAAGCAGTAAACATATACCACACTTACATGCCCTTTGCATTATTAGCCCTTTTCGAACAACACAATAAATACCCAGGGACTTTTTATTTCCCGTTTCAGGGTTTTGGAGAAAGTGGTTGCGTTATATCACAATGAAACGGTTTCAGAGCCAAAAGTTAAAAGAATGATATAATGTACGTACACTGAAGTAATTGTGTAATGTATCTGAATGTTCGACTGTATGTACAACAATGTATGTGGACAGTTTTGTAGCATGAACTTTTCCATGGCACTAAAGTACTCTCTCATGCACATGCTTTCTTTTTCCTTGATTTCATGAAAATGGCAGAAACCTTAGCCGAGCAACTTTGCATTATTCTAAAGTTATAAGTTGATAGGGGAGAGAAAGCAAAGTAAAAAGAGTAAATGACTTGGCTTTTGCAAGCCAAGCAACAAAAACATGGCATTAGGACCCAAAAATGTACATGAAAACAGCAATGTCGGTGCGGCTGCTGGCTAGTGTTTTACTAGTTATATTATTCGCTTCAGTCAGTCATTTTTTCGTACCCATGACCGTTGTATCACGTTTTCTCTGGAGTACTAAATACACCAAACTACATACTACCAGAAATATCGTTACCAGTTACCACTACCATTGAAGTTGCTGTTTGTGTGTACTGCTGAGAAAGAATGAGATTTCCATATATCCCGTTTCATTTTCGTGGGTTTTATCCCGTGTTACTTCTTTATTATTCTACGTTATGCACAATTTTTTCCTGAGAATTCTCGTCGGCCATTTGCACCATAAAATATTTGGCGTTGCAGTCACTTTCCACTATGCAGTATTCGGGATAAAATTTGTGTAAGCGATAATATATAATACGCCTTACCTTTTATCACAAATAAGTATACTACGCTTTATAATAATATAGCGAGATTTGGCGCACAAGTATTATGCACAACAACAACAGTTGATTATTGTTTGGCATTATTATTATTATAAAATATTGTATAAAAGTAAATTACGTACTACTAGGAATGTAGAAATATGTATTGGCTCTCATGCGGCTTTTTGTCCACCGGTGCAGTGTTCTACGAACTTTACTAGTTTTAGCGCAAATACAATAACAATTTGGATTTGCACTAAAAACCAAGTAGCTTACAATAATTAAAATACTGGTATAGTTTAACTAGGCAATGCACACGCAAATCTAGGTAGCTAGTTCAGAGCTAGTTTGCTATTAAATTTATAAAAAAAACGTACCAATAAATTATGAACCACACACCACACCACAGCCTTGTTCAAGAGACTTACTAAACTGTATATGTTGCATTGATAAGAACCGTAACTCTTTCGTTGATGAAATGTTTACCTAGGTGAGAAACAAGTTTATGACACAAAATGACAAAGTTTCAATGTTT
This sequence comes from Entomobrya proxima, assembly GCA_029691765.1. Taxonomy (NCBI): domain Eukaryota; kingdom Metazoa; phylum Arthropoda; class Collembola; order Entomobryomorpha; family Entomobryidae; genus Entomobrya; species Entomobrya proxima. The sequence continues at coordinate 16,050,483 of CM056168.1, forward strand.
TTCTCATGATTTCTCCTTGTTCTTTATAAAAATCAGTTTGTGTAGTTTACCCATGGTTATAAGATATGAAGAATGTTTTAAAACTAGTCTGACGTATATTGGGGGCATTAAAATATTTTAAATATGTTTTTACGTCATCTACCAAAGAAAAATCGGAGACTATTGATCTATACTACTCAATGAGAATAATAGAATAGAACCGAGGTTTCGATGGTCAATCTGGTACAATTTTATTAAATTGTGAAATGGGGGAACGCACACTCAAAGTATAGTTTCAAGATTTATTTGACATAGATAATAAGCATTAAGCATCAAGAAAAACACTCGATCTTGCATCTTAAAATGACAAAATATAAGCATCCTCGCTCTTAATAGAACCTCATTTTAGATTCGCGGAAGCTTTCATGTTTGCACCTTTGCATCTTTGTTTCCTATTGCAAATTTCACCGAAACGAAGCAAAAAAATAACACAGTTAAAAGCAAAAGCAGATCGCTGGATATTTGTTACAGTTACAATGTCATGTAAATCAAAAGATGTGAGTATAGTAAGTATCCATCTTATGCTACCGACTGTTTTCCCTTTAAATTTCTTACGTCTTTAATTGAAGTAACTCGGTTGTACAAGTTTAAGAAAAACCTAAAGGTAGCAACAAACGGTGGGTTCGTTGTTCGTTTAAAGCTGGCTGATTCTTTGATGGCTCGATGGCTGGCATCTGTATGATTGGATTAAAGGGGAGATTATAGAGACTGATATGAAAGTGGTATTGCCATTTCAACTTCTGGTTTGTGAAAAACGATTGAACAAGACAGAAAAAAACCATCAATTACATAAAAAAGAAAGAGAATGGATATATTTGTAAAGTCGAAAATAATATGATATGATAACTTGAGAAAATTGTTAGCAGAGAATAGCAATAAATACACAGCATCTGGGGCGTACAGGTCTGCTTTATTTCTTTTATTTGGACTGCGTAGCAAAACTATTTTTCCTCTCTTTGGAGATCATCCGACTTGGTATCCCTCCGGTGTATGGTCAATTCAACCGCACAAGCTTTGGAACACCCAGCACCAAGTGAGCTAAAAGAAAAACTCAGGTAACCTTGATATGTTCCATTTTAGTCTTCCTGTCTAGCAGATTGTATGAGAGTTTTTTTTCTAGTAGTCTGTGTATTTCCTCACCCACTCGTAGTTTAACTTTTCTTTGGAATGTTTTACTGAGAAAGTTTGGTCATTTCACTCGCATCATTGCACCAGCTACACTACTGCTTACTAGGTTTCTGCTTAACGCAGGATATCTAAGCTTTTATAGAATGTTGAAAATCTAATCCAATTATTCACCTTTGATAAGTTTATAATGTGCCGGTGAAAAAATATATTATAGTATATGTACATTCGCTTAGAATTTTCACGTATAATAGATAATGCTTTTTGGTGTTTGCCTTCAATGTTGCGTGGTATGTAGTTTGTGCATTAGACATGAATGAAAATTCGTTTTACTCTCCTAAAAAGCATTTGGTTTCAACTTCACAACTTCCGATTTACACAGATTTATATTAACATTTTGTGTAACAAACGGTTTTCAGTTTACCTAGTTAGGAGTCAAGAAGCCAGAAGGTTGACTTGATGATTGCATTTACTAGACAGGAAACCAAAAATAGCAGCTTTATTGTACCTTATGCATGCATGTAGCTGATACAATTACTCCTTCAAATCCTATATATTGGAAGACCAAGTGACGCTGACCATAGATCTCCTATTGGATAGAACCCTATAATATGAACTGGATTGAACTCACTCCAAACAAGAGACACAATGCTGCAAACACATACGTAGTCAATGTTTTGTCCCTCTAGCTACATCACAAAAAATGGTAGTCGAATGGAAGATCTGGCCCTTTGGATGATGCGGTCTTGAAGGTTAAATAAGATGTAAAAAACAGATAGCCTGACTCCGACTTCCATTTTCCTGGGTTTATTTTTTATAAACGAGTCCAATTTTTTGGCACAAAACTGAAAGCACAAGGATTTGAAATTATCTAACGAGAAAGAAAGGAAAATGCATGCGAGCTACAAAGGAGCATTGTATTTTCCCCACAACGTGTCTATAAATGTTTTCTCCAAAAGATTGCATTAATGGTATCATTCATTAATCAGGGTCATTTGCAATGAAAGATATAAACATGCTTTAAATCTTCGAATAGAAAGACGTAATTTTTTGGATGCATATAGCCGGAAATTTCAGGGTTCTTGCCAATTAGTTGACGGACTCTTCCTCTCCCAATTCTTCCTTTTAAAAGCAATCTGAACGAAAAGAACAAGGACTCTCGCTGTGCTAGGGGTTTTGTGATACAGGCTATTTCCGGGGATTATAAAATACCGGGTAGTGTGCTTATTTTTTACAGAAGCAAGACGGAGAAGCGGGTGATGCGTGGGAGGCTTGAGGAACGGAACGTAGAGAAAATTCCAGCACACTTTTGTGGTCTGACGATGACGAGTAACGGACCGAAATTGCATCATCCCACTTTTCTTTTCAACTCAGCCTTGCGTTCATTCTTCAGCACAACCACAATTCACTTTTGATTTTTGAGAAGTAGTAGTAGATTTTCAGAGTGGAGTTTTTACTGATTGCGATCAATTTTAATTGAGATTTTAGATTGAATTAAATAGTAGATTTTTTCCTTTTTTCTTGAGAGTTTTAAAAGAGAGAGATTTCAATAAAAAGTGAGATTTTTTTGGGAGGAAAGATAAGGAAAACTTGACATTTTCTGTGTGATTTATTTAATCCTTTGAGCACTAACGGCACATTATCTTTTTTAGAACAGATATCCGACGGTTAGTTGGCTATTGTGTGAACACAATCCGTCACACTTTTTTACAACTGGAAAAAAGAAAGCACATGCGATCCAAGGTCTGTCCAACTTTAGACTCTGTAACCCATTCCAGAAACAGAATAAATGAGAAAAAGAGCCTGAATTGGAATAGAGGGGAAGCTAGTCTCATTCCAGTATGTAGCGTCTACGAAATAATGTAAAGGGGAAAGAGAGCGTAATGTGGGAACTCGCGTAGACGACTAGGCTCATAGATTGATCTTAGGGAATGCAGCAGAAAGTATAAAGCATGATCCAATGTTTCTTTCACTTGAGTATATAGTTTGGTCTTCGCTCTCGGAGAGAGTCCCAACTTTTCCCTCATGATGACTATCGGTGAAATGGATGGAAAGCTTTTAGTATGTGAAAGCTGGCTGGCTGGAAGTCTGTGACTGGAAGAAGACTCATGTTGGAGAAGCACGGAAACATTATATACAACTCAGTGGAATGAAGACTGGAATGCACGCTTTCAGTACTAGTGCTCAGTCGTCTGTTCTACTGCTGCTGCTGTTACTGGGGAGAATCGGGGCTCTTGTTGTTGTTAGATAGAGACTGGAAACAAAAAACACGATAGCCTGCATGCATTTAAGCGAGCAAGTAAGTAGAGAGAAAGGAAAAGAGAATGTACAACAATAACACTATCATGGCATACTTACCATTTGTGTTGCATGCATGCATGCATTCGTCCATGCGGCATGCGAAGAAAAGGGGGCTGCCTATGAGATTATGGATTCAACAACACTCTGGCTCCGGCTCAAGTGTTTTTCAGACTGAGATTTGCGGCTGTGTCAACCAGTACCCGGGTCGGTGAGGTCCTCTCTTTTTCCAGAAGAACTCTTTTCTTTTCAAAACTCGTTCTCCTAAACATACAAATATACACACAAAAAACTGGTATAAAAGCCTCTGGACTTTACTTCCAACTCCTCCATTTACTCCTCTGCTCCTTTTTCATGCGGTGCGGTGGTAGCGGTGTGTTCTCCTCATTCTCACAGCAGCATCGCTAGCAAAGTATTGAACACACGATAGAAAGTGTTTTGTTCCCGCAGTGTGAAAATACGAATCAGTGTTCCTAGGTATCATCATCGTCAACGACAAAAATATAGGCACCGTTGTAAAATGTATAGAGCTAATGATAATTTTCTTTTTTGAGCTGAGCAAAACAAAAAGACAGACAAGAACGACCACCCACAGCAGAACGAAATAGAAAAGCGCATTGAAAACAACGTTCTTTGCTTGAACTCCCGAACAATCATATATTTAAGAACCAACAAGAGAACAACAGAACGCAATTTGACAACGAAACAACAAGCAAACAATTTTGCTTTCATTTCTACTTAGTCATTCATTCTTATATCCTGCCTTCATCCAACATCACCGCCATCGTCATTTCTCAGTAACTTGTTCCCGGTGTTTTTGGACTCGTTTTCTCTTTTCAGCCTTACAAATCAGCCTGCTTTTGGCAAGTTCCAAAAGTCTAAAAGAAAAGATAACACAACAATTTGACTGAAAAACATCAAGCGTGCTTTCCTTCCGGTGAAAGGATAAACAAAGATTGGAGTGAACCGTACTTAAAACTTTCTTCACTTTTACCATTGTTTTTAAGCTGGTGTACGTAATATACATTAAGGCATTTCCCATGGTCGTCAGCATTAACGCTGCTCTCTTTCTGTCGAAAGCAAAATATCAAAAAGAGAGATCGTGCTTCTGTTCTTCTATTGACGAAACGATGCTGGTAGCTTGAACTGCCTTTTCCAGGACGGGCTCAAAGTTTTCAAGAATCCTGCCTCCTTTCTTTCGGCCTAGTAAGCAACTCGAGACGATATGACATGGATCAAACAATGAACAAGTAATTAGCATTAAATGAAGTAGAAAATTTTTACTAAAGTTACAGACACATTTCACCGGTGTTATCCCGGTAATGAAAAAACTGACTATGACATGACTTATGATATGCTTTAAAAAAACGACTGTTTAGTTTATTGATTCAAAACACTGTCGATAGCGCTTTCAGTATCGATTTCCTAATTTATCTCAACTCTATTCCCATTGTACTTTTAAGCTGCTTTTCTATTAAAAGAGTGACGTGTACAAATAAGTAATAAAAAGCCACCCACAAGTTTCCCGGTGTGCTTACCATTAGTTGTCAAGTTGGAAAATATAACATTTTGTTATTTTCCAAAACTAAGTGAAAGTTTATAGTATATAGACTTTTTGAGAAAAAAACGGAAAGAAAATCTGTTGAAAGTTCCTTGTCCATCTTATGGGCTCCAAAAAACCAAGTAAGAAAACGTACAACTACAACAAACATTTTAAAAATAATACAACGCCATTGTAAAAAAAACTTTACACGAATGTTCGAAGGACATGATACAATTTCTTCCTGGCAATACATTGTTGTCCCTCTCATGCCTTGATAGCACCGCTGTAGAAGCATCAAACATTGCTCATCCCTTTCTTTTATCCTTGTCAGCACTTGTCACTTTCTTTTACCTTTCCCTTCAGCGTTTACCTATTCACTAAGTGGTGTATCCGACTGCATATACCTATTCATGTATAATATGCTGTAGTTGCTGTCAAAACTTGAGTTCTTAAAGTTAAAGGTGAATGGTATCCATTAAGAAAACATACCTTTTATTTGGTAACACAAGCTTTTAGAGTGTACTTCTTCTCAAACAATATCCTGCTGTAAATGAAAAGTTTTGTTGGCACTCCAACCATGCTCGAATTTTGCATCAGCAGGAGGTCGAAACCTGGCAAGATTGACGCATCCCAGTGTCTGGTGACATTCTAGAAACAGGTACGCACCTAAGAATGCCAGGCTGGAAAAAGTGACAAGTGCACGTCTATCATGATCTTTCGCTCTAACGATTACTTTCATTAATACAACTTTTACGCGTAAAACAACCGGTAATTTTGTGGTGTCTTTGGGAGCTGCGAATTGGTGGATGTTTCCCAGAACTGTTTCCCATGCAATGGTCGACGCAATGTAACGTGCTTTCCGGTAAGTTGAATGGTTGATTTTGTAGAAAGCTGTAAAATGCGGCATGATTGTAAGCTTGATAGAGTTGTGTATAGCATTTTGCATGGTTATTCTTGTATAACATACAGCTTTGGTTGCAGTGGTGCATCTGCAGCTTTGTGAGACTGTGAGACAATACTAAAGTGGCAAAATCAAGAGTAAAGCATTTTCATTTCCTTTCCTGGTTTCGTTAGTCAGTCAGTCTCTTCACTGTGACATTTACTTGCTTAATAATTCATATACGTCAAGAGCACCACACCAGCTCTACAGCATGTCTGCTTGGGGAATACAAGCAAAAAAAGGAGAAAAAAAATGCTTCATATTAGTCAGGCAGGAAGGAAGTGTGCAAGCAGATGATAGGTAGGAAGCTTCACGTTTACGGAATATCACATAATTCTTTGTTTGTTGGTTTGACTTGTGTCAGATATATCCTACTTAAATGAAGAGCATGTACTTTCCATTGTTAGCTTTTTACCGTTTTCCATGTAGACTTGAATGATTGCAAGAGAGCGAGTAGAGAGATGCGGGTGGCTGCCGCTACTGCGGTGGGGGTACAACAAGATGGGAAATGGTTCCATACAGTTGTTGTATCGTTCTATATAGTTAGTTTTGGTAATGATGATAATAGCCAAAAAGCTAGCAATGATCGTTACTTGGTTTGATCAAATATTAATTCACCAATTTTATGCCTTTTCGGATTTGTGTGGAAAACCCGTAAAGCTTTGTGTACAGAAGCATATAAAAGCAAACTGTATTTGTGTTGTTGGTTCTTTCGTTGTCGAATTTGAGTAGAAAAGCCATTTTCACCTTTGTTCGTAGAGCTAGAGCATTAACAGCATCCCTGTTTTGCTCATTTTGTAATGTTTATTTTTATTATTGTTATGAGCTATGAACTAAAGTCTGAATAAGCATTAGCCCCGTTTGCCGCCTGTGTGTGTGTGAAATTACTTGTGAGGAAAAAATTAATACAGCAGAACACAGACAAACCAAGAGAGAGACCATAATATCATCTTGTAGATCCAGTGCGAGATCCATATGCATAAAATGTATTCAGGCATGCACAAAATCCGTGTGTCGCAATGCAGAGAATAGCTATAGCTTTCCTTTAGTCCATTACTTTCTCTATTTCTCCGTTAAAGCTACTTTCTCTCTGTCTCGCCGCACCACCACCGCCACCGCTGCTCCCCACACATGCACATTGTACTCTTTCAACTCAGCAGAAATAAAAGCTGAATTGGCTCAGAACTCTCTTTCCAAGCTTGCCTAGCTCTCTCCTTTTTCGTTAATGCTTCTGCTGGCAAGCAGGAAGGGAAGAGGGAAGAATGGGAAAGGAAGGGTTGTGTGCTGCTGCTGAAAGCTTTCTCATGATCCTCCGGACTAAACCTTTTTAGACATCAGCAGCAGAGGCAGAAGCAGCACACTTGGTTCAGATTCAGATGACATGGGTACACACACACTCCAAATACAACAACCACTAGGCATATACTACTCGATTATTATACGAGATCTTGGTCTTTTCTAAACATTGTTGTAACATATTATATACAGTCTGTGGATATGCCTACAATGGGCCTTCTGAATGCGTGTGTGCTCACATGTTGTAAAAAAGACTCTCGACTTTAACTCTCAAACTCGACTGCTTGAACAAACGATAGTGGCAATGGTAATAATACAGTATCAATATCTGCCACTGCCGCTGCTGAACAATAATACAAACTGCCTATAGAATAAAGAAGTCAGAATCGGAAAATTCCAAAAACTTCCCATGAGGAAAGTATTAAAGTATTTTTGCATTCTTTGTGTGTGCATATAATGGGCTGAAGTAGCACCTCTTCAGTGGATAAAAGCACCGCATACTTCTTATATGCTCCTGCTGATACTCCTTTTGTGGCATAGCTAAATGCTGAAAAGCAGTCTAGAATCTAGACTCTAGATAGTACTAGGGTGGCTGGCTAATTCACGCAGTAATACAAAAGTATTTAGTGTATTATTCTGTCTGACTTCCGGTTCTTTGCAGTGTTTGCACTTTGTAAACTGGAGATTTTGTGCTTTTCATTACAGTTGTTATCCCACTAATAATCATAATACTTTGTCATTAATTAAATGAATAAGTGACAGTTGAAAAGGTACCTACGTTTATGAATGAGTACTGCTGCTCTATTATCTACATTGCTTCTACCAAATCATAGTAAAAGTATGGCACAACACGAATACGCGCTAAACACGATATATTTCTTCTCCCGAGAGATTCTTGATAGGAAAACTTGAAAAACCATGTAGTTACTTTAACTAGGCAACTATCATGCATTGTAACAGCAAACAATGACATTTGTAGTCATAGAGGTACTATGTAGTTACATTCTTAGGAGAGCAATGTGAGCTGAAAGTTGGCCGATAATAGTTTATAGCATATGATGGCGTAGTAATGAGCAAAATAACAATCAACCTTTTGATTTGTTTTGTGTATTCCCCGCAGTAGAGATACTTTCAACAATGTTACTACGGCACTGCTGTCATAACTTCTAATTTTCAGATTCTGTCGAGAATTTCTCAAAATTGCTTTCTTTCCGTCCGACCAAATATATACCAATATATACCAGAGATATATCTGGGTTTCACTTGGAAGTTTGTATGAACTAATATAAAAGTATTGACCCAACGAAAAAGATACTGTTAAAAATACACAGTGGCGAAAGCAGGTTTTAATTGAAGCAATGGAAATAAAGCATGTACACATAGGCGAAGAATTGTAAAGCGAGTGTAGTTTATTTTATGAATACAATGACGAAGAATGAGGATAGCGCGTGTTTTGGGAAACGACAGCATGCCATTCATTCATGTCTGAGAGAAGACTAGTAACTAGTCCTTTCACAATTTTGATCTACTGCAGCTGATGTTCCTTCGTGTTCCCGTCTTTTTGCTTTTATGAGCAAACGTATGACAGTAACAATCTAAACGGACGACTTGCGTGTGATGGGAAGAAAAAGGATTTCTAATATAATTTCTAAACTGATCCCACGAAAAAAAGGTTGATTCAACCAAGCTAACACTATTTTAGAGAAAAGGGATTTTTTTGTTATATTATCGTTATATTTGGACTCGTCGTGAACGTTAGCGTGGTAAATGTATATGTTTGTATTACACCTTTCACTAGGGTGAGTGCAAGTGAAGTAAACAAAACATTACCAAAAAAGATTATGCGTCTAATGGGCTGTTCTAGAAAGTTTATGACTTGCCTGAAATGTTCCCATCAACTAGCTAATTTCTTATGAAAAAAGTTTTGGTCTCAAGCCACAACTTGATTGTTTTTCACGTTTTTTTATTATGTACATTACGCGCATATAAAAATTCCCGATTCCACTGAATGCAATTAGCAGTACTAGTAAATATATACCCATTAATTTATGCCTCTAAAGTGGGAATATACGTGCTCGGGCTAAAATTAAAGTCATAAAGAGTTAAGTAGAATAGAAGCGGAGTTGATCTTTAGAGCTGCTACCTGTAAGAAAATACACAGAGAATCTGAATTGCATAAGCTATTGGTGCATGGTCTAGGTTTTATGAGATCTAATAAATTATTTTTGAAATTTTATTAGTTGTTTTCTAGCACTCAGAGTCCAATCGGTTGGCTCTATTAAATTTTATACGATGTGCTAACAAACGCCAAAAGAGAGATAGCGGAGTTGCGCATATTTCATACTTGCGATTTGTATGACGTAACCACTAATTACAAAACGGTACAAAAAGGTATATTGAGAAGTACCAAGAAGCTTTCGCTCGTCTCTCATGATTTTCCGCCCACTCTAACTATCAATTTTGATACCAAGAAATTTAGCAATTAGTATGACAATAATTATTATTCAATGTTTTTATAAAGTTATATCGACTGATTCAATAATATTTTAGCTTATCTGCTCTCAATGTGCTTAAAATAAAAGTCAATCTGGTCAATGTATATGATTCACTCTGTACAAGACTTCGTTAAATTTAACTGCAAATTCCAAGGTGCATACATTTAGGACATAATTTTACGGTGGATGCCAAATCAGATCAGTCAAGCGTATCGTGCTTGCTACACTGGGAGATGATGAATGGTCTTGATGACTTGGTGACTCACCTCACTATGTTCTAGAGTAAAAATTTGCATGTGACACTGTTTCCTTCAGAAATATAAGTTAACGATGTTTGATTTTTGAGGAAAAAACAAGATTCAGAACCTTTTCATGATGATAGTTATCATGGTCGTGGTGTCGGTTTTAGCGGACCGGGCTTAAATACAAAATTTTGATGTAGTTGCTAGCAGATGGTTTAAAGGGAAGCGTTGCATAAATAAACTCTTGCCATCATTTTTATCATCATGTTGCACCTACCTACATATCTTCGTCAACTAACAAACTCAAAATTCATCTTGCTTTTTTCTTGTTCGTTTCTTGTGCTAGACTACAACAAACCAAATCATTCTTATAGCCTCTGGTATACTTATACTACATGGTTGCACTGCAAAGGGCGGATTGGGGTTGACGTTGAACCATAAAAAAGTGGAAAGATTAAAGCGAGATATGCCCCAATAGTAAACCAAAACCGGAGAGTGTAGGTGTATTGAGACTGCCAGCACCATCAACATCGTCATCATTATCTTGAACATCAACAAATAATGTGAACGTCTTCAGCAGCACTGTTGTACGAAAGTAGTACATAATATGCATGTTAAACCTTTTGGGAAACTTTCGCTGTCTAAACCAGCAGCGTAATTTTAAATGCATAAAAATGCCTCATTACTCTCGGTGAATTAATTTTTAAGATGTACCTTTATTTTTGCTTGCTTTTAGAAAATGCTTCATCAAATAATCTTTTTATTAGTGTTCGACAGGTTGTGGTGCCTTACAAAATCATATCGCGCTTCTGTCCCTTTTTGCAATCAGGTGTATATATCCTTGCATCAATGTTCATGCAAAAGGTCTGCAGTATAAAATTCCCACTTGGCTTCAAGTCATTTTAGCATTTACCTCAGGAAGTATCCGTCACTGACGAGGTCTGCGCTTTGTCGTTGATGAAGTTCTGATGATGCTCATTGTACGTTATCATAATATTGTCCATTTAGACAATTTGAACAAATAACTGATTTTCAGCGGAATATAATGATAATGATGTTCCCCCAATAAAACATAGAGCTGCATCTATACACAATACTATCCTCGATGTTCGGTAGTAAAAATATTATGCCTAACTCATCAGAATAAAGCATGCAGTCTTTCAGTTACCAAATTGAGGAACCATATTAGGAAAGACTTGCTATAGTAGTTAGTGTAGGGCCGTTGCAGATTAAGAGTCGACAAAATTATCGCCAATATGTATATTTCTCGAGCATGAGTATAATTTTTGTTGAGAGCATAAAATAAAATACATAAAATGCATGAAATACGCTTCATAGTTGAAATGGTCAGATTGCTTAACAATCGTACCGATAGAATTCATGGTTGATGAAATACTTATCATTGCCAATATCCACTATTCTACAGCTTTTAAATATGAAAGCTTTTTAAATAGTTTTTAATGTTTGTCTTTATTTTATGTTAACTTTAATTTATTCCATAAGATATTGTGTATAAATAAATATTTTATTTTATTTATTTTATTTTAGGAATTAAATTGATACCTGCATTTAAAGTATGATTGGATTGCCAGGATTACCTGTCATAGTTGATAACAGGCTTTTTACACATTTCTATTAGATGATATGACACGAGTAAGAGTACTATAGAATCTACCAGTGTAATTCTAGTTTCATGTTACCCTGTTCTATAGAATTTTAGAATGTACCTATTTGAAGTTGTACAACCTAAAAACGCAGCCCTCAAAGGGAAAATACAGTTGAAAGCACGAAAGCCTACTGATCTTTGACCTCACTTATGATGTTTTTATCTTTCTTTAAGTCTTTATCAAGGTTTCATTGCATAAAAGTAAATGAAACATCTAATTTAATCTAAGTTGGAATTAAGTGAAAATTAAGTATAAATTCTAACAAATAAACACGTACGAACCTTTGGTTAACACATAAACATTTACAAAATAAACGTATCCGCATTCATAGAAATCTCTTTTGTATTTTGAATTCACGCACACTAATGTTAAATAAGCGATGTAACATCCCTTTTCCATCTTTTGTACGTCCATTTTACTCTTCTTTAGACAAATTCCTTTTAAAATGGGAAAAAGAAAGTAAGCTTATTTTAAACAGCAAAGTAAATGTGTGTGTTGTTTACTTGAATCTATATTTTGAACTATATTTTGCTTTCAACATTTAGTACATGATTTGGTTTTGTTGACTATATATTGGTTACGATATTTATATAAACCATTTATTATAGAGCACATTGTATAACAAACAACTACTGCACTGCCTTATTCGTATTTGGTAAGATATGGCGTTGGTGGTAGTGGTGTTGATTTTGCACCATATTTTGTACACAAGACCATCGTCAACCAACGCCACTACATACAAGGTATTATCCACGTTTACGAACTGTTACTATGATAGAAACGTACAAGATTTTACGTGCCACTTACCATATTAAGTAAATTCACTTTTGTATGAGTTTAGTCTGGTTTCATTCTTGTGTGTCTATTTCAAGTAGATTTTTTGTACATTAAACCTTGGTTGTAGTTGCTGCTACTTCTCTGCAGTGAAGTCGTTGTTCTCTTTTTCAAAGAATAAACAAAAATATCTTTTCCTTCTCTTTTTCGGATTTTGCTCTCCTTCTTCCATTTCCTTTTTCTTAAGAAAAACGTTAGCCGACTTGAGCAGGGGAGCAGGGAAAATCTACCAGAGCATCAAATCATTATGGAATTTTATTTTAGCGAGAAAGGCAAATGACGTTACGGTGGTAGTGTGGTCGTGTGTAGTATAATAATACACACACCAGTGTAGCAAAACAAGCGAGAAACTAGAGTAAAAGCAGTAAGGGAGAATAATACAGTAAAGTCGATAAGGCTGCTGGTTTATAACGTAGTACTCGGTTTTTACTACGTTGATCTCCACTTGGCATCTAATATTCATGTATTAAAATGACAAAAAAGGCGAAATGTTCAAGGCATACATATGGGAACAGTTTTCTTGCACTAATGATTTTCAAAAGTTCATCTTGTTATTACGGTTCAAAAACGGATGAGGACGACCAAAAAGGAAGAGCTAAATGTACGCATCATCCAATAATATAAAAATGTGTGTGTAGCTGCATACAAGCTAAAGAAAGTTTTTACAACACGTGAAGGTGTTTAGAATGTATGATAATAGACCTTACTCCTGAAAATCTTATTATAATAATAATCTTTTGCTGCTTTAACGCCTATCTATAGTGCATAGAGTATATGTGCAATAGTTTAGTGTATCATATTGCCTGGCATTCAACTTACATACGTGTTTTTCTAATCGCAAAAAATCTCAGAATTCAATACTTTTTGTACAAAAAGCAGAACTAGTTCAGTTTACCCTCTCCTGAATTCATATAATATACTCATTCCTTTACATACATGCCGTAAAATACGAATTTCCCAAAGATAGAAATGCGAATATTTTATGATGGATATTATGTAGCAAATTTGTATTTCCCCTCCTTGAAATAAAATGCCTACATATTTCGGAGCTCCAGTTTTCATCTTATGTCAATAGACTCGTGTGTGTCTTATGTACATACCGACACGGGAGGCATAAATATGCTTCAAGTTTGGAATGGAAGGAATATGTCATTCATATTATTACCCGGTTTGTTATCTCCTATCCACTTTCAAGCGCATCCTATCACTTTTTGTTATAATGGTAATGTGATGATGCACAGTTTTCGTGAGTTTGTTCTTGTAAGAAAAGAATGGGGCGAGGGAGAATGGAAGACGGGTAAGGGAGCATGAACGACAAGTATTCATATTTCTTTTTCTTTTCATGTCCGATTTTAGTTATACCCTGTTCTTTTCTCATTCCCACACTGCGTCTTCTTGATCATGACGTACATACTCATTTTGGTATCCTACGCTGGAAAAGCAAGCATGCAGAAGAACAACAATGCCAAATTCAGAAAGTCAGCTGCAGCCCCAACACCACAAACACCAGCAGTGGAGGATGAGCCAGAGAAAAACGAGAGAAAAAAAGTGAACACATTTATCCAAAGTGATTAATATTTGATGGACGACTTTCTATGCATTTTTCATTTTTAGTCTTCAATTCTTTTATCTCCAATTTCACCTCCCGTTGATACTGTACTATGTTGGCCTTTCTCCATTTCTCCCACTTTCCCCACAAACAAATTTCATTTTCCCTTTCTTCATTTTATGCTCCTTTCCGTTCTTACTGATATTATATTTGAAGAAATCTGAGAAAGTGGATAGAATGAGCGTAAGATTGTACTCATATCATTCATATTTTGTGTAAACGTAAACAAATGTAATTTATACGTAGCATAAACACATATACTATGTATTTCACTTGCGATTTCTTATTTTTGAAATGGTTGTACTGTACAGTCTTTTACTAGCACTGCAGTGATATTAGCTGGTTTAATACTTCTGACAGAATCATAGCTAAAGAAACGAAAGGAAAAGATGAGTAAATATTCAGTATTGTTTGGCATATTATTATAAGGTCACATCACATTGCACCGAAACGGAGTCCAATAAATATGACATTGCTATTCGTGTACCATTGCATTCAGTACATTAACTAAAATGGTATGCTTTATATATTGCCTTCAATATGAATCTTATTACTATTATTATTATTGCGGCCTTTATTACTTTTCCTTTCTGCAGATGTGACTTTATTTTTATATGCTATCAATGGAGCGCGGCGAATGGATGGTAGAAATAACTGGGAAACATCACTCAAGTGTGTATATATTGTAGTGGTAATGTGTTCACTGTAGAGAAGAAAACATGAGATTTACAACTGACTTGAGGGAAATGGGTTTTAAAACAAATGGAATAATGAATCAAGACAAAGTCAGGCAGTAAATGGTAGCTCCAAACTCTTGAATGAACAAAACTTTTTGTCAGGCTTCGCTCTAGCGGAAGCTGACGTTGTTTCTTTAAAGTATTGCCTGTATGTATAAGTTTTACCTTCAAACTGCAGCAGCAAAGTTTCTGCCAAAAACGTCAAAAAGAAAGAGGCGTTTTTACTAACAATGCAGAGGAGACTGCGTAAAACTTTAAAGTTAATGCATTACACAAACTACATCTTTCAAATAGATTACATTGTATTAGGGCAGCAATTGTTGTATTTTACCGTTTCATTTAATCTTATGTGTTGTCCGTCCGTATATTTCACTTTTTACAACTGTATAGTTATATATTGATATTAGCATAAACTGGCTACAGGCATATAATATACATTTAAAACGTACCGCGCTGGCATTGTAGGTAGAATTTTACTGTCTTATAGGTAGTAAAAATATAGCACTAGCCCATTCAAAATTACAAAGTTGAATGGAGTACAAAAATGAAGAGAAATGAAAAGTTTTTTGAAATATTTCTTGACCTGGTTATTCCCTATTATTTCGCAGCTGGGTACACTACTCCTTTACTTCTCATATTTACGCCTCTAATGAATTATGCCTGATTTTTTAAATATTTAATGCCCAATAAAACTTTCATAGGTTGAGGCAGTTGGCCCAAGTTTTTCTTGCATTTACCATGTTTCTTCTCATAGTGATGAGATTCTTGACTGGTTCAGTCCCATCCTACACTCCACACTGCATCTCCTTCTTAACTGAATGCGCTGATCGCTGCGGGCCTTGGGAAGGAAATAGTTTTCTGAAAATAGATGGATGATGAAAACATGTTACACCTTCTTTTCTATTTTTCCGTTCTCATGTTTCCCTTTGTCCCGACAAAGTGAACAACATGCCTGAGATATGCTTCGTATTAATCAACTACGCATATCAACCGGATTCTGACAATATATATGTGTGTAGTCTAGATTCTAGATACCTTCTGTGCAGCTGAATATATATGATATATCTACATACATAAAATATGAAGTGTGGAAATGAGGTAGGAGAAAACAAAGTATTTCCGCCAACTGGAAAAAATATTCTGGAATGATTGTGTTTTATCTTTTTCTTCATGTAATTTACTATATGTGGTTGAGTTAGTCAATGCAGTATTAGAACCGAGTAATCGGGAATGGGTTTGCTTTTCTTGGTTATATCTGTGTTTTGTTCGATTTCATCTTTATCTTTATACGAAAATTGAATCACATTTCTGCTGCAGAGGAGAGTAAAAACTATTCATGTTTGTTAGGGTAGCATTATATATTTGCTATCCGAGACAATGACGGTAGATGTGAGCGAACACGATTGTATTGTACTGCCCAATGTCGAAACAGTGTGGCTTTACGTAAAAGCAGTGAAAACAATACGCAGCGATTTTGGTGTTCATTCGTAATAAAGGCACTATGCGGATTTGTACAAAAGAAAAAACCACAAAGTGGTTTATATTCTTCCAACAGGAAGGACGCATATAGAGTTGCAAGTAAAGAAAGAGAAAGAAATACACAATTGGAACAAGAGAAATGAAAAAACGAACAGTGAGGGAGAAAAAATTGGCATTGCTTTCCACGCGCTCTATCCCATTCTCTCTTTTGTCACTTTGTATCGTATCACTCCATCCCTTATCGTCTTATCTTATTTCTTCCATCGTGTCCTCTAGGAATCCTATTGTTTCTCCTAAACTGTAAAGGTCTTAAGCTTTGGCTTTGGCACAGAAAAAGACTTGGTTAAGACTGAATATTTCATTGAATACTTCAAATTGTGTGCTTATACATGATGAGATGGGATTGGCTGCAAGCCTGGTGTAGTAGCTTTCGTCGTGAGAGAAAATCTTGCCGTAATACGGATAATATATGTAGAGCAGAAGTGAGTTAGTCAGAAGAATCTGGCAATCTCTTGCAAACAGTTTTATTGTATATACTGTTACATAACATTAGATTATATTACTTTTCTCCAGCCATCACCAACACTAGTACCACGAAACCATTGTCATTTTAGTTGGTTGCTGCATATGGCGAGTTTTAAGGGATGACTCCTGTGTACTAGCGACGCTCATTGTTCGTTGTCACTTAATATTTATTATTACGTTCGTTATGTATGTATGAGTGAAATTAATACATGCGCGACTAAATGGCGAACCTACCTAGATAGAAGTACCATTGCATGAAATTTACTTCAGCACAGTAACGACTGTTTCCATAATGTGTTCCGCTCTTCCATGAGTGATTTTGGCGTAATGAACTGTGCAAAGGGACATATACACATTGTAATTTCCTTTCTGACAATTGCTTATGGTTTTTAAGGTTTAGTCAAAGGAAAGCGCGTAATCTTCTTTTAAGCCTCAGCTCTGGACTCGTTACCAAAATTCTACATCAACGGAGCGGACCAAAAAAAATGAGAGGAGTTAGTGTGTTTTACACATACATATTTCGTGTCATTGTGTGTAATTTACTGTGCATTTTATATATAACAATAACAAAACACTCTTCAGAAAGCAGAACAATATAAAATATTATACGCCATTCATAAGTCTGTAAATGGTAAATATTATAGCAAATGTGAGTGAGCACGAGCATCTTTTAATGTTTGCGTTTTCATTTTTTATTACACCGGAATATCTTCTTACTCCCTTACAATCTTTTTTCTCTCACACAAGCTTTTACAAATCCTCCTTTGTGAGACATGCAGTAGTAGTTCCGTTGCAATCAGAGAGACAACGCTTTCTTTTTGTGCAGGGAAAAACAGCAGTAAGCACAGAGAAAGAAAAACATACAAAGGGATAACAAACAGGCAGCGAAAGGGATCACAGGAGAGGAGAAACAAATCAGAGGAGTTAATCTAAGCGGAATCTCAGGAGTACACTGGCAATGTAGTTCCTGCGTATTGTAAAGTCCACCGGCATGGCATTACAATGACGATGATGGTGATGATGATGATGGCATGCTGCATCACACAACAGACCATATATAGCAATAATGACTGTGCCCACGCGATGAGCATTGGGAAATGGGAACAATGCTATGCACGTACTGGTACTTAATATTGATCTCTGGCAGTGGTGGTAGTGGCCCGGCGTTCTAGTAGTTGGTGCTGTTGATGATGACCGTGATAGTATATTTTGTACATGAAACGATAGTTATGGTACCGGCCAAATAAAAAAAATACTCGCACATGTTATTATGACGACCCCCAGACAGCCGCAATCCAATGATCTAAATTCTCAAAAAAAGTATTAAAAAGTTTTCACTTCTTTCCTCTTTTTCCCTGTTTTTTCCTCTCTGACTGCCCCAGAATATCTTTAACTTTTCTAGTTGAAGGAACTATCTAAGCTGCAGAGTATATAAGTACTTCTGTTGCCGCGACACCACCTCACTTGAACTTTCAAGTGTGAAGTTGAGCTCAGCCATCACCATGATGATGATGACGATGAGAGGAGAGCAAAAACTTTTTAGAAACAAATTCTCAGTGTGTGCCTATATATTTCGGCTTTTGTCTTTTCTGGATCCGAAGCAGATATCTGATGATGACGATACTGTGAAACCGAAAAAAGAAAATAAAAGTGGAAAATGCCAAAGTTGGAAATATTCTCGCACCGCACATACTTATTGAGTGACTCACAAAACGATTGACTGCCGTGTGGAATGCAGTTTGAGTCCTTTTATCATGCGTGCATTTGCTTGTAAAGAGAATCGTTCTGGGTTTTATGTGGTTTGTCGAGCACATGACAATTTCATACACTTGCTCAGTATCAGTTAGATCAGGTGGAATAAGTATGGAGGAAAAAAGTAGTTTTTTTTTTGCAAAGAACTTTGGAAATGATAACGAGATTGATTATACAGCTAGATAAAGTTTTCTTAAGGGAATGATTTGGTAAACAAGGTTTATTGCGTACGACCATAGTAGGATTTGTAGAATGTAATTTTAGAAATAAAAATGGTTCGTTTGTCAAAATCCTTCTCAGCTAAGCCTATAATGCGCAAACCTCAAAGACAGTGCTATTTTACCCTCTTTTCTCATACAATTTGGCTGCTGGTAATAAAATACCGATGCACTAGTGGGCATCAAAAAGATGTATGGAATCTTGAAACCCGCTTTAACTCATAGCTTCAGCAAAACCGTAATACCTAGGGTTGTTCGTACAAGACAGATATACACTCAGGTTGATGGTGTTTCTCCCAAGTGCTCCATAATATCTAACACGGTGCCTGTGAATTCATCCAGAATTGGCTTTTAAAGTAGATTCTTACTAGAATGGACTTAAATTGCAACCCGAAAAGCATTTTTCAATGGATGCGCAATAATACAAATGAATTCATGTTTTAATGGAAAAGCCAATAATGTACGGGCAGTGCTGTGCAAGTCTCCAGAGGTTGAGTTTTATCAGTTACCTATATGCAAAGATGCATGCAGGTTTCCTAATAAAAAGTAATATTGATAGTTTCAATTTGTTGTTGAACAATTTTTATTTGATGCTCCTACGACGTTGTGTACGTATGGTGTTTTAGAGTACAGCTATTTTCCTCTCGTATTTATGTGAGCATGAATAGATGATCCCCTTGACAAGAACAAGAATTCACTTGACTCACTGTGTATTTATCAACGTTATTCAGATAATCTATTCTCCAACTCTGTATCTGTACAAGAGTAATGGTGTATCATTGTTATTGTTCGACTTTGTGTATTTATATCTCTGCATATTACTTAAGTCAAAGTCAGAGAAAGAAGAAAAAAGTCACAAGAAGAAAAAGTAAAGTACTTTGCCAGTTTTTTGCTAATCTTATTCTCCAACATATCTAGCAGCACTACAGCTAAACTGCAGTAGTTTGAGGAATATACATGTTCGAGAATGGATTGGAATAACTAACTAATGCTAATAACTTGTCTGGAAGAAGACTACACGAAAAGTTTAGAAAAGAGTTTATGTGGGGTTGGTTGTTCTCTGTTTGGCTGTGTGGTATGGTATACCATATAAAAAGCACAAACAAACACGATTGAATTGCTTGGCATGGATGGCAAAGGCATCTTCTCCTTGTCTTTTCTCCTTTACAGTTCAGTTTATAAAATACATAATAATATTGTTTTTTACTTTAGACTATGCTGTAACATTACGTGTAAATGCACCAAGAACGAATGTTGCTTGAATAGTGATAGCCCATGATCACGATGAACATCCAACGTAAATGCATGAATACATACGCATCTGCCTATATGATAATGATGTAGCTGGTGCTGTTATATCGAATATATTTCTATTACTCATTGAACCTATATCCTGTTTTTAAAAATCTAATGCATATACTTTTTAGTCGACAACGACTTACTCAGCAACTGATTGAGAATACGATCTTAACAACAGCATTACACATGCAATCATGATAGCATTATGTTTGGTGGTGAGTAAGACCGCGTGCACTGTGACTGTGTGCCTTCTCTTCGAAAATTATAAGAAAGTATATCAATGTGGAAGCAAGTAAAGGAGTGCTGCTGCTAGCTAGTAACATTCCTTTATTTTTCGGATGTATACATGTAGGATTGGCCATTCGACTTTTGAGATGCAGCTCTCGAAAAGTAAAATACTAGGAATGAAAGGAAGATTGTTGGCAACGAAAAGGACAAGACTTTTTTCTTACAAGGAGTTAACAGCAGTAAATGGTATAGAGTAGGCGAGCAGTTCTCTCTCAGGTTTGCCTCACTTTGTACATGTCACAAACATAGGCGGTAAATGCCTTTATACTAACTACTCAACTCACGATCTAAATACTAAATGCTAGATGTAGCATACAATGCCTGTCGTATAAAAATAAGAGAATGTGTGTACATACATATTTATGTATCAGTAATGCCTGTTATTATTACTATTCTATTCAAATATATTCAGTTGGTGGCGATGTATACGTGTGCCTAATACGTATGACATTACCAAGATATTGAATGGGTCCTTTTTGAAAAAGATGATCACGATGATGATAATGATCATTCTTGCCGTAGAGGTAGTTGCGGAATTGCGTTGCTGTTGATGGTGATGATGATGCTGTTTTGAAAATGGAAAGAAGAGGGTTCTTTGTAGCTCTGCACTTGCTGTCTGAGAAAGGGATGCGATATTTAAGATGAGAATATTGTTCATATAATATAAAGACAATTTTCGTGTAGGTTAGCCCAGCAGGTACGCGTATGAATATTATAAAGTTTGCAACTAGGTATATTTTCTATGCATGATTGCCTGCTTTTGTACTTACACTTAGGGACATGGGACAGAAGAGATATAGTAAAGATAGTGGTGTTGGATGTGGTGATAGAAGCTGATGATGTTTTTCTTGGTTTGTGTTCTTTCTTACACGGCTTTTTTGGTTACTTTGCTTGCTTACAAGTTAGAACTGGTATCTGGTGCCTACTCTAAGCCTACTACTCTGATAGCTTGGTCGCTAACTATTTTGGATCATGATGATTTTGATGGTCTTGTGTGTGTTGCAGATGCAGAGGCTCACCAGTTTGGATCTCTCCCTCAAAGGGTGAGCGTGTAACATCGAGACCCACTCACTCAACTCTCAACATACTACTTACACATTACTAGTAATACTACTTCTACTACCAACCAACTACTTTTGTATAACTACTTCTCCTCTGCAACTAGGACTACTTACTCCTTTTTGCTGACTGAATCTCAGCAACGGCAGCTTCAGCTCTTGGTTCTCATTCTTGAAGACGTTTTGGGAACAAGTGACTCCTGATCATCTCCTCAGTGTCGTCCTCCTCGTCTGCTATCTAACTTTTAACAGTATTTCTCTGCGGTGACGTACGGGCAGCCAAGAGCAAAACAGCAAGAGAAGCACCATCAGAAAGAAGACCAAAGTCAGTC
Organism: Entomobrya proxima; assembly: GCA_029691765.1. NCBI lineage: Eukaryota > Metazoa > Arthropoda > Collembola > Entomobryomorpha > Entomobryidae > Entomobrya > Entomobrya proxima. Next base: position 16,072,259 of record CM056168.1, read on the forward strand.
AGTCAGCAGAAGAGGCGAAAACTATTTTGTTGTAGCGTACCACGAGTTTTCATATGTGCCACTGCTACAAGGGATAACCAACAGCACATGAACGACACACACATTTTGGCAGTGCAGCAGTAACTAATACAATTTCTGTCGTCTGCGCCTACAAGAGAAATTTTTTGTCTCTAAGATTTTCAACTTTTGCTGGGTGCACACACACTGCATTATAATAACTGCGTACCACTTTACTTTTCCGCAACTAGTACAACCGCTGCACCAGGAGCAGCAGCAGCAACGGCAAGCAACTAAAGTAGTTATTTGTTATCATCATAATCATTCTTTGTTATTATTTTTATTACTGTGTTCGTTCCTCCAGAGAGAGTGCCTTATAATCTCATTACCAGTAATAATAATCATAAAGCTAGCAGGAGAGGAGACAAAAAAGAAGAAATATTGTCTAATCAGCTAATTCGTTACTACCATTCGGGAATAAAATCACAATCATCGTAATATAATATACATTGTCTACTCACAAAAGTAAATCCTACCAAAATCATTTTGTTTGTTCGGAAACTGACAAAAGAAAGTCGCCAACATTGAGGGAATTACAGCAATTAGCGATTTCTACAGAAGTCACCGGGAAAACAATAACAACAACGCTTTGCTAGCCCCCACTACCACCACAACAAGCAGCAACATTAATATCATCAACAACAAAATATTTTCCCTTTTCCCGTCGTCACCATCAAATGTGCCAAAGAAAATGAAAATGAGTGACGGACTCGGTGTGACTTCTGTAACAATTGTCACCAGTCCGTCTGTGGTCGCTCCAACCACAATGAACAGTCTTAATAGTGCCAGTGTTACAACTCTTCCCAATATCTCGACCACCACGAATAATCACATCAACTCGTCGAGTTCCCCTTGTGCCAACAATCATACCAGCACGCAAAATTTAGCAGACTACCTCGCACAACTCATCAAGGACAAGAAACAGCTCGCTATTTTCCCGAATCTCTTTATCCACGTGGAAAGAATACTCGATGAAGGTAAGCAGAGATAAAAACAACCGACTGTTCCGCTCATTGTTCACCCATAAAAATGTATAATGCTCACATAAAAGTGGCATCCTGTAAATGTGTTCTCTTTGCACGTTGTGTTGTCCGCCTGCACTCTCCTAGAGTCGTATAAGAAAGCAGCGTAGTAACATTCCTCATGTGCTACCTGGCTTACTCCGTACAAACAGAACTGCCTACATCGCGTCTAGCTAGGAATTCTCCACTAGAAGTGCATAATATCCTCATGCAAACACATATATAAACGTCAAGTGGAACCACTTTCCCGGCCTTTGCTTTCCTTTTGCCATTTTTGCCAGGCAAGGTTTTCGACAGTAATGGGTTTGAACCTTGCTCAGAAATAGTGCAGTTTTAGAGACTTTAGTCAGAGTTGGAGCAAAAATGTTTCAATCGTCTCGAACGATAATGAAAAAATATTCGTCTTTCACAGCATCCTTTTTGAAATCTACATTAAATGGCGCATATTAGATTTCAAGTTGGTTGGTACGTTCTAGTTTATTAGCTTCACATCTCATATAGATTACCTGTCATCCTTTTATGGCAGCCAGAATAACTCATTCTATCGTTGCTGACAGGCATTTCATACACAATGGCCACAGATTATGGATTATGGGAGCAGCAGATCACTATAAAAAGTCAGCGTCATCGTCATCAGTAAATTCGCCATATAATATGTAGGCATGTCTGTTCGACAGTACTATAGGTCCTCACGGTTCACTGTAAATAGCATTTGTGATATTTCAATGCAAGTTTACAAATGAAAAGCAACACTAGAAACAGCGTGGCATACTGATTCACTTTTTGCATCCAACCACAGAAAAATCAGCCAAGGGCAACGTTTTCTCCGTTATATGAGGATAAATTATTTTCTTCTTCTTGACAAAGATGATGATTATGCCTATACTTTACTACTATTCTTCCTTTACGTTAGGATAAATTTCCGTAGGCCAAATATTTCGCTTCACCCGGTTTATTATTTTTTCAACATTTCTTGTCTCCTTTACACCTCAAGCGGCATTGACAGAAGTGTGTCCATTTATACTAAGCATTGGAGCAATATTGACTAAATTGTGTGAACTAGCGTATTTTTCTTTTGGCCAAGAGACCAGCTACGCAGATGAAGTTTTTAGTGTAGGCACAACTGACAAGTTAAGCTTGTGGCTGACAACGGCTAGTTCAATAGAGAGAGAGAAGGAGTACAGATGAATGGATAATCCATAAAATGTACATGTTTCAACATGCTATGTAGAGTAATGTTGGGATAATGACCATATAGTTTTGTAACATATTAGCCATCACACATCGTAATCATTGACGACCTATGTAGTGTCAATGTAGCGCTGTTAGAGAGAATTTTTTTTGACATTTTTGCCATGTTGGAATGAAAAGAATGCTATAGAAGGGGAACTCGAAAAACACCACATTAAACTGTTTTCAGGCATGTCACTTCGCCCCGGACAACTTGGTATAGGTACTTATACACAAGAGCTGGTAAGAAGGCTTACCGTCAGGAAGAAGTTAACGTGTCGTTTTTGATAAGAATTGAGTATTATGATATCGGAAAGAATGTGGAATTTATAATGTAATATCGTGAAGAGAACCGTGTAATGATAGAGTGCCAAACTGCCAAACATGCGTTACGTCTGACATGCAACCGTGCTTGCATTGCAAACCTATATCGATAGGTTTTTTCTTCGATGTAAGCATGCAAGTATCCCTGTATCACACACCATCACAAGTTCTAACATTTATCAACAACCATCGTCGCATCTAGTGTCTCAAAAATAGCAGTTGCTTCTACAGTTGCATTTGAATAATGTTAATGCAAAAGACGGCATACGCAGAGATAGTATAATAGTTGAAAAAAAGTATCAAAGTGAAACTTTTTATCGTGATTTGAAAGATTCTCAGGGTTGGGGCTCTTTCATAGATATTTATTATGCTAGCTAGATGATATGAACATGTTGAAAAAAGATATAATGTTATTTTTTATGGGGATGAGGAAGAAGCTTGCTGATCTTCTTGCTGGTAGCGTTCCTTCCCTTACTCCGTGCGTCCTAACTTCAAGCGAATGCTTGCTAAAACCACCGTTGATATCACATCAGCTTCATCACTGCTATTAGAGGATTATTACATTACCATTATGTGGGAAAGAAGGTGGCTCATCGTTCTTCTTATAACGATCATGATAACTCCTTCCTTCTGGTTTGCTGAACTCTGAAAAACCCTTGTTAGAAAATAGATTTTTTGAGTTGGACTATGCACCAATTTTTTCTTGAATACATCAGGTTTCACATCCACATCTTCGTCTTTATGAGGTAATGATGCTCATCGCAGTGATGATACTTGACTTGCTTTATTGGATACTTAAAAAGGTGCATAGACGCGAGGTGGTAGTGGAATTCATTTTTTGTTTGCAAAAAGGATATAAGCATAATATTATCTTATCTCCATCTTCACATCTGATTGCTACTGACTGCCACTACTATCGTCATTGTTTAAAAATGATTACGTTTTAGATTTGAAGGCAGCCTCATTTTCTGAGTTACATCACATTTACATTAAAGTTAAGATTCTACAAACTATGCAGCTAGCTAAGCCAAATAATGCAATAAGTTGTAAAAGTTTTGATAATTGATAGTTAGAACGCTATGATTATTGGCACATTTTAATGCTCTGCTAAATGTAATTAATGTGTAATTTTAAAAATATTTAATAGCCAGAAAAACACGAAATGTGTTTTATTTATATTTTACTTTCTTGCTGTGTGCATTACAATGAAGATCCTTCAAAACAATTTTCCATTTTGTATCTATTTCATGTCGGTATGTCAAGCCAAATGAAGGGGCACAGCAAGAGGAAAACAAATATGCACAAAGATAAAAGCCACACTATTAGAGTAACTGCTAAGGAATTTGGCAACTCACTCGATACTCCTCACGACAATTATTATCATTATCACAAGAAAAGAGAAGAGGGGAAGACACAGCCATAACTTTACTCCTCACACACTTGTAGTTTTTATCTTATTCAAATTTTTAATAAGTGAAGATCTCCATAAAACAAAATGCAACTCACTCTGACAAACTAAACCTAAGGTCAGTTTATATAGCACACAACAAAAGTTCACAAATCTATTCATACGAAAGCCGCTAAACCTACAATCATGTCATTTTTTCGTCAAGCAGTAATGTGCTAGTAAGGAGAAGGTATTCATGAATAATAAATTTGTGTTGGATAATTTATTTCCATCTGCCACCAGATACTAGCCTACCAACTATCACGTTGTTATTATTACATATTATCATCATTATTATTATCAGAAGCATAATATCTTCTTAAAAGCATTTTTACTATTATTCCATGCCAGTCCTAGCTTTTCAAAACTTATGATGACCAATATATTATGAGATTTTGAAGATAAGCGAACAAATGTTACACTGTAGCATATATAATGAGTATTGGAAAGGCAGGCAAGGAAATAGATTATTTTTCTCTGCTACTCTGTATGAGTTGTTGCGTCTCCCTCCTCCCTACACATTTTAGCGAACGCGCTGTTTTGTAATATTATCATAATCATCCTCCGCGCACGTCCTCCTATCTGTATATCGTAAAAACTACACAATTTCTTGTTTATGCATTTAATAATTTTATATAAGTAGCTACTGTGGTGTTTTTTGACCCTCTCTAGCAAGCCAAGTAACAGCTCATCTTTCGTAAATTCATTATCACATTTGATTTGGTCCACAGACCATGACATCAGTGACTTCACGCGTTTCTACCATACCACAAGGAACAGCAGCGACAGCGCGATTGAGTGGCTGAACTGTGGTAGTCGGCAGTAGCTAAAAAACTAAAAATCTATATGCAATAATATTATGCAGGAAATTATTCCTGCAATCTGCGACTCTAGTAGTAAAATCCGATCAGATAAAAGGCGAAAATATAGCATAAGAATCATCATGCTAGAAGATATTTTTAAAAAAATATGCATGTGAGTTAGACACATGCAACTTTTTGAATTCTTAAATTGAATGGGGATAAACGTGTTGTGATATATTGAATGGTTTGGTACCGCTAATCACAATGTACAAGTCCCATGTTTTAACTTTCCATATTGCTCATCTTCTTCTAGAATTCAGCAACGAAGAGGGAGAGGAAGTAATAAAAAATGGATGCATACATTTTGCATTATTACAATCCAGAGGACAGAGAAGGTTGGAATCTCTGTTGCGTTCTGAAGTTATCATAACAGCTGAAAAGTAAATAAGTTACATCGTACCCCAACTTTGACTAGGCCAGGAAAAAAATTCATTTCAACTTGCAACATAACACCTACACTTTCTGGTGGCGAACCTTGTAGTTTGTATTTTTTGTATTTCAGCATGCAACTAAAATGAATAAAGCAAAGGCAAATACTGTACACCATGCTGCCACCATTATGGACATACTAGTATCATTATTGTTATTATGACTATGACATTAACAATATTTATGTAGCATCATCATCAGCATCGTCTCACCGCCCATGTTATTGTGCTGTGTACATGTAGTGCCTACGTCACCGTCATGGCATTTTATGAGATGTCTTATACCTGACAGCATTTGACAAATTATATAAGTTTAAAAAATAATACTATTCCATCAGGGCAGGTAAGCGGAAAGACAGTAGCTAAACTTCTAGAATGATATGCATGTTCAATAGCTGTGATGTGCAGATTGTATATAAATTCGTAGAGTCCACATTCAAATTTTTAGTGCTTCAATTTTGAATGAATAGTAGATCAGTTTCTATTGTTGGCATTCGGTGTGATTCGGCATGTGTTAATATTGAAGTAATTCACAATTCTAAGTTGCAAGAGTGTGGGAAGACTCGCAATAATAATAAACATGGTGTAACAAGTAATGATTCGATATTTCGATAAAATATATTTTCTAGCTAATAGCTATTGCCTGTGTATGACATGTTATCATGTCAGACCAGAGACCAGCATGCTGTTATTTTTCTCTGTTGTGATTAGGAGGTAGTTTCATTTAAAATTCGGTTGGCTCAGGAATATGGTTTGGTATGTTCTCAATTCTTATATTACATAACAGGTTATTTTATATAGCTTGTTCGTTTAGACCTTTTAAAAGAGAAGAGGGTTGACTACACTGCCCACTATGGAAGCGTGAATATTTTATTTGTTTTACTTATTGGTAGAAAATATATGCATAATATATTCCTGTACCTCGTTTGTAACTTTCAAGCATAATGTGTCTCAAAATTACTAGTGTTATTTACTGCGCAACGATGCAAAGTAATAAGTAATAATATGTATGCATCATAAACTGTATTATTTACCTTAAAGGGAATGCATATTCGAAAAGTATTATATCTTTGTGGTCTTTTGACCATTTCTCTAAAAGGAGACAAGTCAAAAAATATTGCCTTTCCTAAAGGTTTTGTTGTGCACCCGCCGACGAAAATCACTTGGCCGTGATAAAGGAAACTGTGCAAATGAAAACAATAAAATTGAAGTGGCACAAACAGAGTAAGTGCCACGGAACTGACACTCACATAAAATTCCTTTGCATCATGCTGGACAAAAAACGGTGATCCCGCACACTAATGGAGAAATCTATACAGAATGATGCAAAGTTGTTGTTTTCTACGGACTAGTAAGCAAAGCATATTATGTTGAGTGAGGGTAATGTTCTTGATTTTCTGGAGAAGTAAATAATGAAAAGCGTATCAACTTTTCATGGAGGATTGAACGGAACAGTTGTTGCACCGTGTAGTACCAAAGTATACACATAATATGCTTATTCTTTAGAAGATACGAAAGTATAGGAAAGTACGGCAGGGTTGATTTTGTTGAGCATAGACTAGTGTGTAGGTACCACCTTGACGGGAATGCCGGTACGTTCAGAATAGTCTGAGGATCTTCCTTCGTGTTAGATGGCTGGTTACACAGAACAAAAAAGTAAATAGGGGAGAGAGACAGAGGGAAGAAAAGAAGTTGTAAAAAGTATAAAAAGGAAAAGAGAAGAGCCTTTTTATGTACTTCCAGCCTCTTCTCCTGTTCCTTTGAAGTACACAGGTTTACAAAAAGGCTCGCTCACTCACAGATGACTGAATATGTTTATGCTACTCATATACTACTATTATTATTACATTCCCCTTTTATCCAATTGTTGAGGTTCAAGTTCACATCCCATGAAAAATATTCCTTTGCAGATCATGTGTCCTGCATGGAATAGTAGTCCGAGCCCTTATATGAGTACCGTACACATGTATATATAATAGCAAGAGTATATTGGCTTACGTCAAGTATTTTGTTCATGCACCTGATGTTAGTAATAATAATTTTAAAAGGGAATTTGTTTGTTACCTGTTCCCCCTCCCTTTCATCTTTGCCACATACTTTTATTTCATTACTCTTCCTCCTCATCTTACGTGTATTATGTTTACTTGGTTGTGATGTAAGAACGATAAAAAATAAGTTTGTGTTGGAAGGGAACAAGTGCATTCCTTCACTTCCTTTTATAACCATATTTGACTTTTACTTGCGGTAAATGTTGACTAAAAGATGTGGGAAACTGCTTTTATCAAAACACCAAGAGTAATGGTTGTAATATAAGAATAAAGTTAGCTAGTTTCGTTTATTTATCAGCACACAATCATAAAGGGCAGCATAGAGCAAAATGTCAGGCAGTCTATCAGTTCTATCCTATCGAGTTCATTTTACATGTCTTTGGAATGCAGTTTTTTCATAACATGCACCAGCATAATATCTTATTTACTTGTGCTTTTGTAGGAATTGGTCTTTACAATTCCAAGTAAAAGTAGTGTGCAAACTCTTAGGATGAAGTCTTGGTTTAAGATAGAGAACGACCTTCAATGTTTACAACTGTAGAAGTTTACAAAGCAAATTACTGCTTCCTGTACACCGCGTAATTGTTGTTTCAACGTAAATTGTAATAAACAATTAGTTAACAATTTTCTGTAAGCATTTTATCTTGGTTTTCTTGTAGTCAACATGTAAACAAATGCTCGTCGACAATTAACCGGACATTAAATTTCATTCTGTTATCATTTAATTTCTTTAGCTTCCTTTAGTTGGATTAAACATATATGTAGAATATGCATCACTTTTTGAATTTACACTACTTGACACAGACACTCTTATCATACTGACACGGCATGAAGTCACAGTAGCTAACTGATTGACTCGATTTATCATTATCTGGAAAAAGTGAAGAAATTAGGTTATTCGTACTTTTACTTGCTGATAATACGACAAAATATACAATCCTTTTCAGATCCATTAAATACGAATGGGTAAGTCAAATATCTGGAGATTTGTCCGAAGTCTTAAATACAATCATTCTACATAATTAATGACGTTGATGGGACAAGTGATGTCTTGTCAAGTATGGCAAGTTATTTATAGTACATAATCTCATCTATCAGATTTCTCTTCAGTATATACGCATTTATAGGATTTTAATTAGTCGCATGCACACTTTTTACCCTGATTCGTATAGGTGAAAACTAATACCGTTGGACCATTTCTTCATTGTACATTCTCAATTCGATATCAACATACAAGAAACTTGAAATTGTTTTTGTAATATCACAACAAAACTGTCAACTTTTACGTTTTTAATATCAAAGCGTTACTTTTGAGCTGCTTTTTGTAGAATGCTTACATTTAGTTACAATGTATCCAGTTAGTTACGAATCGTAACTTACGATGCATTAAAATATGACCATTTGACTCTGCAAGGTCTCATTTGTCAATAAAATAAAATGACAACTGTGTATAACTTTAAGCATAACTATAACAGATAATGGTTTCCTGTTAACAGATTCGTTTGGTATTAAAGAGTCATTTCATATGGGCTCAGGCAGACAATTTAATTGAAAAAATGAAAGGCAACAAGACCTTCTTAAAAGTTAGATGAAACATGAGCATGATCATTATCAATGCCATTGAGCCACTGCTCTGGATTGCAATTCTAATCTTGGCATCAGCAATAGCATCACTAAATATTTTTATAAATGAATTTCGTTTCAAACGAAATCCGTGCACTTAACACACAAAAGTCGTGATTATGCATTTTTTCGTTTGAATTTTGTACATTACATTGCTCCATTGCTGAAAAGTATCGCAAAAAACCTTGTTACTGAATAGTAAATGTCTCAAATTAAATGTGCTGAAGAGAAAACATGTACGACTGTCTTTGTCAATCCTTAATCATAATATGATTATTAGTATGAAAAAATCGCATACAAATCGTAATAATAATGATAATAATAAAATGTAGTCGAAATGTGAGTGCGAGCATGACTTCACACACTGATCCGTACTAGTTTTTTTGTAGTTTGGCAATACTCTTTATGTCTAAAGTGGATTTTAGGGGTTTAATCTTAATCGTCAACATACTGACGAGATTATAGACCACAGATTGGTTGCTTTGTGGTAATTTGGGTTTTAATGGATTATGCATATATAACTCATATTTCAGTGAATTGCAGAAGCTTTTTCAACAGTCCGCATTTGGCTATATTGTAGTACCTACTTTTGGTGATATTATAGGTCTCAAAAACTTTTAGGTCTGCAAATGTGTTGAATGCGTAGCTACTTAAGAATTCAATTTTGGGCTCTACTCCATGATCCTTTAAGAAGATTTTTTTCGTATTATCTGACGTAAAAGTATTTTTTGAAAATGTATACCTACATATATATGTGTATATGGTGTTACTGATTCCCATTTACCTCAAGCCATTTCTTTTTGATGTTTTTTGATGATGTATTAATGCATTGTGTGCTTGATATGTATTTCTCCGGATAGTATCTATCATTTGAAGCATTTGAATGAACTATTGTAAGAACGTATCTTGTAAGCGCAAAATGTGCGCGTATAGGCACACACTTGACTGATTACATTGTCATCCATCAGATAGAGAAGTAAGCCAGTAAGTACACGATTGCAAAAAGAGAGAATTGCATCTCTTCTTGCATTGTATCGTATGGATATAGAATGAATATATGCATCTACACACGGGGAGCGTATGGTATGAACATGTAAGGCTTGAACTTTTTTGTAGACATTTGGTATCCTTCCTCTTTGGCATTGATGTAAACACAAAGCAGGGAGGCAAGCAAAATACCTTCACCGACCGTACAAGTAATCTTGTAAGCTGTTGGGGTTTATCGCTATATATATATCCGCGAGCATGGACTCACGATCATCTTTCTAATGCAAATCAGCTGAATCTCTTGCTTCTTTTTACAGGAATTACATTTGATGAAGAAAAAATGTAGAAACCAAGAGATGATGAAGAAGAGAAGAAAAGAAAGAAGAGAGGCATGGAAGTGCTTAGATGCCATTCTCCCTCAGATTTCTTTTTGGCTATTCTGTATTTCCCTTTCATCGAGTCTAATGGATTTTGCTCAATCCATTCATATTGCCTTATTACCAGTATCCTTCTATCTGACGAAATATAAAACTTTGATCACAAACGTCAAAATAAGTCCACCAAGTACAAAAAGCAGCAAATGATTATATAGATTTTTACCAGTGCACATTATCTCTTTAGGCACGAAGGCTAATGCTTATCAATGAGTTGGAAAACCTCATTGTTTGCGTACGTGGTATGTATAATCATGACTTTTGATGAAAGACTTATCAACCATATATGGGAGTTAAAGGAAACATTAAATATTCGATATGTCAGTAGCGCATTTTATTTTATATATTTATATTTTTGTCCCCGAAATACTCATAATGTATATATGAGGCTGTTTTGCCAACGCATAATGTATATCTTCATATCATCATCATCACCTCATATTCTCCCCTCACTGTATGATATGTTCCTTCATGAAAGGGTTTAGAGAAAGAGATGAGTAATGTAGTACGACGAAAGAGAAGGATGAAAAAGTCATTTCTTTTCTACTTTTTTTCTTCATCAAAGCAGGTTGAGTAAGGTAGAGGGATAGACAGAGGGAAGGACGACAAGCTGCGTAAACATTGCATTGTCATGTAGAGGTATATAAATTTGAAAGTGTGAGCTATAGAGTCAGCCAATAGCTTAAGCACAAAGGAATGCATAAGCTTACGAGAGAAAGATACTTGCAAAAGATTATATGAAAAGTGTACATGTACTGGCAGTCATCCTTGTAAAGCTAAGCGTGAATAACTTTTGTCTGACTTGACTTGCTTCAAGAGATGCGAAGATCACACTTTTTAGTTTTGTTAGGACTGGGAAGAACCGTTACCAAAGAGCAGCACAAGGATGTTCTTGTGCTCCCCTTGTTTTTGATCTTTGTGTTCATAAAAAAGTACACATATGTATGAAGTATTCCCAACGCGTTTACCCAGAGAGAAACTAGGTATTTTAAAGTTTATTGTGGCATAGAGATTCTCTTTGACGTTTTCAGCTTCAGCATTCTCATAATCATCCATGTATACTGTTGTTATTCTACATTCGTCGTCTCGTCATCGGTGAAAAATACCGTTTCTAGATACATAGAAATGAAAGTCTCTGACTAAAAATGCATTATTGCACGAGTAGTTATGTTAGCAGAGTGTAAAAGAAAACCTCATTGTGCTTTATTGTTGGTTTTTTTTGCTGCTACCTCTTCAGGAACTTGACTGTGTGTTATTAGGAGAATGACTGTTTGCATGAATGAATGGCTCATTGTTTAACCGCATATCATATAGTCGTATGTATTCTTTGATATGTTAACCAACAGCAATATTTAAACTTGATGGATATGGTCAGATTTAAAATTTGTAACTCATCTTCAAAGTTTTCAATACAAAAACCTCGTTAACTGAAAACAACGTCGTTGGTCTACACTCTACACACACGTAATAAAACAAAAGCAATTCTTATCACTTTTGTGGCAAAAAGGGTTCATTGTAAAAACATTTTCAATGTTCAAAAGGAAAATATCAGAATATGAATAGAGGGGTCACAGCTCCATTACAGTTTTGTTACATATTGCTGCATGCATGTAGGCACCGTCAACACTACTACATGCGTGGGATTTCAATGCAAAAAGCAACAAAACAAACAAAATTCAAACAAGAAGCAGATATTACTGCAGGGTAGTAATCGTAATGCACCACTGTGCTCCTTTTTATATGTGGGCATTTTATGACCCATTCCTAATTGGATTGCGATTTTTCAATAACTCTTTATTTTTACAACTAGTGCCGCTACGCAGAACGGTTTGCCGATGTTTTTCGGTAGAATAATAAAAATTCAGTGTCTATATTGATACATTTAAATGCAAAAAAGAGAAGACTTAAACGCATTGTTTATATTTTTCACAATACAATTACACCAAACATCGTAGAAAATGTGGTGAACGATTTTGGTAGAATTCGTACTTAAATGACGGAGTCGGCCAACGGAGTAAAACAGAAAGAAATGTTGACAGTTCTGTAGGTCGTAAAATCCAGCAGGTATAACGTATGTATGTAACTTCAGTACAAAGGTACTTACTATATCACTCAAGTAAATATCCTTGAAAATCTTTTTTGCCATATTTATTCTCGCAAAAAATAACGAGAAACCCACAATAGTCAATAGTAAAAGAGGATCAGAATAATTCAAAATAAGAGAGTATAAAACTGTTTTTGTACTTTTACTGCCGAGGCAGTCGTCCGTTCGACCAGTCGACAAGCTTATGCAGCATTAAATACTACAAATTGCTACTCAATCCGGCGGCCTTGCATTTTCTTTTTTTACATTCCCATACAAATCCTTTAAATCTACGAATTCAGTTAGAAATTATAGTTACCTATTGTAGTGTTGCACGACACAATGGGGAGCAAAGCTGTCTAAATGTGGAGTTTTTACTTTAAAAACGAATCCACGCTTCATAAAACTACTTTTATGTTAATGAATGACAATACACAATATAAAGGTACAACTGAACTGGCGTGCCAATTTCCCACGTTTAAACACGAAAATTTTAATATTTTTTGTGGTTTTGGTTAAAAATGGAATCTGTACTTTATTAACATTTATTAACGAAGTAGAAGCCCCATTTACATTGCTACCTTGTTTTACTAGCCTTTCTATATGGACGTTCAACGCTGCATGAATGCTAAGTTTCGGACCATTTCTTAGATATTTAAATGGATCATCACGTCTTTGGCCTTGTTTTGCATCATACATTGAGTCAGAATGTTTGTTCCAACTTTGAATCCTGTGTGCTGCTTAATGATGGGGAGGATTGAAATAAGCACTAAAGCGCGTTGTTGGGACCATGATCATTATTGCGTGAAAATAACTGCTGCTGCAGTGAAAATCTCCATTCCACTGTTTCATGAATTAAGTCATGAAAATGTCCAATTATGAAGACCACTTGGATATATTCTCTGTGTTTACATGCAGTTTGTTGGCTCTTTCAAGTAATGTAAATTAAGAATCGTCGTGGGTTTGTTCTCTGGCATTATATCACCAAACCTTCTTGTGTCTATTTATAATTACTTGCATGTTTTCTCAATGAAGGGAAGTGAATGTACCGAGCATTTTATACCGAAATTTAAATATATGCTTATGTTTATTTTCACGGTTATGAATGCGAAAAAAGAGATTGGATGATAAGCCGTTAATAAACACATAGCACACATGAAAACGCTTCTTATCTAGAATGAATCTGCAAATCCTGTCATATTCTAGACCAGCGAGCCGTGGTTAACGCTTTTTCTCTTTCCTTTCTCAACCATTCATTCATGAATATGAATGTGATTGCCCGTGATAAGACCTAATCACATAAGATCGTTGCCTCAAAAGACCGTGACTAAAAGACCTCGTCCTCAAGATATCGTCACCACAAAAGACCGAAACTCGAAAATGTCTTTGTCATAAAAGACATAGGATACAAAATGCTTTCATTGTTTTTTCATCTATATTATATACTCTATGTATACTAAATGTTATTAGCAAAGCGTATAGAATAATACTTTAATAGTTTTTGAACAAAAAATTTGCCAACAAATGCAACAAATACGTTTAACAAAAAGTTGAAGATCCATGAGCGTTAATAAATATGGACATGATATGCAGATCCTATTTGTTATCTTTATACTTCCCTTTTGCTTAAATTGCTAGCCTCTTCACGTATTCCTGTATATCAGAAAATGGTCCATACTTTACACTAAAAAATTTACGAATTTGTATGTACAATTATTCAAAAACTCCTCGGTACCATGCAAAATTTTGAAATTCGCCGAACGATACATGGGCAGGGCAAAACCGGGGTTACAAAAATGATGTTTCCTTCCAAACTACTGATCAAATACTTAATAAAAAATGGTCTCATTGTGATTAGGAAGGTTCACTCTATCAAAATCTGCTATCGATCGTGCCAGAATAAGAAGCATGAAGATAAAAAATAGTCTACTACATATGTAGTCCATATTTTGTAACACTTCTGGAGCTTTAACTTTTCGTTGGCAAATTTTTTGCTCAAAAATTATTAAAGTATTCTATATGCTTTGCTAATAACATTGAGTATATTTTATAAAGGCATGTATTTTCTCGTATATTGAAAAATCTGCAGTCGTCTATGGGATTATCGTAATAAATATCGGTGATCCAAAAATACGAATCCTCCCGTGTATAGGAGTAGATTTCCAGGGATAATTGAGTACTTGTGCAACAAAAGTCTGTATTTTGTCCCGCAATATACTTTTACAGTGTAGCCAGTTCACATTAAAGGTACCTAGTAGCAAAGGGACAGTCCAGCAAGCAAGCAAATGAATAGTGGCAGAGAATCCAAAATTGAATCTCAGATTTATATGCTGAGAGAGAAATTGTTACTTGGGAGGAATTATGTCTTTCGAAAGAAGTTTTAGTAGAAGCACGAAGAATCCTACTTAAAATTTGATAATGCAAAGCTTGCTGCTCAACTTCGTACTTAACGGCCTAGAAGTTTGCACAACAACATAAATTGTAACTATTCATGAAATTTCTCTTTATTAATAAAAATTTAATTAGGATTTTTCGTTGAGCAGGATACATCATAAGTAACAAATTTTAAAAATAGTGAACTGTTCTATAACCCAAGGTGAAAAATAAATTTGAGACATTTAAAAAAAAAACGTCGTCCAAATTATGGAGCAAAATTTATCGTTGCTCAGCACTGAACACCGGATTTGTTCACAGCGGCTGGATAGTTTTACACGTGACCTGTGGCAGTTTTTACACCATATTATTAGTATTTGGATATTTTTTCATTTTTAGGAAATAATTGTTTGTATTGGCTAATGTGTGAAACTAAGGTTGTGGCCATCTAATTTTTCAGTGTTTTTGCAATGTTTTTGAATTAGGACAACATATACAGCTAGTAATTCATATTTGTGAGTTTAGCATGATATTTTATCTAATCTGAAGGGACGTTTTCGAGAGTTCCAGAAAACATCTGAGACATTTTAAAAAACGTGCTACCACCACTATCCATTTTACTACTAGGTACCCAAAATGTGAATTGGCTACACTGTAAAAGTACACTACGGGGACAAAATACAGACTTTTGTTGCACAAGTACTCAGTTATCCCTGGAAATCTACTCCTATACACGGGAGGATTCGTATTTTTGGATCACCGATATTTATTACGATAATCCCATAGACGACTGCAGATTTTTCGCAGGACGAAAAAGATTATCTCTTTTATAAACGAAATAAAGATAAAAAATATAATGAATACATTTTGTATGTTATGTCTTTTATGACAACGACATTTTCGAGTTTCGTTCTTTTGCGGTGACGATATTTTGAGGACGAGGTCTTTTAGTCACGGTCTTTTGAGGCAACGATCTTAAGTGATTAGGTCTTTTGTAACATAACCTATGAATGTATGTACAGAAGTAAAAGTAATTCAACTCAGCACAAACACAATGGCGTCGTTGGTAAAGCATGGTGAGTAGTTGGCAGATTTTGACGCATAAGTGGTAACATGCATTATACGTAACATATAAATTACAAGAATCATGTCAAAACTTGGCTTGGCTATAGTAAAATTTCCACTAAAGATATTATAGTACCAAAAATCGGGGAAAAAGTTGAGTAAATGATGAAAAGAGTGAACTAGATTAATAAAAAGTGGTGTCGTGGTGTTTACTGCGTTATTTGGATAACGGAACACACACACACTAATGATGAAGGATGCTTTTAGCAACCACAAAGTGAATTGGGCATTTGAATAAAAAGCCAGAATGGATAATCGGTTTATTGTGCGCAAATACAAACGTTGCTGATGACTCCCTTTCTTCTCTCTGTGATGTGAAGATGCAAGGTACAGGGAATTTCTATCCCTACTTCACTCTTTCATGCTGCCATGTAGTCGCTTTTGTTTTCAAGTACTGTCGTGTTTGTTTACCCCATCAAATGGGCTTTGATATGGCTATAAACGTCACTGCGTATTCGTGACAGGTACAATGGCACCATATAAAACACATAATAAGGCTGCTTTCTTTTGTCGAATTGTAGTAAAGGCAGTAGATCCAGAAAAGGCTAAAGCATAACATTATTATTGTTGTATCAAGTTTGCTTTCGTTAAAATATCATGATCTATCTCACTGTTTTTTTAAAACAAACCCCTTATGCGCTATGCGACACCCACTTATATGCCTTTACGTTTTGCATTTAATACACTTTTGCAGAGCATTTTTAATGCTCTTATAATATGAATGCGAATATCGCACCTGAGACACATGGACAAAATAAAAGGACAATTCATCTGTACTTTAAGTAAATGGCTACATTATAATATAGTAAGACCAGCAGCGACTCTGAAAAGTAAAGGATGTCTAGATTTGATTTGAGGGTGGTTCAGCTGCTGCTTTGCGATTTAGTCATTCGCATTCATCGTTTTCATTCTCCTCTTTTCCCCTTCTTAAACTGAAATTGTGTCCTTTTACGACTGTGAAAGTTGGCAATAAACATCACATTGCTCATGCATGCAAAGTAATATGGGTTTCTTGATAAGGAATGCAAACATATATTTTTTCACTACTCTAAAGGCACTCTATAGCCACTTTTATCCTCAGCAGCAGCAGCAGTGTTATGGTGTAAACGGTAGGAGAACGACGGCAATGATTGCAGGCGGAGATTAGCGAAAGTAAGTATTTTTGAGTTCATAGCGTGAAAGTAAGCGAGTTGTAATATGGTATTATTAGCACTAGCGGTAAAACTATTTTCCATGGCCCTATATTATGGGAGAGGAACAATGGTTGTGCTCGTGGCATGATGACCATTCATACGACACAAATGTACAAAAATATGAAAAAACCGTTTAATATGACTTTCAAACATACAAAATATATGGTTATCTACATTATGTACATAATAGATTTACACACGACAACGACGACACAAGTGGAGCAGCAATCTCATCTACAACCACCGTACACCGCTGTAACGAAAAGTTGCATGCAACGCAACTCTATGAATATAACTGGCAGACATTTAACCATGTCACATGTCATGGTATTCTTCTTTGAACTATACTGAATTAAGTTTCTTTCCATGCACTTGCATGTAGACACGCTTAAAATAGATGAACGTGAAAAAAGATTTAAAAAGCAGATACATAGTATTATATAAGGGAAATTATTACAATGAAAATGTGTAAAGATGCAATGCATGTACTTCTCGAGAAAATGTTATATGCATGCATGCATAAAAGATTTGCTCTCTCTCCCAGTGTAAATGTTATACATGTGTGTGTGTGAAAAGGTTTTATATCCCAAAGGAAGTAAAACTATAAAATAGGGAAGTTAGGCGTAGTAAAATGAGAGAAAGGCACTTTTGCTATATCATATACGATTTCTGTTTCTGGATCACATTGCTAAACTCACGGACTCGATTGCCTGTCCATTCTACCTTACGTAGGTATTATATGCTTTCTGCAACTTTTAAACTTGCAACAACTTTGTAGTAACTGAGAAAAGTAAAGTATACACACAGGAAGTGAAGTGCCTCCTTCCTAGACGAGTACGATAGCGCACCGCACTATTAACCGCCAACACCAACACTCCCGTTGCTGTATCCCTCTTGGCTATGCTATTTTTCTTTATCCGCTTCAAAATATGTGCAGTGTGCAGCTACGTTTCAAGAATGCATGTGCGCAATATATATGTATATGTAGGTATATATATTTCTTCCTCCTTATCATTATACTCCTCTTCATCTCTTATTTCTAGCATGTGCTTCTATATTATATGCAGAACTTGTAAAGTTTAATTTCTCTATTGACTGCTATCGTAGCATTCTTTCCAAGTCTTTAGTCTCTGGCGAACAAAGTTGCTAGAGTTGCTGTTTCAAAAGGGCATGTACTCAGTACACCTACCTATTTATAAGTATGCCTGGTTCCTCTACTGGACGAAAAAAGAGTGGCAATGGCAGCGAGAAATTTTTTTGGGGAGTGTGGGTGATGTTAGTACGTTGTTATAATAAGTAGTTAGTAAGGTACATGGTAAATACATTTAAAAGAGCAATGGAGTGTACGTGGCATGGCACACTGTTTTATAGTTTATATAAATCGGTTTTCTAGTTATTCGCTTCTTCTGTGTGCCTGCGTAAAGGATGGAAACTACACGTTATATGTGAGGAAAAAGTAAAGTGGGATCATGTTGGAAACGACATGCATATAAGGAGTCCTCTCAAAAGCAACGTGTTCCCTCTTTTCTTGTGTTTTAGTTCAAGAAGAGTTTTTTTCTCTCGTTTGCACAGCGTCATCGTCATCATCATTGCCTTCCAACATTTTGCTTGCTGCAGCTTGTGTGAAGCAAGTACCAAAAAGTCTGAAATGGAAAGGAAAGAAGAAAAAATGAGGGAAGGAAAGAAATATAATACGGCTGTAAAAATCAGTCCGTCCGTTTCTTCCACTTCCTCTGACTCTCTCTCTTGGCCCAACATAGTTTTCCTGTTTCATTGCGTATTCTCTGTTAGTTACATTTAAAGAAATAAAATACAGTAGACGGAGAAAAACAGGCTGGATGAAGAACGAGGTATTCGACTGCTTATTGTAGACATTGTACCCACAAAGTCACATATCTTTGCAAATAGCTCTTAAAATACACACACATATAGTTTGGTAATATTATGTACATAATTTTTTATACGCTCTATTATTGAGCCTGTGTGACTCTGAGCTCTTCATATTATCCTCATTCCTTTTTAAATGGATTGCAACAACTGCAACTAGCCAGGCCCTTATGTTCCGGCCAAGGCATAAACTAGTAAAGAAGGTAGACTAGAGCCTGAGCGTCTGAGAAAGAGAAAATTGGGGATAAAGGAGGTTTTTAACCAGCTTGTTTATTCTCCACCATGATAATATACATGCTTATCTATACTTCGGAGCAGGTTGTGTGATACGAGCAGAGACTTCATATTGCACGTTAATGTCAAAGTCCTTGTCTCTCTTTCTCGCATTGAGTAGGGACAAAAGTAATAGTCGTGATACACAAAACGTTTGTTTGCACATTTCTGCGTACCTCTTCTTCCTCTCCTCTCCAGAGGAGATTCCCTCTACTAAGCTGGTGCTTATAATGGAACAACAGTTCACAGTTGGGTAGAAAATGTCTGAGAAGAGAAAAAAACTACAAATGGACAGAGGGAGAAAAAAACTATTATTCTTACATGGTACGTGTGCAACTCGTCAGGTCACAAGCAATGCCAATAGAACGACATTACACACTTCTGTAATGTTCATAAACACACAAAACAAGACCCATTTTTATGGTATGTGCTTGCTTTTCTTTTTTTTTTGCTGTTATAGAACAATATTCTCTCATAGTTAGTTTCTCCTTTGTCGTTAATGTTTGTATGGCATGGTGGTTAAAAGTGTTTCCAGTAGCCGAGCTATAACTAAACGTTTCGTTTTTTTGTTGCTTTTATAACTTTTTGTTCATCTGGTATTGTTACTGCTCATGTATTTTGTGCTATAAGAATATTATGTAGGATCATGTGCTACGACACTATATTTCATGACGCTCTGTGTCTCTTACAATAGTTTTCTGTGGAGGATGCAGTTTCCGCTTATTTAGAAAAGAAGAAATGTATATTATGTGCGTACATAAAAGCCCAGATGATGTACGGAAAATGTACACAAGTAGAGTCGGAAGGAAGTGGGAAAGCACGTTAAAGGAAAGTTTTGTATAGATCTCCGCACGTCGGCGACGTGAATGACATAACCCAGTGGACCCAATGCTTGTAGGCTGCGTTGCATGGCGTGCAAGCTTTTACTTTCCTTGCTTGCCATGGGTCTTTATATATTCGAACACTGCACTGCAACATCAACAGCTAGAGGCATTCATATCAAAAGCTGGTTTAGTGCTGTCACTTAAGGATATACAGTGGGGTGAAGAATCTCAAGCCGACCAGCAAAAGTGTTACTCGTCCAACGTTATGCAGGTATTATTAGGGATCGAGTGATGATAATCATGATAATCTCCACTTATGTAGTGTAATAGATAATGTAATCCTTGATATTGATAACCTCGTTGTTTTAGGGATGATGAGCAACTTTCACTTGTATAAAGTCAACTTACTGAGGCTATAACCTCTTTCTGTCAAATGAGTAGCCATCTAAAACTAAACAGGCTTTTTTCAGGTGTTATTAACACCTCTTTGTCGTCTACTTGAAATGTAAATATAGTTGAGTTGCCTCATCCATAGTGTTTCATTTTACAAAACAACATGCTTTCGCAATGCAGCAAAAATTATGTGGACTTGGAGAATCGAGTGTCTGGAAAATTTAATTTACAAAATTAGATGTATAAGCTAGCATAAAGCATATTACTACCGGAACTGAATTTACATGCAGTTTTACATAACTATATAATATACTTTAGTCATATACATACTGCGTTATACGAACCAACCGCTGTTTTTGCAGATGATTGAGGCAGTGTATAAAACTAAGTGGCTTTCTCTTTTCTCTCCCTCACCCTCCGTCTCCATTTCCTGCAATTCTCGTGGATAAT
This sequence comes from Entomobrya proxima, assembly GCA_029691765.1. NCBI lineage: Eukaryota > Metazoa > Arthropoda > Collembola > Entomobryomorpha > Entomobryidae > Entomobrya > Entomobrya proxima. The sequence goes on from CM056168.1 coordinate 16,093,323, forward strand.
ATTTTCATTCTCTAGGAGCAGCAAGATAAAGAACAAAATGATTATCTTCTCCTTCTTCCAACTCATTCACAAATGTCTCATTTCTTTTTCCTTCCAAGGAAACTATGTGGTGGAGTGGAAGAAGCGGCTCACTCAGTGACTCTTGTACAGTCCTAGTATCTCATTTAAATTGAAATTAGTTCATTGTCCATTTGTCTTGAGTAAATGCATAAGCATTTCTTTGTGCTTCATAAGATACACATAACATTTGAAATAAATAGGACTTTACTTTATATGAACTCAGAAATACATTTTAGCAGTTCTTGATATCGTTGCGTTTGTACATGAAAGTCGCAAAGTATATATATATACGATTTGTAATTTGTATCTTTCTTGCGATGATTTGTATTTTCCTTGCGATTCAAAAGGAAAAATAAATCAGCCAAATGTTTAATTATCCCTTACTACAAGCAAAGCTTCAACTTACCCTAACCCCGAACCTCCCATAAAAAGGTATGGAACAAAAATCTATGGTGGAGGGGTTACTTTAACTATAATTTTATTAAACATAAATGGCAGAATGTCTGGAACTGAGAGATGGACAGTTCTTCTTGCAAGCAATTAAGAGTTAAAAGATTACAAAAAGCAGCGTGAGCATAAAGAGATGCGTTGCACGCTTTAAAAATCGAGTAAACTTTCGCTTTTAACGGTAAACATCATAATTAAGCAATGATTGACGCAAGCTCTTTCTCTCAATGGCTTGACAGTTTGGACAGAATTATTATGGGTTGTTTGAACAAATGCATAATTATTTAAACCTACCGTGCAAACACAATTGTATTAGGGTAGCCATTAGAACGATCTGTGTCATCCTTCCTCCGTATAAATCTCTACTTTTGAGTAAACTGCAATGATGTGTTGCCTAATAATAAGTGATCTTCTATTAACTGCAACCGATTTGTCGACAAGCAGCTAACAGCATTACGACTGCCACACCAGCAGCAGCAAATAAAGAGCAAACAAGAAATGGGAATCATCACATAATTTGTCATTCACAATAATTATTCATTTTTTGCTTAAAGTCAGCGAGCTAGGGAGCAACACAATGCTTAACATTGCGTATATTATAATTGCAAAATAGTCTTTTTGGCTCTTACACAGTAGTTTATGATTAGCATTGTGTATATAGAACGACTATATTAATCTAAGTAGGATATATAATAAATGAATACAACGCGTCTTTGTATTACTCATTTGATATACTGCAAATATATCATGAAAGTAATAAAGCTCGCACCATGAGCGGGAGGAAGAAGAGACTACAGAGCAGGAGTGAATTTGCAGTAGTTTTTGTCATTCACAATCATGCATAATAATCAGTTTTCTCAAAGAAAATGAGATTTTTTGTCTGCTTGAAATAATTATGTCATGAAACATGTCGACACGACTGGCACTCTCTGTTCATTTTTGCTCATTCAATCTGCAAACTCCCATCATATTAGAAGGACTGTAACAATAATAATTTAAATTTACAACATGAGCAAGCGAAACAGTCAGGGAGGGAGTTTAGTTTTTGGGAATAATGATGTGCTAGATGATACAAATGATAAGCTACAAGGGAAGCAATCGCAATCTTAAGTTCTGAGTTATTTAACAGATAAAGTTACTACAGAATTGAAGAAGTACTGATATAATTTTTACAAGGGAAGGAAATTTGAACTAGGTAGTATATGTACTAACTAAAAATACAGCAGTTTATACATAAACCCCAAAATAATGTTTTAATCTCAAAGTTATATTTTCACTAAACTGTGCGCATATGTTTTAAAGAGTTATCCATTTTATGTTCTAACGAAATTCTTATACATTTTAAGAATTAAAGTATTGCAGAATATGCAATTAACTTTGCGTGTAGGGTCATATGTGTTGTGCCAATCTTGGTACATATAACCGATTACCTACTTGGCGAGTGACAATAATTCAACGTACTGTGACGAGATGATTGACGAGATTAATTTTCATCAAAACGAATTTCATAATTTTCATTTCTTATCAACAAAATTGAACTAGTAAGAAATTCGTAGCTCTTTGCTTCATCGTTTATTATGTACGCTCATGTTAGTTGGTATGCTATATAGTTAGCAAAGAGGAAGATTCTATTTTGTGAGGGCTGAGAAACTGCATTTCAAAAAGGGGAGTGACAACATTTCGTAAATGCTAACATCAAGTTGTTTTATCAATCTGGTATCAAATGATTGATTTTTAAGGTTTTGTCGTACATCAACCTAATGTAGAATTATATTTTCATGCCGTTATCATTTCAATTCAATAAGCGTCAAGAAAAGAAAACCATGTGAAAAAAATGTTTTCAGAAACAGAAACATGAAATATGCTTTGTTTACATCTGCCAAACGTCTTCCGATACTATTTTAGTTGAATTACTACATTAGATTCAATGCTAGTGCCCATTAAGATAAGCATAAAAAGTTTAATGTTACTATTTGGTATTGCTTAAGTGTTGTGTATATGCAAAGGGGAAATTGATGACGGCATCGCACAGTGATTTGACATTAATGATATGATCAGTCAGACACAAGTAAAGCTTGTTGGCGACGAGTAATAAGTTTCCTTTTTTCTTTTGCGTCACTTGATTATTCTTTAGCCAAAAGAGCAGGCATAAAGAAATCAAAGCAAGTGGTAAAGCGAAACGAATTCGTAGGCTATTGTATTTTTGTGATTTTTTCTTACTTTTAATCTTTATATCTTGTTGAAAAAACATGGCTTAGTAGAATTGAATATTCTAAAACATTGAAGACAACGTTTTGAACTGGCGATGTCAATGAGGATGATGATTAGAGTAGGCAATAGATTTTAGGTGGAGTCGGCTTATACACCTACTGGAAAATGAAGTTATTGTACATCTCAAAGTGTGTTGAAACTTTAACCAACCAACCCACAGGGACTGTAAAATAATGAAACGTTAGTACACGGTAAATGCAGAAATTAGCATACAATCTTAATAAAAGGTTCATGGTAAGAAATTCTGTATCGAAATGTATATGATTATATGCAGCGTGGAGTGTTTGTTTATGGTAGACGCGCATTCTATATGAGTTGCTAGTTGTCTATTTTCGAACTTATTTATCAGTAACTTGTTAAAGCTTGATTTTTGGTTTAACACTGGTCTGAGTAATAGATGTTGGACGGATAAATTATTTTTAGTGATTGCTGGTGGTTCACACCTGAAACTCTTCACTTAATTTTCTTGTGACACCTGCGTAAACTTGGGAAAGTATGCTTGAGACTGAGACGCTTGATAAAAACTTTTAAACAAAGTGGCAAAAGTAGCAGGGCCATCTCATACAGCGTAGTGTGATTACATTAAGTCTTAATTGGTTGTTGTTGATTAAAATGGCATGACGTAACTCTCAAAGGGTAAGCACTACCTCAACTGGCGCTGCAGTGTAGTGCGTAGAAAAACGATCTACCATGTTCATTTTTCCTTTTCAAAGTGTTGATAACAATATAACAAAATGGGAAGATGTTATCACTAAAAGTTAGACAATTTGATTATGCTTTGATTAACTCACAATGACTTAACCCACACTTCCCAGTCCTTTTTAGCGTCGATCTGTTTTCACTATCTTTTGGACGTGATGAAAAATTAATATTAAGGTGCTACTGTTGACTGTGTCTTGATGCAAAGTTTGTGATTATCCAAATCCAGTATGCTTACATAATGTGTATGTAGTAACCTGTCTGTATGATATATAATATCATGCTAACATTAAATGGATTCGCATCTTGAATTCTCGCAAGTGTCTTTAGACGTAATGTACCCAAAAAGTCAAGTAGCACATGAAAGAATCACAACTATTATTGCACGTATAAAAATGTAACAAAATAAAAGTTCACGTAGCCCTGCAATGAGAAAATGAGAATTACCTAGCAGCTGCTGGACTTTTGACGCAGTAGAAGTATATAGTCAGCAATATAAATATAATCAAGGAGAAAGGAGTATACCTAATTTTTGTCCTCATTTTACCTGTTTTATGCATCTGCGTGAGCTACCGTGTACTGCGGGGTCTTTGTTTTTACTTTTACAACGACGACACGTACACACACTTTGTTAACAGTCTAGAAAGCTACATGGTGGCAAGAAATGTAAGGTGTACTATAGAATTTTCTATTCCGATTTATTAAGGTTTGCCAAGTATGTGTATACACTGTAAAACGTTGTGAAAAACAGAGAGATTGAATCTAAAACTTCAACTCAAAATTCGGAAACAGAACGTGATGCGATGAACATTATGTAAAATGCAAATACATGCTCACATTATTCCGGTATGGTGCAAACCATGCAAGTTGTTTTAAAGCATAGCTTATGCGTAACTAAAATCAGGAATTCTTTGATTGGAATTTTGATCATGAATCGTGTCCAGGCAAGCAACATGTTTATGTACTTTATTATTTCTGGTGGTAGTTGGTAGTACAATTGACTGTTGGCGTTAATTATTCTGCCTATGTAAATGTGCAGCAAACCCACTATGTACAAATAGAAATAGCAGTATAAGCCAATCCGCCAGCCAGTATAATTTTACCGAGATTGCCTTATTCGCTGTAACATTTGACTGAAAGCTTGGAAGAAAGAGTTTTTTCCTTACTACTTAAAGTTTGGAATAAGTTTTAGTTTGAGAATGCCATTCGGTTATACACGGACTCGACAGTAACATTGTTTCATGTTTTTGTGTAGTAAAACAAGCAGATTATCATGCATTGACACGACCGTTACGCTCCCCTTTCCTCCTGGTTTCCATTAATGCTGTTTGTAAAAAAGTGATTCAGTATCAAAAAGGCATTCCATTAAATGCATATGGGTTTCTGAATAAAATGTAAATAAAAACTTTTTACTGACTATGAGTGCTATTGGTCTAGGAGTTTTTATTTATGAGAAAACATTCTTAGGAAATACAAAAGTACACCGAAGCAATAATAACAGTAAAAAATTGCTGCCTCACATTCTACATTTCTCTGTAAGCTATATAATATCAGTAAAATCTGATTAAAAGGCATTTCCGTAGTTTTCTTGTTATGACTCTCCTTTCCAGTTAGTCAGCATTATATTAGTATTTTTCGGCCTGGTGCCCTTTTATAAAAATAATAGTGTAAGCCATGCATTGGGCTGTAGACTGTTGTAAGGTTATTTTGAATACATTAGTACACGTTGCCCATTCACTCATGTCACGACAAGCTAAGTAGATTTTTAAGCAAAGACGCATTCTTTAATTTGATCTTCTAAAAGTTTTTTTTCCTTGTTTTCCGTTGTTAAAGCTAATAGAAATAAGTACTGTCTCGTTTTACGTAGGAAGTTAGTAAGCTATTAAAGTATAAAGAAATTGAAGTGGAAAGTTTAAATGGTAGTAGAATGTCAGAACGGACACATCTACTGAATACCAGAATGAAAGTTTACTATTACATGTTTTTATGTAGGCGAGGTTTTTGGGCCGGTTATTTTCATGGAAGTTATTGCACTCTGCCTCTATGTATTTATATCGCTTTGTAAGTTTCTGTTTAAAGAATATGTCGCGTCGTCTTAATCTTTGGTACACACACATAGCGCAATTCGTTAAGTATGATGTTACTTCAAATGAAAGCATGTATATGTTTTTTATAAAAAAACAAACGCACGAGAATGGACTTTTTCTTTCTCCAAAAAATAGTAGTCATGTGGGGCTCATATTAAATAAGTGACGCTTTTACTTGTTTATACCTATGTATAAGTCAACAGCATGGAACATGGGAAAGGAAAGAAACACCGAAACATTTTTAACTAATAAAAACATTCATTTGGAATTCTTACAAGTTGAAAAAGTTAAAGTGGAAATAAAGTTGATAGCAAGGAAAGAGGGTAGAAGACAAGATATTATTATTATAACATCCGGATCACACATGGTGCCTTACTTTATTTGTATTGCCTGCAGAATGTACATCATCAAATTCTAGTAAGATTCAGAAAGAACAAACAACGGCAACTTAAATAGCAACAGTAGTTCTGTGACATAGCGGCATAAATTCATTGCAAAAGTTCATAGACAAAACGAGATGCAAAAACTATGGTGTATGGTATTGAAAAAAGAGAAATTATCATTTTTCTGTTCACAACTTGGCCGATTTGGCGTAGAGCACCAAAGCGAGACACATATATGTACAGTATGGACAATCTGTAAACGTAATGCTCGTGATGAGCTACTGCACACTTTTGGTGGAAAGAAACACGGACTAGAAGAGAAATATCAAGCAATTTCTAATATCATATTGTACTTATTTATTGGTGCTATTGCAATGATCCCATAATCCCATGTCCTCATGCCTTCTTTGGGCGTAACATTTTAAGTTGGTGTATTCAGAAACATAAGAAAAATCTATTCATGTGATGTGATGTGTTATGCCACGACCTCTTGCCACTACCGCCTCTGCTTTCTTGACTAACAGAAACCTGCATTCTCTATCATAATCATAAGTACATGATTGCACACAGATGACGATGATGACTGACAGGGTTGTACATTATATATTGCCATTGCCACATATTGTACTAGCTTTATTATTACTATTTACCGACTTACTGCTTTACTTCTGAACGACAAAGTTTCTTTTTTTGTGAAGTGGAGGGCGAATAATGGCTTCTGCTGAGTGTTTCTTTTTATTTGAAAAGGAGAAACTGAAGATGACTGCGAGCAAACTGCTTCTATTAATGTACTTAACGTGCCCCGACGCCGACGATACAGCGTACGTAGGCAGCAGCAATAATAACAACTCATCTATAGCTATATAGCTAGACATTACTAACAACCTATTATATAGCCCTTCATGGTAAAACATGGAATGCATTATAATAATGAATGTATTCACGTAGTGAAGAAGTTTATCTTGTATTTTAAATTATCTGCATAATATTAATACGCTTGAAAGTGTGGTCTTGCACGTACACCTATAAAAAGCAATACGACATGATGATCTGATGCCAGAAATCCAAGCAAAAGGAACAAGTGCTAGTGCCCACGCGATATCACATTCAATGCTACAAAGTATGCTTAGGCAATATATATTCACATATGCATACTCGATATTGTGCTTGTTTTTAAAAACTAAACTTGCCTAGCAAGTGTTATTGTTGGTGCTGTTGCGTAGTATGAGGATGTTTTTGTAAGAAGAGAACAAGTAGCGTGGTGGTGGTACTGACGTTGACTATTGGCCCCACATAAGTCCCCGTCCATCTGTTACATTTTTCCGGAAAATGCCCGGATATGTTGTGCCAACTGGGAGGGAAACATATCCTCTAGGATATTTTCATTGGGAATTTCCAGTTGCATCAATTTCTTTGATGATTGGATGACAGGTGAAGTGTAGATTAAAAGTTTTACTAGCGGATTGGCTGATTGGTTTCCGTATACATGGTAGGATGTATGGCTGCGATATAATGTGGTTGACGAAATTTACAAGAAAATGGTTTAGACATTGCATACAGTGTCCCAAGATGTTTTTTCTTTGCCTACATGCATTTATGCTGGTGTGTAGCAATAGCACAATAAGTACATTAATGTGGTCATGTAAGCGCACTTGATAAATCTGCTGGGATGCTAATGGCGCCTTATTAAACAAAAAAGTATTGTTATTATTAATATTGTTGTTGGATGTGAGTTCATCTCTGTCATATTATTGTTTTTACACTTTCACATTGAACGTATATAGAGTAGCAAAAGGCACCAACAGACCAACACCCAAGTTGAATAGGAATTAAGTCTATAGAAAATATTCAAATATCAGCGTGGAAAAAAGCATTTTGCATCCTTCTTTCTTGAAGAAGAAGGCAAGTGCGTAGGTCGAATTGAGTGGATCTATGTTGCAGAATATAATTCATTGTTTGAGGTGTCCAACTACAGTGTTACGTACAAAGTCTCAAGTAATGCACATATTGTTTAAGAACTATATACTTTCATGCAGGAGAAATGATAATAATGTATGACTGAGAGTTGGTAATAATGAGTCGATGAAATTTACGAAGCTTACGCGTGCATGCATGAAATGTCGTCGTAGCTGTAGTTAAATATATTGCTACAACATAAATGCAAAAGAAATCATTGTGGAATCTTTGAGAGACTGAGTTGTTCTCGTTCTCCTCACACTGCAATATAATGTTTTATAGTTTTACTTTGAATGGTCTTTACTGGGGAAACTAAGCGGAACAATCACCCCAGCTCACCGCAGTCGTCTTTTCTCTTTCCCACCCAAACAAAGTTTTGGTTGAACTGAATGTACACAATGAATGAAAATGTACTTGAGAACCGATCAATTGATTCTGATAAAGATAGATCGGTGGCTTATTACCATGTATATGTTCCTTTTCGTCAACCCACTCAACTCGGCTTGATTCATGAGCATGGATACTTGGATTATAAAACGACCGTGTGAATGTGCAGGCAAGGATGTACAAGGAAAGCAAGGGGTGAAGGGTGGTGATCTCACTCACACCTTCATTCAACGACAAAAACGCCGGAGTAGACTGAAGGAGTTCGAAAGTTGTAGAGAGACGACAAGACCCAAGACCAAGATAGATCGTTTTACATTCACATAAGAAACGTTGCGAAGGAGTAAAAAATGATAACACATAGCTCGAAAGTACGGATATTGAACAAAAACGGAAGAGGGTTTTCTGTGGTTGTATTACCTTGTTTTGGAACAGCTGCAAGAGGGCTTAGTGCTATGGTGGCAGAGTAACTTTTTACAAATCGCCTTCGTCGTGAGCAGAGAAAATGGAATCTTTGCATTTATGGGAATATATGCTTTGTAACTGTTGTGGAAAATATGGTGTGCGGTATGATGAATTAGCCATGCTTAAGAAGACACGGCTTTGGCGGAGCAGCCACAAAACCATGTATGTTCAGTGCTCACCACATGAGATCTTTGTTGTGGTTTGTCTTATTCCTCATCAAAAAGAATTATTATTGGTCATCATTTGGTTGAAAAAGGTGAAATATGCTCAAATCTCCGTCTATTGTATCAGACAGGTAGATGTACGCTCACACATTTTTCTACTTTTGTACTCCAGAGAGTCATATATTTCGTTTTGATTATCGCACAAACGAGTTAAACTGTGAAAGTGCGCGTCGCATATAAGAGAGAGAAAGAGCAACATTTTTTCGTTACATAGAATCGAGGTACATAAAATGAAATAGCGTCGACAAAACCAGATGGTTGCTCAAAGGTGTACGCAACAAGAGAGAGAACTTGAAAGTTGAAATGTGCGTGGGTGTAAAGTACAAGAGCTTTAAATATGTATTCATAGCGAGTACAATTTATTGGCAACTGCTTATTCACAGAGGTAAGAGAGAGTCGGAAGGTAACTGCATAGGTACTAAAGATATGACTACAATAAATATATAAAATGCAATAGACGACATGCTCAATCCTACTATAAGAATATTATTATTATAGTGGGAGCTACAACATAATTTACCACGAGTAAAAAGCTATTGACTTTTGTGTCATTATTTTTCGCCTTGATTTTGATGATGTGGCCGTCCACTCACTCTCCCCTCAACACAAACTGCTTGGCAAGGTGAAGTTAATAAAAGAGCAACAAGGATTTTTTTCTTTTGCTGTTGAAGCATTTAGTTTATCATAGTTCATTCGTGGCATTACATGCTGAGCCGAAATGAGTCGCGCGGGCGAGCAGGGCATATTTTTTTCATTTTCATTCTTCTCAAAGTCCGTCTCCATATTTCTGCCCAAATAAGTCTTGATCCAGTCATCATTTCCACTTTGTAGTGGTGATGTTACTGGTAAGCACTTGATATAGCCAGGAGGTAGAAAGTTGAGACGACCACAACGATAGAGGTGAGTGGCTGTATGAAGGCGAAAAATGGAGAAAAGTAAAAGAAGGATTGAGTGAGAGCTGAAAAGGATATTTTGGTTGTAATTGATGAGTTGTTCGTCTTGCTGCTCTTGCGAGTGTATAAATGCTTCTGTGGCCGCTGCCAATGATCCTCGCGATGATGATGATCATGATGACGATTATAGGATATGTCGCACTGTCGCATTATTGAGTCCAATCCAAAAACGTTGACCATTCACCACGACCACACCACTAGTAGTCACTTTAGTCTTTTACTTGATTCATGGATGGTTCGGTTTGCTTCTTTTTCACAAACTTGGTATTATGTCAAATAAAACCTGCATGTACTAAAAGCTGTAAAAGCGACCCACAAGGAGTATGCAGTAGGAACACGAAAAGTGACCACCATTGTAAATGTGAATTGTGAGCGTATGTGTGTGGTTGACGCTTGACGCTAATCTTTTAACCTATTAGGGCAAGTTTGACCATCTGTCGCTGTCGGTTTTTGTAATATAGTAATCGAATAATATGGGAAATGGCCAGCAAAAAGGTATTAATGCACACGTACGATTTTACCCGAAACGTGGACTACCATGCTCCCATTGAGAATAGTTTTAGTGATGGAAATTTACACTAATGCCTCTTTACCGGTGCTATTATACTTTTACCGATTATGGCAATGAAATGAATTGAATGTACAAGTTTCTGTTCATAGTCTAAAGTATACATACACATAATGCTACGTTGACCAAGAGAAGAGAGGAAGGATTTTTAGTTAATTTCGTGGTGCGTTTGTTGACCACAAAGGTACTTTAGACAGTAGTGTCATTGTGATCATCGTTAGCCTACTATCATGATCTGTGTCTCCTATTCAGAAAGGGAGTTACTAAATGCTGTATTAACTAGCTCGCATGTGTATAATATACAGAATTTAGAGTGGAGTTTTTATCCGTTAACTTCATCCTTTTGGACCATCCATCCTTCCATTAGCCAAGGTTGGGTGGCTTTTCATGGTATTTTATGACAGGAACATGCATGCGGGTTGTCTTGGTCTTTCTTCTTCACGCTGTGAAATTCAGTAAAAGCCGGAGGGAAAGTATATGTGTTTTTTTCACCTACTGCTTTGCTACCCAGCATCTCATAAATGCTGCAAACATATTGAAAAGCTAATAGCAGTGAGAAAAGTATATCTTCCAGTCAGAAACATGTTTGCTTTCGAAGAGTAGTACCAACCAACTATTTATCTGTCTGAATGCTACTACTTGGGTTACACACATTTGCTATATTCTGTTCACCACAAATTCATTTTCTTTACTCGCTCGCTCTTTTGGTTCCCTCATAAAAGGGGAGAAAGAATAGCATGTATGAAAACAGATAAGATAAGAAGAAATCTTGGTATGCATGTAACTTCACCCGTGCTTGCTATATGCATTCAACCGTACTGCTATAGTCAACGTGCGGTGTTCTCTTCTGTCGGGGAGACATAAATTTTCCCAAAGATCTTATAGTGGCTGTGGTCGAATTGAGGGTACAGCCCCTGTAATTAATTACAGAGACTTGGATTTTTGGCTAAGCACACCATCGTCTTTATGAATGCTTTTTCTCGTGGAGGAAAAAGGCAGAGAAGTACGTAGCACCTCATATCACTAGGGATAAATTTAGTTTCACAAACTAGCAAAAGTGGAAGGCATGAGCAGAATATTATTCAGCTTGCGTGGACAATGCTCAAGTTGCATTAGTTAGTAATTAAATGTGTGGTCGGAGGTCACACCTTTTGATGATACTTTTATTTTATGTGCTATAATTTCAACATAGCAAAAAAGGCGGAACATAGGTTGCGATTATATGGATACTAGAAGATGGGATAAAAATTCTTGTACGGTAGCACGTGCCCGTAATTTACATGTGCACAAACAGCATCAAAATATAGCATTTCCTTTATGAGCCCTCAGAAATGATCTGCTTGACTAAGGCATTACTTTAGAATGTATGTAGTATACTCACGGTCATATTGTTACGGTTTTACGGATGATATGTGATGGCATAATGTGCTTTTGCTACAACTAAAACTGCTCTAGATGAAATCTACAAGCATGTCATCTTGGCAGAAAGCTGAACCGTAACAAATTGGATTGAGTAAAAGGAAGTCTTCTCCAATTACAAGATTAATTCGGATTTCCGTGCAGAACAAAGTAAATTTTCGCAAAAACTGAGCACAGGCTAGCGCAAAAGCGAATTCCTGCTCCTCTGCAGAGTCAAGAACAATAAACAAAAAAGTAACTATTATGTTTTTGATTTAATTTGAAAGTCAGTAATTGTGGTCTCATGTTGATGGTGCGTGTTTACACATCGTCACAATGCAGACATACTACATGTGTTGAAGTTTAATGGATTCCAGTTATTCATCTGTCAACAGGACTGTGGCAATGAATGTTCATAAAGAGTCACCGCAAATTATTATGCCATATTAGCCTGACTTTTCACCCCTTTACTTCTCATTCAGTTGTAGTTAAGCACGCCGTACAACATAATTGAATCAATGGGTTTTGTTGAGTGAGAAGCGTACGAACAAGTCACCTTTCTTGTTCTCCACTTGAAATTTTATTGAGTCATATCATGTACAAGACATTTCTCCATTCGTGTTGAATTGATTGCTGTCTACACACTGCACACGATGCTGGTGCTCATCAAAGTGCCAGAAAGAAAGGAGAAGTGAGTGAGTATTTCAAGTACGCCATTTGATTGTCATACGCTATGTACATGCTGACGGCAAAATGCAAATAGATTTATCAGACAAACCAGGCATGATGGTGCTTTGGTTGGTGGTTAAATTAAATGAACTCTCTCTTTCTCTCTACAATTCTTGCAAAGAAAAGAAGCTAGAAGCAGACGCTTGTCAATTTACTTCCAAACAAACAACATTGAGGAGGTCTCTGCCGACTGTGCACACGAACAGGGCTTTCTCATAAATAAACGAGGAGACTACAACTACGCCAAAGAGAAAGAGACGGCATTACAAGCATCTTGCTCTTGCCTGTGTTGTCCTGTCAGTTTTTACATGCCACTAGATAATTTTATGGAGCTACTACTTGTATTTGAACTTGCGCCTACGACTTGTTGAGGCTATGTACGTGTTATGTAAATAAGACATGTCTCAAAGTTTGGCAATTTGTTGGAAGATCAAGTAAAGCAGAGCACATGCTAGCAAAAACAGAAAGACTAGAAGAAACCGTCATTTACACAACTTGCTAATAATGTATGCAGGTATGCACACGTTCATTCGTGAATCTATATTATGAACATTTACCTAAATGATTCTGATATATGGCTGGTTATCATCATTTATGTAGGTCCCGTAGGGATGCTTACGTAAAAGCTTACAAAGTCTGTGCCGGATGCAGGCTCCAAGCTTGCCTCTTGCAGCAGTACCATTGCTGAAATAGTATGTCGAGATACTAATTGAGCCTCTAACACATTAATTGCAAGAAAATTAGTGCCTCTGCACTTTTACATCATGATGCTTGATTTTGTTTCGCAAGTTTGCTTGTTCATGTACGTTGCTGTTGTACGTGGTCACCATAAATTTTGCTCTTGTGTCTTCAAAATTGTAATTCGAAGAAAACATAAATGAGATCTTCATTCGTTTAAAGTTTTAATTATTGCTATGTAGTTCTAACAAAGGCTGGAACAAAGGCTTTGCATCGTGCTAACAATTAATCTTAAAATGTTGGGTTCAATGATAGTGCAGCGTGCAGTAGTAGTCTGTTATAAAAAATGGCAAAAAGAAAAGAACTTTTCGCATTTTTATTCATAACCAACTGCAACTGAATAGTATGTAGTTGAACAACGAACCACTACAGATTTATTACCGTGTCACAAACTCGAGCAATCCTACCTTCTTCCGAACTTGCGTGGGCAAAACAAAAAGAATTTTGCATTCAAAACGGTTTTCCATGGAATAAACTCCCTTGTCATTCATTAATTATTGCTTTGCCATCCACATCAACGCCACGCGACTTGCATAATAATTTGTTTGTCTTGGTTAAAAACATAAAAATTGTGGTTTTGCCCCAGATTCGTAACAAATGATGGTAATGGCGTAGCTGCTTTGACATCAAATGTGATGGTTGCAGGCTTTTTTTTGCTTTTCCTTCGAGCATTAAAAGTCAGTAACAATGGCAGTTCAGTGTTGACTTGTACATTTTCATTTGTTTTTCTCGTACGCATCATTTTTATAGCCACGCGGAAGGTTGCAATGAGTGTTGTAGCATATAGTTCATCGTGATATGATATGATAGCATTTTTTTGTACTGAAAATTGTGCATCTGAGTGTTTTTAATTTTAATAGTATTCAAGGATAATGTATGTATATGTTGTAGAACGCACAAGTACAAGTTGCTGATGACCGTAAAGGTCCACTTTCCGTCAATTTGTTTGTTATTTCTAACTTTGAATTGTTCTGCTTCAAGGAAACTTTTGCACGTTTCAAAATAATACAAGCAATGATTTTTGCGCTCTAAGCTGGTTCTATTGTAAAGGTACGCCTATTTCAGGGTAATGTTGATTATGACTGATGGTTATATGGGGTATCTAGTTTTTTTCTTTTAGCTTTACGATGACATGAATATGACTGGTGGTGGTGACGGCGTTGGTGTTTGCTGTATTTTACTTTTGCAATATATTTATTCATTAAATGATTGATGCTGATTGCTTTGCCCTGGTGGCATCTCATGTCCGTGCTCATCATTCAGGTTTCGTTAGTGTTCTCCTATAACAAGTAATGTCTCAACTTAAGCGAAATGACAGCTCCTGTTAGTAAGGCTGCATCATAAAATGAAAGCTGAAAGCTGATCTACCACCACCAGACAGTGTCTTCGCATCAGTGACTCTCAATTGTTGATATCTTTCTTCCTTACTTTTTATTATTTTCTGATAACCTCTCTGTAGAAGGGATTCATTAGTGAAGCTATGAATGGCATTCGACATGGGTCGACACAACTCCCAATTTTGTTCAACTTTTGCGTACATTTATTAATACGCTTCAATCTCAAAGTGTATATTAACAAATCTCAGTATCTTAAAAGAGATAATATAGAATATAGATATATGCAATATTTGAAATAGATGATGACAAACCTAAACGTGCAAATGCTAAATGGTCTCAAATCAAGGGTGTCAAAAGCGAATGCTAATGAGGTTTTAGAATTCGCCTCCTTTTGTTGTGTTGGTTAATAACGGTGTGTTCACAAAAATTAGAGTATGTTTATGTCTCTTACCATCCGCAAAGACCAAGGACTAGTCGTACTGCATTTGTCGTTATCATTATCATAACCTTTTTAGCGGGCTCAAATCATCATGTCCCATCTCATAAAACAATTTTCATCCTGTTAGCAGTTGGTTTCAAAAAGGTTTTTAAAAGGAATTAATGAGCAGGGAAATCATTAGAGAGATTGAGGAAAATATGCCAAAAGAATTTGAGAACATTTGTTTTGTAGAACGGTGACTAAAAATGAAACAAGGCCATTAATTACTAATGACATGTCTTTTTTGTGATTTTCAGAAATTGCTCGAGTGCGAGGTAACCTCTTCCATCTCTCTGGCACGAAACAGGAGCCCCTTGAACTCCCAGAGCCCATAGGTCCAACAGTCACATTATCGGAAAAAGTATATGTTCCAGTTAAAGAACATCCCGATGTAAGTGCTCTAAAGTAGCTTTACTTTCGATTTCCTTTTACCAAAAAGTTCATAGTTGCTGCCGAAAAAACGAAGAATCATATATGCTGCTCCTATTTTGAGATGAAATCTTTCTAATTCGCAGTTTAATTTCGTTGGACGAATACTTGGGCCTAGAGGGATGACTGCAAAGCAGTTGGAACAAGAGACTGGATGTAAAATTATGGTCAGAGGAAAAGGCTCAATGAGAGATAAAAAGAAGGTATGCTAATGTAGAATTCATTGAAAATTACTCTGCCAACTATGCTTTCACAATATATTATGAACATTATTGCTTTCATCTATGGCACTGTACATAAAATGTTTTCTATTTTTTTGCTTACAAATTAATATAATGTCTCAATGCAATGAGCTTCATGGATTTTTATATCAATATATTGCGGGATGAATTTTGGCTTTCTCATCAACATCCTTCTCATCCTTCCAATCCTTTTCATCTTCAGCAATATGCCAAACGAAACTGTCAAAAATGTTTGAATTAGTGTGAAATATATGTGATACTTTCATGAAATACATAACAGAAGCCGGGGTACAAAAAATGAAACGTTGCTGTTTTCCTCCGTGTGTATATCATCAATTCAACAGACAGCAGCAGCACCACACTCGATTTAGCAAAGCAATACCAACAGAAAAGACGCACATCCATATTCTTGTTAAACTCAGCCAGAAAAAGCGCACTGCTTGGTCTCAAAGAAAAATGAAGTGCGACGCGTTTGAAAACGACGAGTTCATGCCAAGTCAATTTCCATCCATCTCTATTTTTACCCTCCACGAAAATACCGTAGAATGAAGATATCATATTATAGTTAGTACAACTATTAGACTGCTACGCTACGTTGTATGCTTGTAAGGTGCTCCGACATATATGTGTGTATGTTTATAATGTACATATGTCCTGACTTTGCTGTTGCTACTCCAGAAGATGCTTCTGTTTAACTTTTCAATAACATTTTCAAAAGGCAGTCATGATGCAGAACTTTCTATAGAATTTTTAGACAAAATCTTAAACATTCGTACTCATGTTCTGCATCTTCTGGAAAATTTCTAATATTGGATCTGGGACTTTGACTTTACGTCTGTTGCTTATAAGTTCACACTTAAATGGTAGAAAAGCTTAGCGTTTAAAGCGTGCTTGTTTTACATGACGCAGAAGAAGATCCTAATCTTACCACTAATATTTGTTGGCAGAAGTTTCTATTTTCCAACAAAATTATAATGAATGATTATTTATGGTAGGTTTATGTATATACTAATATATATGTGGATAATGCATGGAAGGAAATGTCAAATGAAAGAGAAAAAACAATTTCGTACACTTGATTCATTCCATCTTATTTTCCACATTATGTTACCACTTGTATTTTTTCATCAACTTTTTATTTTTTTGTAGTTCAGTCTAAAAATCTAGACCCAAATCTACTTTTCATTTTCCCCGTACTCCAGTGTTGATCAATCGTTATCCTGTAACCCAGAATTTAGAAACGTTTCTAGGAAAGGATTCGAAATTTTAAGCTGGTTTTGCACAAGAAAGCTTCTTGAAATTGGAAATCCATGTCTTGTGAAAATATGCTTCACTAACTGTTTCACCTTTATTCAGATTAATGCATTTTATGGATACACAAAACAACCAAATGTGTGTAGGTGGCACATTGAATAGGAATGGAATTCGTCTGTAGTAGCTTGTGGAAATGATCACCATGTTCTATCATGCACTAAACAGCATTTTGTTCTGATTATGGCTAAACTTCTGGTTGACGTTACTAATGAGTTGAATTGATGCAGTAACTTTCTCATCAGATTTGTTTTACTCGCCTCGCAAGATCAACCCTAAAGCCCACTTTCATCATAAGTTTGTTCAATATTTCTCTCATTTAAACTTATAGTCACATGACACAATCATCTATCGACTGCCTAGTATCAGCAAAATTTGAATATTTTCTTCTAGAACGTCTAAAAAACTTTGCTACCAGCATTTAGGAATAAAAACAGGAAATACGGGTAAAATAATGTTGCAACATATAATATTTCTAGAAACTGCCAAAATGTATCTACTTACAGCTTTATAGTAGTTCTGGAAGAAATAAACTTGTCAAGTTGAGCATTTGCTTCCCCTTTCAAAGAAATATTTTTACAAGAACATAAAGTACCTAACTAAATGGTTTGCTGTTCTATGCAGATTGAATTTTCAGCAGAAGGATACAAATGCATTCACTTCTTGATCTCTTCTGAAGTTGAATCAGAATAGTTTGTTGTTACATTTTTCAATTTAGGTTGACATTCCTATAAAATGAACATGAAAGGCATAAGGGGAAAGGCAAGTACTCCTACTAAAGCCTTCCTTGTGCTTCATCATTCTCTTCGCTAGAGTAAAAACTGATCCCCTCTTTTGTGCATATAATTTAATGATAAGCAATGTGTTTTCTCAATTTGCAATATAAATTCCACCAATAAAAGTGCTGGCACTCTCTATGGATGCATCTCGCATCTAGAGAAAAAAATGGTCGCTTTCCATTTCAACTTTATTACTCATTTTATTTAATATTATTACTTTTCTTTGCATTCACGTGTGTGCGGTTTAGCGTTTAGCGTCACATTTTCTATGGAACCGCTTCCATTTTTGCGGAATAGGGCTGACAAAGTTGTGGAATAATGTAGTTTTATTATAATACTATGTACCTGCATGTAGCAAGTATTCTGCACGAGCCAAGGAATAATGTAGATACATATTATTTTTATATATTACCACCATCACCATCCCATTTGATGTGTACTAGTTTATGTGTATGCATTAGTACACTTGCTTCGTCCACAAATCTTGTTTGATTTTTGGAAGCGTTTCACGGAAGTTAGAGACATGAAGCAACTGTTTCCTTTCTTTTTTGCTCTCTTCCTTTTCATCACGCACACACTGCTTATATTATTATGGCATGTCATGAATGATGCATGCTTCTGTGCATACAAGGCACATGATGGCAGCCTGGCACACACAAGGGAGCTGTTAGTAATCCAAGAAAGACGTAAAATATACTGCGGGATCTTATAGATAGGCTTGTGCCTAAAAAGTAATAATAAATATGATTTTTTGTGAGAAAACAGAAAAGGCCAAGCAAACACCCATGCATCAAGAAGCGTGTACGTTTCATTAGCTTTTCGCTTCTCTGGAATATGTGAAACCAATATACCCACAATATAGCAAAATGCAACAACCACAAAACCGTTAAAAGTCAATCATTTATAATACAATTTAGTGTTGTGGTTATATATATGATTCAGTTTTCTCGTCGTAATAAGGTATCAGCATTATGAAGGCAGTGTGATTGACGATTTAGGGTGAGAGAGAGATTCAAATCAAGAAGAGAAAATAGCTGACATTGAGTGTGATGTTGATTGTAGTCAGTTTAACACAGTTATAGATAAGCAATATGGTAAGGGAGCGACTTCTTGATTAAACTATCTACATATTTGAAAAATTTCCCTCCCCGTTTCCTTGTTTTTGATTCTTGTCCTTTTCACAGGTTATTATGTTTGTAGATTAAGCAGTGGTGACAGTATTCACATTGAGCTTAATGCATGCCATTTCTCAATTGACTTTCAACAACAGGAAGAAAAACACATCCTAAATATTGTTATTATCCCAGAATGTTCACTTTGTAGGTATATGACTTATAGAACGAAAAATAACTGAGTTTTTTTCGTTGAGTATCGCATAATCCAACTTTCTCAGTATACATTTTTAGATGGCATAGTTTCTACACTAGAGTATGTATAGTATATTACATGATATTAACCTGACGGAATATTTTTCTAGCCATAAGAAACAGAAGATATAATTTGAACATGGGCAACGGTAATCATGGGCTGGTGAAATGCTGCATTGTATACATG
The DNA here is from genome assembly GCA_029691765.1 of Entomobrya proxima. NCBI lineage: Eukaryota > Metazoa > Arthropoda > Collembola > Entomobryomorpha > Entomobryidae > Entomobrya > Entomobrya proxima. Next base: position 16,112,815 of record CM056168.1, read on the forward strand.
CTCCAAGTGCATTACGCTTCTTGGTTTTCCACACCACACACACTGTCGCGGGGCGAGTGTGGGTGTAGGAAAGAAAAATACGGGAGCATGTCGGTTGCTCCGCCGGTTTCCTATATTTCTTTTCCTTCTATTTTATCTCTATGTACATCTGGTTCTGACTCTTCTGTTCAAAGTATAAATACTAGCAGTCTCATAGCATGTTCCAAGCACGCTAAGAAACTCTTTTTTTTGTTTAATCAAATAGAAAAGTGTACCAAAAGACAGACTATTCTGCTGCTTCGCTTCTTGTGTAAATACTAGTTCTTTCTTTGATGATGCCTCGTAGAAAAAAAATTGTCGAGTGGATGTGTAGAGACAGATGATCTTGTGTTTTCTGGTGACGCTTCCCTTTAAAGTGTACTGCTACAAATAACAGACCAAAGGCGAAAAGGCATAAAAGATAAAACTCACACTATACTATGCTTACATAATGCAGACATCCGAACCTTATACCAGCAGGAAAAATCATATTCTTTAAAATGACGATAATTCGATATCCGAAAATATAATTTTGGGTTACAGTTGTTTTTGAACTTTTCTTACATACAAAATGTATTTTCAAACATATCTGTCCAATTTCGACTAGAAGATTTTATTTAAAATGGGAAGAACTGGGAAAACCAGAGGCAGGGTATGAAACATGCAAAATGTGTTTGAAACCTCCTACTCTCTTCTCAAAACGCTCACTGAATATGCTAAACGAACTCGTCGTCTTAAGTCGTTCCGCTATCATAGAATGCGAGAATAGTGCGAGTGCAAGAGCACAGAACGTTTAGAAGACAAGAGTAAAGATTGCGTCAGCGGCCAAATTCTGCTAGACCAAATTTACGGTGGCATCACAGACACCAGTTTATTTTTAGTTGTTTGCTTTGCCCAATATAGTCATTCTCTGTTTGCATTTTATAAACTATATAGACATAAATGTACCCTGCTATGCTCTACAGGAACGGGTGTGACTTTTTCAAATTGAAGAGAAAGAACTGCTTAAAATTGAAGTGATAAGCGAGTTTAAATACTTGGAATGGGGAAAAAATTGCAGATATTGTCATTTGCAATGCTCTATTCCGCTATAATCATGCTTGTCTTGTGTCTAAAATACTGGGTAGCATATTGAATGCTAGAGAAAGTGTAAAATCACATCCACTTGCTCATCTTTAATTCTTGAAGATATAATCTTCATAATGATGACAACATTGTGTAGTACTTTGTGACTTCCATTTATGTGTATAATCCCCTTTCTTCATTGCGTCTTTCTCTTTCAATCTTTTTTCCAATGGTTGATTTCTCTGAAGTTATTGAAAAGGACAAAATACGATCTCTTTACGATAGAGACTATAAGGAATTCTTAGCAAGCAATTGAGTACTTAACTTACAAAAAGTAACACTAAAGAGAGATTTTATTAACAAACTTTTACGAGGTTGCTCATTATTTAGACTAAACGTTCTTTCAATGCCTATGCAATTAAATGGTCACTAGATTACTTTTCTTTTGAAACATGTAACATGTCAACTTCAGCATTGTTTATATGGCATCAAAGGTTTGGTGTGTGTAGGATGTTGAATGATCATGAACTTTCGTTTGTAACCTTCAAGCAACTTTTGCTAACGTATGATTAAATACAGAATCTTCATAAAGCTGTGTGTGTGAAGTGAAATGCTAGATCTATATAATATATATATATATGCTTATATCTATATAAATGCTGCTGTCACTGCATGCGGCATACCCCTGAGACATCCTGTCATTTAGATTTTTCAATTTTAGGACGATATACCGGGCTCAAGAGGAACTCCGTTTGTAGAGGAAGAAATCTGAACTCTAGTTTGTAGAGTTGACAGATCTTATATGTACATAAAGACTAGAAATAAATTGTGCGTTGATATGATATGATAGAGGGGAAAAGAAGTTACAATATTGTGTAAGACTAATTGCGTGACAAAGATGTAGAAAACTGCAATATTCTCACATACAACTAATTAGTTTGTTTTTTGATGTGAAAACCTAAACCAAGTACCAAGCAGCCTTTTCTATTCAACATAGTTGGTACGTGAAATGTCAAGAGACAGTGATGTAGAGCGGCTTTATTCCTAGAAAAAAAGTTAATCTTATGTTGCCCTACGTCTCCTACTCTTTGTATTATGAAACTTACACTTTCTTGTATGCTATAATCTTGCTTTACCCTTATTTCGGATTGAATGTATCACTTATTACCAGGACATGTTAAACTGAGACAAAATGCAAATGTCTTTATTGAGACAATAATACGCGTTATTTTATTCTATCAAAAAAATTGTAGAAAGAAAAAATCGTTGAAACTTTTAGTATCAAAGTGAAAACATAGGATGATGGGATGTGCATGCATTGACAAGAGCATTAAAATCTCAATATTTCTCGGTGTTGTTGTCAGAAAAACTTTGGAAAGCAATAATAATGTGTATAATGTGCAATAATATGAGAGAAATGCTTGCGTTGGCAATTGGCAAGTGTTATGAACCGTTGAACTATAAAATATAGTTAGTTGCAGCTAATTCTTAATGTCATTTGTTTTGTGCTAAAAGGGACTCCTTACAAAAACATTACTAGAACATTAGTTTCAGTTTTTTGCTAATTTACGTCATGCTTTTAAAAAGTTTACAAAACTCTTTTCTTGGCTTGTGTGAATGCGTATGTTTGCAATAAATGCTTACGGGTAATCTTTTTGATGCTCCATGCTTTTCTCTCTTCCTTATAATGCGTAACATGAAAGCATAATATTGAAGAATGAGTTACCTCATATGAAAGCTTAGAAAATGTTTGTGAAAGTATCTAAGTATCTTTTTCCATGTTTGCTCAGTTTCCACTTTATTCAGTAATCTGTTGGCGATGTTTGTCGTTTGGCACAAGATAATATGATTTCGATATTGGCCCATGTCATATTATGTGAACTATTTACTTAAAATGTCGTGTGTTTGTGTACATTTTATGTACAAACTGTTTTAATAAAATTACTGTAGTTTCCTGAATTTCCTGCTGTGATGTTGTATTATTGAGATTCTTGCTCATTTTCTTGTATTTCCTCATCTGTAAACTGTTATTTTTTCGCGAAACATAATAAGCTTCCTTTTCTATACGATGCGGACATATGCTCAGACTGATTTACGACATTGTATGTTTTACTTTAACATGTTGTTACAGGAAGAGCAAAATCGGGGCAAACCAAATTGGGAACATCTAAACGACGAGCTCCATGTGCTGATCACTGTGGAGGATACAGAGAATCGGGGAAAGATGAAGCTTCAACGGGCAGTGGATGAAGTGAAGAAACTCCTAGTTCCGGTATGTCCATCACTTTTTATTTTCCAAACGTCAGATACCTATAGAGTAAACTGGGTTTTATATCACGCCACGCCGCCTGCCAGTATTGTGGCTACAAAGAAAAGCAACAAAACAGAACATTTCAACTTGCTTCATGATTACCACATTGAATTTTCTAGGCATACTACAAACTATTTTTTATTTTCGATCGATATAATATATGTCATCTGGTTGACTTACTTTGATTACATTTCCCTTTACAGAAATGTATTTATCGCGTTTTAACTGTTTTGAGTAGAACATTTTGATTCGTTGCGAATATTATATACAGTGCATGACATGGAAAAGTATGTATGACATGACCGATTAATGTATTCCTTTGGTTTTTCGCCATGCATTTCATTCATTAAGTCAACATGCAATGAATCGTGGCCTTACCATCTGGGAGCACTTTGTCTGCGTCAAAAATGATTCTGATACGCTGGTGCACTAAGCAATTTTCAAGATTTTCTGACGGATTTAGTTTTGCTACAAGTTGTCAAATTCACCTACAAAAACACTTGTCACCTTTGTAGAACACATCCGTGTATCAATTTGTGAATGTATCAAATATCAGTCGCAAGACGCAATGATCATATCACGATACAGTTTCTCAGCTTGGAAGCGAACCATGCAACTACAACAAATTCGGTATATATTATTCCAACGTAAATGGTTATAGGCATTTGGCACTAGCAATAGATTGACGCATGACGCTTGGGATGAAGATTTGAAGATATTCATGTGAATTCAGAGAAGGGTAGTTTGACAAGATGGGAAACGTTTTATTTTTCTCCGCAATCATAAAATATTTAGCAAGGATAATGGGGAAATCTTGTAGAAAGACAAAGTGTTGGCCATCCTCTTTCCTGTAAACCGTTAATGTTCAAATGCTCCTATTAGTATACAAAAGTAAAGCGAAACTTTCTTTCATGTGTCTTTTGGCTCACGATGCGATAGGATAGTGCTTTCAGGTTATTCACTTTTGGAGAAGCACAAGAACATGTTTCAAATGACAAAACAAAGTCGTTTGAGTTTTGATGAGCTACACGTTCAGTGTCGTCTTGTTTGTTTGTAGGAAGGGGATGGATGTGTGGGTTTACTCACTCATCATATCCATTTTTATTGGATGAATGCAGCATCCAAGCGTAAAAAATGAATGCAGACAAGCTTTTAGTGATTGTCAAGAGCATTAGAAATAGTTAAAAAGTAATAAAGCAATAGCAAATGCAGTAATTAAGAATCGAAGATTAGAACCCCGGGGCGGGAAGGCCCACAAATATGCGGATTTTAACAAATGGACCTCATATTTGTAGTCCTGGTCAAAAATGGACCTGAAATCATGTGTCACACATGATATATCCATTAATTTGGAAAATTTAACAATTAAGGCCCCAAATCAGGGCCTAAATAGTCAAATTTTAACTAATGGACATCATACTTGTAATCCTGGCCAAAAACGGACCTATAATCATGTGTCACACAGCATAGATCTATTAAATTAGCGGATTCGAAAATTAAGGCCCTGATTTCAGGGCCTAAATAGTTAAATTTTAACAAACAAACCGTGGATTCGTAATCCTGGTCAAAAATGGACCTATAATCATGTGTCACACATGATATGTCCATTAATTTGTCAAATTTAACAATTAAGGGCCCAAATCAGGGCCTAAATAGTTAAATTTTAACAAACGGACTGTGGATTCGTATTCCTGGTCAAAATGGACCTATAATCATGTGCCGCACAGCATGGATCCATTAAATTTGCAGATTTGAAAATTAAGGCCCTGATTTCAGGACCTTACAAGTCGAATTTTAACAAACGGACTGTGGATTCGTAATCCTGGTCAAAAATGGACCTATAATCATGTGTCACACAGCATAGATCCATTAAATTAGCGGATTTGAAAATTAAGGCCCTGATTTCAGGACCTTACAATCCTAATTTTAACAAACGGACTGTGGATTCGTAATCCTGGTCAAAAATGGACCTAAAATCATGTGCCGCATGATATAGGTCCTATGTAAAAATGTTTGACCGTTGGTAACCTCTGACCTTTGGAGTTGACCTATTGACCTGAAATTCAATAGGGTTCTGTCCGACCTCCACCAGAGTCTGTATACCAAGTTTGGTGGAAATCGGACCAGCCATCTCTGAGATAATCGCATTAGGACGGACGGACGGACGGCCGGACGGCCGGACGGACGGACGTCCGGACGGCCGGATCAGGAAATTATAAAGGATCTTCGATCCTTAATAAAAGCATTAACGCAAACCATTATAATCATTTACGGAAAGCACAAATTGTGTGGGCACACCAAAGACAAAGTACTAAAGTACAAGAGTGAATGACGGGAAAAGTTGCAATTTTCCCCCATCTACCTCGAAATGTTCTACACAGTACAACGGCAAAAGTGGCGATAATGATGATGATGCAGATTAACTTTGGTTTTAAAAGGCGAGTCGTAACTTTTCTTTTTGATGTTGCGACAGTCGCCCTGGCGTATTCAATAAGTTTGTATTGATTGTGTGTGAATGACTTTGTCTTTTGTTGGTTTTTTCCAGGCTGAAGGTGAAGATGAGCTGAAGAAGCGTCAACTAATGGAGCTAGCAATAATTAATGGGACGTACCGTGATTCGAAGGAGTCTAGGAATACCCAAGCAGCCGTGAATGCTGCGGCAGCCCAATTAGTCTCACCACAAGTGCCATTATCCGCCCTCAGAGCCGCGACACCTTTAGGTTTTTATGGTTTTCTAACAAAACACAAAACAATGCACAAATATATTCTGATGGACACACAGTCTATAGGTCAGCCGTATATGGGGCCTCAGGACCAACACTCTTATTCCCTTGATTTTGATGGGTTTGTAGGTGCACCTCTGATAATTTCACCGCATCGTTTGACCAACGGGCTAAGTTCTGCAGCGGCCGCTGCGGCGGCAGCGGCGGGTGCTCCGCCACCTCTGTTAGCACCAGGTGCCACCGACAGTCTCCTGTATGCCGCCTCGCCATACACAGCCACCGACTACGCTACCTACTTATCTCTAGCCGAGTATCCCCCTGAACATGGTGGGTTATTTGCCAGATAGACTTTCTTTTAAATAATAGATATAATTACTATAGTATAATATGCTACTTTATTAAGATATTTTTATTCATTTGGTTTCAATATTTTTGTTTGTTTTTGGTATTATCATTATCATGAACATTGTTCCACTATTCATATAATTGCCACAATTTTACTTTGTTGTATTATCATACTATGCAATGTGCAATAAGTTTCGATTGTAGCTACTCTGGAAAGTTATTTTCGCTATGGCACGTCAAGTATGTGCAGCAATACTGCGCGAAAACGTTTTTTGGAAACTCCCTTTTCATACAAAAGTGTAGTAATAACTGTGCTAACACTTCTATGAAGTTCGCATCAACGTGTTCAGAGGTCTGAAAATGACTCAAGGGAAACTGAAACACATTCACTTCATTATCTCGGAACATAACATTGTTTAAACTGCTGGAAGTTTGCAAGATCAGCAACAGCTAAGCGCAGTTTTTTTATATAAAATCATGTACTCTTTTGAGTATTAGTACGACGTTTGCCAAGGTTAAAACAACACAAATTCATAGTGCTAGAGAAAGAGATAGGATGAAAAACGATGAATTATTACTGGAGGTGTTACGTTTAACGTAGACGTAAATATTTCTATCTGGCACCACCAGTACATCACGCTTTAGTTTGTGAAGAAATACGCCAGCACCTCCTACCTGATTGTATGCTGATTTTTCGTTTAAGATAAAAGGCAAAAAACCGTCTTGAACGGAGTAGTTTTCACTGCTCCAATAATAACTCACACATCCACAGTCTGATATTTTGAAAAGCTATGAAGAATGAGCCAAGACAATTTGATAATGCATGGGGTACACTGAATATTCATACACGAACTGCATCATCATTAGGCTTCGGAATAATATGCAAGGAAAACCTACAAAATATGCATGCAAATATGCACCAAAAATTGCCAAAATATGCATGAAATATGCACGCTTTGAAAACGCTTTTAACCGTTAACTGACATCGCCAAAAGCGATTTATACTTGCCAAGCAATTTTCAATCGCAAAATATGCATAAATATGCATGATTTTACAATTTTTTTTGGGAATTCTGCAACATATTATTAAAACTTTGTAAACATGCCTCACAATTTCTAAAACAAAACGCCAAAAAATTCAGAAATATGCAAACATTTTTCAAAAATATGCCGGAAAATTCAGAAATATGCCTTAATTTTTCAAAAATATGTCGAAAAATTCAAAAATATGCCAACATTTTTCAAAAATATGCCGAAAAATTCAGAATATGCAAACATTTTTCAAAAATATGCCGGAAAATTCAGAAATATGCCTTAATTTTTCAAAAATATGTCGAAAAATTCAAAAATATGCCAACATTTTTCAAAAATATGCCGAAAAATTCAGAATATGCAAACATTTTTCAAAAATATGCCGGAAAATTCAGAAATATGCCTTAATTTTTCAAAAATATGTCGAAAAATTCAAAAATATGCCAACATTTTTCAAAAATATGCCGAAAAATTCAGAATATGCCAAGATTTTTCAAATATTTGCCGAAAATTCAGATATATGCCAAGATTTTTCAAATATTTGCCGAAAATTCAGATATATGCCAAGATTTTTCAAAAATATGCACGGCATATGCAATATGCAATTATTGGCAAAAAATGCAAAAATATGCAACAACAAGTTGGTCTTAAAATACTCCTTTTGATGTGATTCGTGCACATCCGAAAGCTTGGTGCGATACGGCAAGTCAGTAAAAACATGCAATTTCATATTTTTCCGAAGCCTAATCATCATAATGCTATCTATATATTACGTACGAAATAAAATTTTATTCAGACGTACCTCCTGTTTTGGAAGCATATTTGTCTTGTGCGACATCTGTATCAGCAAGCAATGTACATGTAGTTTGCATAAAAATTCCATTTTTGGTAAATGATAACTAGAGCGGGGGATTTTTATTAGCGCTTGTTTGTAATTTTGACTTTAATAATATTAAAGGTAAATTCCAAATAATGCTGATCTTACCTTAAAGAACAACTTTTAGTTTTTGGGGTTGTTGAACATCCTGGTGTGTGAACTTTATACTCCAAAAGATGATAGTTACATTGTAACTGTAGCAGATAATATGCAACAAATACGCTCTAAACAGCGATCACAAAACGAAACTTAAATTTGCTACTATTTTTTATTTATAAAGCTTTGAAATGATTTTTTACCTATTTCCAGTCAGAGGCAAATATTGGTGATCATTTTTACATTATCTATATTTGTAAGGATTTTCGACTGAGCACAAAACTTTTTACTTTTATTCTTCAATGTTCATTATTGCGAACTATTTATACAATTAGATAGGAAGATATCTTCATGGCATTACTTTTTTGAACTGTACTGTATGTACAATCAATTTAATTTCATGATAGTTTTTTAAAGGTAAATAGGTGTACAAAATGCTCTTTTCGAATTATTTATATAAAAACAATTATGCATGATCCTTAGGATTGGGCATTTTTACTGCAATTTTATAGAAAGTATTTAAATTATGTTTAAGCGTTTGAGGGAACTGTAATATAGACTACAAAAGGTGCATTTTTGCTGACTGTTTGATTTATTGCTATTATTCATGTCCAGTAAACTAAATGGCACATTTGTTGAACCATTACTCAATACATTTTGCATATTTGACAAATAAGTTTGTGAAGTTACATGTTTTGTAGCTACTTGATTTCATAACATACAAGTATTTCAGTTTCATGTAGGCTTAATTGTAATTAAAATCGAGCTGTTTCATACTGTAAGTACAAGTTTTTATTTTATCTCTGTCTTTATAGTCATTTTTCAAAACGAGTTGTCAAGTTAGGTCATACTTTTCAACGCGAAAATGTTTGCAGTAGGGGTAATATGCGATACCCGTTTTGTCTCACAGGCTTATTTGGTCAAAGTAATACGTAAAACAGAAATAAGTCTATATGTGCTGATTCCAGCCTGAGGAATAATTAGGTTTTTAAGGACCAAAAAGCTTTTATTATAAGTTAATGATGGATATACCAGCATTGCAACATTTGTGTGCTCTAAGCTATAGAACTATAGAAGGTGAGTTGTATCTAATACAAATGTGATTGGCCAAGAGCTTTAAAGTAAATCCGATATCCGATATGATACAAATAAGACGTGGGTGCATATTAGTATTACTGGCCGTTTATGCGTAGGGTTTTATTTTTTAATGATCACTTGCATGATTGAGTTTTGTGCTAAGATTGATTAGACAGGCGACTATGAACTTTAATAAAGTTTAGTCTGTGTTAATTATGCTTTTACTTGATGACATCACAAACAGTCATTATTATTTTAGTTTTATATGCATATTAGGTAAGTATGGAATTCATAACAGATATGCAGTATCCAGCTTGACTCGGGTTTCAAAAATGTAGTATAAAACACCAAGTCATGTGAAAGCAAGTTGCAGACATTTTCTGTTTCTTGGTTCCTGAATCCACCACCATCCTAGTGCTCACTGTACAGCACACACACAACTTTCTGGGTAGAACGTGCGTTGGGGCAACATGAACCATTAAGGTTAATAGGTGCACAGCTTTTTTGGAAGGGTAGATAGTAGAATGCATAAAACATAGCTCACCGAAAAGTTTTTTATGTATTGTATATACAGGCACAGAATCTCACTCACTCACTCCGCAATCTACATTTCTACGTATACAGTTATATGTATTCATACCATCATAATTTAATCATATTTGAAAAGAATATCTTTTCCTTTTTATTTAATTTGAGTTTAATTTTACTGATGAGATTTTATTTTCTGGTATATTACATAAAAGTCGGTAAGATGAGTGGAGTTCGACGATTGACGGGGCTGAGGGACCATCCCTACCTTCCTAAAACGGATCCTTCTGCTTCCCTCCTTCACTAACAACCACGACACTAGCAGGTGAATCTAAACGTAATTACTACAGTCTAATAATATTCACGCTTCTTTGTATCAGTATTTTACATTAACTATTAAATAAATAATAATATTAATCGTCATGATATAGTTAAATATTAAAACAATAATAATGGAAATAATCGTAATAATTTTTGTGTATGAACATTCTTTTCCTAACATCTACTTCTGATGAGGGTGCCGCGCTGACGCTGGGCTGGGCTCATGAAAAGCCATGTTTTATAACTTCAATGTTTATGTACGCCTTTATGCACTTGTAAGGCAGAATTTACTAAATCTGGCACATTTAATCAGTAATTCCAAATTAATAGAGATATTATGCAAAAGTTCGGTATACGCGGGTTTGCAGTGCTGACTTGTAGTTGTAGTTATTGAACAGTTTGCAATTCGTTACAAAAGTGCAGGACTGCAAAATAATAGAAAAGAAATGATTTTGGTGACTGGTAAAACTGGAATCGTTTCTTTTCCATTATTTTTTACAGTGCAAATCCCTTTGAGCACTGCAAGTTCCAAGAGTAAGGGAAGCATGACAAACTTTAAACATCTAGTTGTTAAAATTAATAAGCCATATATTACACTGCAGACTACAGACATGATAACATAGCAAGCAGTTGTGTTGCAGTATACTCTCAAGTTACCAGTGAACCAAAGCTGCTCCTGCTACTGCTACCAGCCAGAAGTAGAGCGAAAAAATAAATAAAATTTACTAATCTCAGGCATCACCTCTGTCCGAGTAGTTTTTTGTTTATGCAGTTTTTTTATAATTGCGCTGCTGTCGTTTATTGTTGTTGTATTGTTGTTTGGGAAAAGGTTTTCCGCTATATATACATAATATATATTTCCATCCAATTTTTGTGTTTTATATGAATTGTTTCATTGATTGCCGTTAATTTCCAAACAAAGTTATATATTTTATATATAAATATTATACTAATACGTCTCACACACAACAATACATTGACCTCAATAAATATAAAACTCTTTCCAAACAAAATAAACCCTCATTTCCCCTTTTCCCACCTTTACCCTAATAGAGAGAAAAGAAACGTTTAGTTTTAGTACGTTACTACTTCCGTATTCAGTCTTAGTAGTTTTTTTGTTGAACCAGTAAATCTTTGCCGTAAGTAATTTTTCATTTTGTTGCTGTTTGTATTATGCGTATGTACCTAAAAACCTAACTGTCAAACAATCCCTGTGAATACTACCTTTCACTGCACCTTTTACCTTATACCTTACATTGCCCCATTTTATCCAGTGCTCTCACAAAACCTTGTACCTTATATTCTACGTAATAAACAGGAACCGCCGCAGCAAAAATACAAGCCTCCATACTCCATGCAGACCTATCAGCATTACAAAAGTTTTTTCTGCTAAGGAAAGTTTTCATATCTGATGAAAATGTACATGTCTTTGCTTACAAATTTTTTTCTTTGTATGTGTGCCTGAATTTGTTGGTGTGAATAAGTTTTTCTCTATGTAGAGTAGTTCCGTCATCAATGACTCCTGCACCAATTGTGACTACTTACTCTTATGGACTTCACCAAATATAGAACGGTGAGAAAGAGAGAGAGAGAGAGAAAGAGGGAGAAAAAGGGAAAATTGGTAAGCAATTTCATTAGTGAACTTTATCCTTTAGCTGTGCCGTGCAAATCATCAAGTCTATTGTGTGGTTGGTCTGTGTGGAGAGAACACTGCTGCAGCATTACCTTTTTATTACCGTTACATACACACATTCTATATATATACCACCACTTCTCTAAGTACCAACAACTTCCTGTCTCACATTTCCTCAAAGTGTGGTTTTATCTCTTTACGGGTCTGTGTAGGAGATCGGCTGTGTGCGATACAAAATGTACTTTTGATGTTTACGAGTTGGTTTTGTATGGTGTGAAGTAGAAAGTCTGTATTTATATAGTTCGAAGCGTTATTAATGCTCTGTGTCGGTTGCTGTTTTTTTTTCTTTGCACCATAAGACTGTCGACTAAAATTGAATAAAGACGTTTTCACAGCCGCGTTACTAATGCGTTCTTGAGAACAGTGTGCTGTGCTTTCTCTCATTATTACATTATGTATATGTGCTTATGAGCACACAATAAAATAACGTTTTCTGGGTATTTTTGTGTGTGAAAGAGGAAAGTTGATTATGATGAGATGACGATGATAGCGTCAATAAACCCAATACTAAGAAAAAAGCTGTATAAGTGTGAAAAACTACTCGGGGAAAGGTGTCACTGCAAAAGAGTTTTATAGCAAGACAAATCATTATTGGTCGAATTGTTGTAACGGTTTTTTTTCTTTCGACAGCTGCTGCTTTCGTTTTTCTTTCTACGTACGGTTGTTTTATATACAAGTAAATTATGCTTTGATATAATCAAAATTAATTACGTACTTTACACAATTAATTGGTTTCTCTGATTGTACTTATTTTCCATTTCACAAAAACAGGATGAATTCGTATATCATCACATCACATTTTTTATTAATTATTATTGTTACTATGTATACTTTTAAAAATAATAAAATAAAATATTAATAAGATAATATCACTGTATTTTGAGATACAAAGCAAAGAACAAAAAACTATACTTTTTTGGAGAAATGCAAAAATACTAACATCAAATGTGGTTTTGTCTTTTCTTTAACACTTTAGGTGGGAGGAGCGCAATATTGGAACTCTAACCAAAACTGAATGCCTAAATCTATCAATCAAATTCAAAAAAATACATAGAGAATCAAACAAAAATATCGCATCACAAAACAATGGTGTTGTTAACCAATTCGTTCGTTCATTCGTTCGTGGAGCGAGACTTGCAAAAAAATATACAATTCTGCTACTACCATTCTACTACTTCCTACACAAAAATCCGACTACTACTCACCTCCTGTGCTGTAGTTTGTGACTACTCTACTACTACTACCGTACTACTGTTCTGATCTGATGCTGCTGAACTTGAATGAAAGCGAGAAACCCAAAAAACACACTTCGACTTTCTCTCAATGATTGAAATTGAAATAAAATGAAAATAATCGTACTATAATATATTATACGGCAACATTATAATCTTAATAATATATTATAAAAATAATAATGAACTATAATCCTTAAACAATGCAACAGTGTAATGTAATAGTATTTATTAAATTATTATTAATTATAATAATATATACCTCTAGTAATAATAATAATGCAAATGCAACCAATGAATGAACAGACTCTGACATTTTTTAAACAGAAAGAAAAAACATCTCTCCAGCAATTGCTGTAGTCGCATTGCCGTTTATATGAGAAGTGAACATTATGCAGTTATATATACAATTATTAATATGATTAATGTAATAATAATATTTTTAAATTTCAACTCTCCTTGCTACTATTTACTGTAAAGTATACTTACTCTGTAGTTCTAGTGATCCGTTTTGTATCTGAAAGAAAACGTAAGAAGACAACAAGATTTTCGTGTTTTAAAGAATAACCATCTAGCCTTTTACTATCAATATCTTCTTAAAGTATTGTCTTGTTCCTACTTTTTTCATTTTGCTCTGTTGTGTCGCTTTGAAATATTTCAAATTGAAAGGTGGGCTACTTGAGATTGTTGTTGCCAGTTCTGAGATTCAGTTTAAAATGTTTGCACGACTCTTTGTGTTGAGTGAGCCAATTCTGCTCTGATGAATTTCCCCTTTCATAGCATTTAAGAAAAAAAACATGACACCAATCTTTGTTTGATATCGGTACAATCATGATTCAAAAATCAAAATGTGCTACTGTGGTATGTTTTATAATACTAAAATGAGCTGTTGCTGGAGAAAGGGACAGTGCAGAGAAAGGTGCTATACAGTAATTATTATTATGATTAATTGACAAATCTGTACTTATACTTTTTACTTAATTGATTACAAAATGAAAAAAAAAACCACCACACACGTACTGCTCCTGTAACAATATAATAATTTTTAATCTTGTAATACCTGTTGTTGTTGATGTTGTGTATCTCAAAATAATTGTTGAATGCCCGATTCATGTATAAACTGCTGTAATACTATCTGTAGTAATAATTATCATAAATATTATTGTAGTGCCTTAATTATTACATACTGAACCAGTGCTCGAAACAATTTTTTGTACATACAATAATTATATTCTCTATACACAAGTTGACAGTAGTAGCGTTCATGATTATTAATTATTATTATTGTTTGACTTGATGTGTGTAAACAAGTACTTTTCAACTAGTAGAAATAATGAATTTCTTCAGAAAAAATAACGTTTTACGTACCACTCTAGACAAGGTTTTAACTATATCGCACGCAATGCAAAATAAAAATGCAATTTATCTCTCGATGATGCATGTAAAGCAGATCGTGCATAAGCAAGACGTGTAGGGATCAAATCTTACAAAAAAGCTAGGACAAATGTAGCTATTAAATTTTCTATTATTAAGCCTGTCAGTTGAATGTTATTATCACTACCACTGGCAATAATATGAATTCGTTATCAATATAATATGCAATAGTATGAACTTTTGTAATGATATATACTACTTACTACTACCAAAAGGAAAGTAACAAAGTTCGGTTCAGAGTATTTTTTAAAGTTTCGTTCAGTTGTTACCCACGTACATTAGCTGGATCATGCATTTCGGTTTACTTTTAATCCAGGAACCTTAATTGTTAATTGTTTGGAGTTTATTAGTATGTAGATGTAAATCTTGCAGTATTTTCAGCGATATCGCACATAGCCCCTACTGCAGCTATCAGGAGGGTTTTTACCTCGTAGGGTCAATCTAGATAGACATCTCGAATGTAATATAAACTAACTATATATACGTACATTTACTTTGATGGTGCCACACTCTTAAGAACAATAATTTTTAATATGAAGATAATACAACAGAAAAAGTCATCTTTTGACTATGCACGAACTAGCATTTAAGGGTTGTAGGGCTGTGAATTGAGTCATTTTCGTTTTTTATACTTAAATGATGTGTAGAATAGTTTTCATTCTCAGCAGCAACCAACAGCAATATTTTACTAAATTGCAACAATAATATATATTATATCTGTACCGCACAAATGGGATGCTTGTGCAAGCAAATAACGCGTTCAAAGCACACGTAAAAATGTGAGATTCTTCAAACTGAAAAACTAGAAGTTATGACACACTTTCTGGGATTTTCATGATTTGCTTTCAAATTTTTTATCGTACTAAAACTTGAATCGTTAATCTAACAGACATTATTATGACATTATACATAACATAACTATCTCAAATCAGCCGACAGCGACATCGCAATAAATTTTTATTCAAGCAATATATAAGGTGAACCTAGTAGGTCTAAAACTAAAAACGGTATTTTCAAACAAAAAGTGATGATGCCATATAAATTAATTTTTAAAATGAACTAGCATGTAATGAAACTCTTTGAAGAAAGACAACCATTTTACTGTTGCACTTCCTGCGAAAGTTGCCTCATACAAAAATAAAAGTGAACTGTCTATATAGCCTTGTTGACATAAACTTCAATTTTTAAAACAGATCGCCATCTTAATAATTTTACTGATTATAGGGATATATAAAAAACTACTAGAGATTACTCAAATAATATTGTGACTTGTGTCATACAACTAGTTTAGTTCAAAAGTGTACCACAAAAAATAATACGATTCACTATTTGTCGCCATTTTGCAAAAATGAAGCGTAGCACAGACATAACTTACTGGTACGTCATCTTCAATGTGCACACGCGAGACAAACGGCATAAAAACTCAATAGCTAGTGCCTCGAATAAAAACCATTGCCCAGAGATGAGCACGTAATTAGAGAAAGAAAAAGAATATGAGATAGTTACTTGATTTATGTCTATAGATAAAACTTTTAATGAACTATTAAGAAAACGAAGTGACGAAGCTGCAAAACTTGAAATAAGAATGATGATATATTTCACCTAGAATTTTCACATCCTTGTTTGGCTGGAGAAAATTTTGGGTAAATATATACAAAATAAATTCGTGCCTTCCAGACTTTTTCAAGGAAAAATAATTTTTAATTAATGAATCAAGCAACGATCATTTTAAATAAAAACAAGACACATTCATACGTAATGAAAAGCCCTGCCTTTTTAGTCAGGAGCAAAAACTTACGACTTTGTCGTCATTATATTGACAATTAAATAATATTGGATTAACTGGTGTGTGCGGTGCATATAGGGAATGGTGAAAGCATGTTTAGGGCTTACATGATGAGGAGGAAAGGGAAGAATTGTCATTCTTTCCCTTGAGAGGGGGCTTTGCTCTTGCTGTGTACTTAACGTAACTGTTCAATAATAAGGCAAATTTTCGCTATAAGTAGATGGAGAGAGCTATCCGTTTGTTTTTAGGCTACCACGCCATACTATTTCTGAGATTATACTTTTAAGCAATTGAAATTTTAAGATCAGGATTCCCCATAGCGCAAAAATTAGTCAAATGTATGAAACTGTTGCAGTTGCAACTACCTCTTGGCAATATAAACTTCCAAAAAGAATCCCGAACCCCGTTTTATCAAATGGCTTTATCATGTGCACCACATGCAAAAGTTTTAACTAATGATACCTCTCTCTCTTAGTTTAAGTTATTGCATACTCTCGATTAAACCACATAGACACATGCAAAAACGTAATTTAGACTAACGACTATTAAAAAAGAGTAAATTAGTTTCAAAATTCAAATGTACTTCCGAATCCTGTCGCGCCTGTGTGTGTATCATAAGAACATTTTTGGCATTTAGGGAAAGAAATGCGGTTTTTGAGAATTTCAGTCAGTCTAAGAAACAACCAACCCATGATTATTACTACCTTGCGTAGGTAGGTGAAGATCTGCATAAACATTTAATAAAAATAAATTTTATGAACTTTTGGTAATTTATTTTATGTTTAGTTTGCATATTTAAATACTTAGAATAGGGTCAATTAGATAGAATATTGTAAAAATATATTTAAGTATTGAAATGTTGACGACCAAAAAGTAAGATTTTATAGAAAACTGTAATCAACCATTGTTTCATTTCTATATCTTGACCATTTTCATGCCATATTTTACCTTTGTTAATTATTACAATAATATGTCATTTAGTTATGATGGTAGCTACTTTGTTAAGAATTTGTGTACTGTACTTTTCGTTGTGCCAGCATTATATTAGGTTAGATTGTTTAGCCGTATATGTTTTAACATTGATGCAAACTAATGCATTCTCTTAAAAAAGTGACAATGCAAGATGCGCAATAATTCAATGATGTGAGAATATATTATGAAAATAATGTAAATACAATAATCATTGTATTCTCAATACGAACAGAGAGCATTTACTATTCATCACATTAAAGCTAAGTAATTTCTGTTTGCTACTATTGTTGTACCACTCAGTTGAACAGCCTACTTAATTTTTTAAGCTAAACATTGTGTAAAATAATACTTATTAAATATAACGTACTCCATGGCCTATACTACATTATAAAAATGAATAAATAATTTCGATGTCATATAATTGTATGCGTGTGTAGGCCGGTCAATGCAATAAAAAGTGATCAAAATTAAGTAAAAATGCATAACAAACCAAGAAGATCTGTCATTTTTGTTGTGAATCTCTTTTTTATAAAAGAACAAAAAATATTTGCTAAATATGTATGATTCTGGTTGCCATAAAATGATTTACTTATTATTATTATTATACTTAGAAGTAGCATAAATATAAATGCATGTAGCTCTAGAATAGACAACAATTATTGCACTTAAAACGTACTTTGAGTTTTTTTATATCAAAGATGGCAGTTATTATTATAATTATTACCTATTATTATTTTGTGACTACAGTAGACAACATTTAGTTTTAAAACATTTTTGTTAATTACTATTATTTTATGAGTTTTATGTTGTCGTCGCATGCGTAATTTTTAATTTAATCATTTAAGTAATTGAAATGTTATTTTTACTCTCTTCAGTATCAGTTCAGTCTTGTATTCTTAAGATTACAATCGCGTAAATCTTTAAGAGCTATATATAGGGCAAACATTATGATGATCTTATGTTAGGTTTTAAAAAGTTCAACGAAAATATATGAATCATTGGATTCATTAGCATACATACATATTACGCAAGAATGCGAGAAAAGTGAATAAAAAGGCAGTTTATAACTGAATTGATATAATGGCCACTAGCCTGGCATGGCGTTTAATTTAACCTTTCATAGTATCACAAAATTCATTTATTTAAACACGGATTCTTAAAAAACACACGTAAATCTCTGGATATAAAAGATGATAACTGCACCACGGCACATCCTACCGCACTGCGATTAATCAACATAGTTAATATTACCGTTCTAGTTTCCGACATACACTTTCAAATATCATAGGTCTAGAAACGATGGCTTTATAAGGTGAGGTCTTCTCGAGAATTCCCATGCACCCTGTGCCTAATGCGGCTGGAAGACCCATGATAATGGACTCTGACACCCCTGCTATTACATCTTGCTGACCGTGGTAAGCTGCTTCGAATAAATGGTCAGCAGTTTTCTCAAATGATGCCAGCATCAACACGGACTCTTTCATCTTAGCAAGACCATGACGCGTAATCCCCAAAACTTCTCCTCTGCAAGTCATTAAATCTGCAACCAGCGTTAAATGTCGTTTGTCAACACTCATTCCATGTGACTCCATTGTGTACTGAATTTCTCTGATGATGCTGCTCCTAAAGTGATTAAAAGATAATAATAAAAGAAAAAATATGGAAAAAACATGTAAATTTCCTACACAGTTAAAAATTACACTAACCTGGCAGCTTCGATTCCTAGTACGTTTTGTATCTGAGCGATATTGTTTGTTGTAGTACGAACTGGACAAACGCCCCTAGATGTCAACACTCCCCTGAAGTTTTCCCCCTCTGCAAGAATTTTATAAGTACCATCTGCGTTTGCGGAAACAATAGCTCGATTGATACCGGGTGTGCCCTAAACCAAAAATTAAAATGCAAAGTTTATAACTGAATACTGCAAATTGCAAATTTCAAACAAGAAAAGTGCGTTATCATCTTACGGCTATTGGAGTGTCCGGAAGAATTCTTATAAGATTTTGTGCAACAAAGTAGGCGCTAGATTTTCCACTGTCCGTTGGAAATATGCAAAGTAAGTAGTCGATAACGCGAATAGCATCGTGCTGTTTAAACTTGAGATTTTTCATCAATGCTTGGGAAATTTGGTCTGGGCTAATTGATTTCTTTTCCAATTTCTTTCGATTTAAATGAACTAATATAAAAAACTCATTTGGTAACAAAATTTCTTCGATTCTATCACAAACTTCCTTTAACGTAGTCTTTTGAAGCTGGTTTTTTACTTTTATTCCCAATTCGGGATCCTCCCTTACAAGTTTTGCTTCTATAATTGGAGTTGAAATATTTTTTGCTGCGTTTATTATCTCTTTGATGCGTGGAACTCCAAGAGTAATGTTCATGGACGCAACACCAGCAAAATGAAACGTTTTAAGGGTCATCTGGGTTCCGGGTTCTCCTATACTTTGTGCTGCTAATGCTCCAACAGCAGTTGCAGGCTCCATCCTTGACCGGAAAAACTTGTCCCAACAGTCTCGCAAAAAATTGACTAGTTGTTGCGATCTGAACACGTTTTTTTCTATGAAACCTTTCATATCAGTTTCAAATTCTAGACAACAGAGTTGCTCGTCGGTTGCGTACTTTAGTTCTTTTGCAATCTTATTATAATGATTCTCCTTTTCTTTGCTGTTTAAATACGCTTCGTTTCGACTGGGATAAAGCGCTCGTACATTTAAATACGCTCTGTCAAAATCAACTGGTTTATCTTTTCCTTCCATCAGCATAGGATCGAGTCCATCCATACCGTAGCATAACTGAATTACTTGACCTTCGGCATTTCTAACTGACATATCATAGTGACAGCAGAGATCTTCTAACGCTTTAACAAGTCGTCGTTGCATGTAGCCAGTCTCGGCAGTTTTTACAGCAGTATCGACAAGCCCCTCACGTCCACCCATGGCATGAAAAAAGAACTCTGTAGGAGTCAAGCCTGAGAAAAAACTATTGGCCACAAATCCTTTAGCTTCTGGTCCACGATCTATGAACATTTATATACTGTGTCAAGGATGTGTAGAATGTCTACTTGTATTATTTACTTAAGGACAATTAATATAAACATCATAATAATAACGTAAATATATACCATTTCGACGAAAGTGTGGAAGTGAGCGTAAATAAAATCCTTCCGATACACGTTTTCCGTTAAGCGCCTGCTGACCCACACATGCTATCATTTGTGAAATATTGATGTACGATCCTTTGGAGCCAGACTGTGCCATAATCAACGGCGTATTTGTTTTGTGCAACTCTTGAACACACAGTTTTCCTGCAGAATCACGAATATCTGATAGTGCCTTCAACACTGCTCCCTCAGAAGACTCTAGTGTTTCCGAAGGTCTGCTCAACATTTCAAAGCATTTGTTGTATCCAGACATTACAAGTTTCTTTTTTTCGTCAATTAGTTTTATTCCTGGTGTTACATCGCCTATTCCAATTGAAAATCCACGATTCATCAAAAAGTTTGAAGTAATTCGTGCTAAACGGTACATCGCAAGACAAGCGGCGTCCTAAAGACCAGTACAACAGAACCCCGAATAATTTTATGCAAATTCCATTTTTTGTATAAAATACATTGAATTGAGCAATATATTACCTTTCCCCAATCTTTTAATAGAACATAGAATACATTAGCTTTCGCTCCTGAACCTAAAGTTCCTTTGTCAAGGGCTCCAGCCATAAGTTCAGAATTATGAACAACAACAACTGCAAATCAAACACAAACAAATGAAGGGAAAAATACTTTGAATAATATTAGAAGAGAGAAACAGCAGCATACATGTATCATTTGCATCCATTTCTTCCTTTGAGCCAGAATAATTCTTTCCTTTTGCTCTCATGTTTAGTTTGATTTTAGAACTTTGATTGGGTCTAAATACAACAGATATTAGCTGTTTCCCACTCCACAGCATTACAGGCTTCAGAATTGCTGGGGGAGGTAGCTCAACAAATTCATCTACAGAAGCTGCAGCCCAAGAAATAATTCGAGCTGCTTCAGGTTTTGAGAAAAATACATTCTTATTCGTCAACAAATAGGCACCGGTTAAAAAGTCCTGGGTAGCAGAAATTATCAGCTCTCCATTTCTTGGGGTCACCAGGTTGGCTTCATTCTGAAAGAAATAGCATAATAAATAAACCACAAATAAACATACCTCCAGAATCTCAGGGTTTGAAATCTCTGAATTAGTGTTCTTGTAGACTTTGTACTTACCGCCATTAAAGTTAAGGCTTCAGCTTTCGCTTCCTCGGTTTGTGGTAAGTGAAGATTCATTTCGTCCCCATCAAAATCGGCATTATAAGGTGCACATACGCATTCATTAAATCGTAGTGTTCGCCCTTCAACGATTTTAGCCCTATGACACATAATACTGAGACGATGAAGAGACGGTTGGCGATTAAAAAGAACGACATCACCGTCACATGCGTGTCGTTCAACTATGTCTCCAAACTTTAATTCAGCAGCCATTCTTTTCCTATCGCCGTATTTTAAAAACTTTCTAAAACTCTTGTCTTTACTTTCAATAAAATTGGCTCCTGGGTGAACATCGGGACCGTTCTTGATGAGCATTCTCAGCCATTGCAAGTTGTGTGGCGTAACTCTTTCCGGGTACGTTAAAACTTTTGCCATATGGACAGGTACACCAACCTTCATATTTTCAAGAATCAATAAATCAAATACACAAATGACATTTTGTGTAAAAATTACGAAAGAACAAATGCTACCTGCTGGATACGGAGATTCGGATCCGGAGAGATGACAGACCGACCAGAAAAATCTACTCGTTTTCCAGAAAGATTACCACGAAAGCGTCCCTGGTAAGTCAAACATTACAATGAATTATTTTAATTTCACCTCACAAAAATGTTGATAATCAGTAGTTAGTTACCTGCTTTCCTTTTAACCTCTGCACAAAGCCGCGACCAGTCTTCTTTTTACCCATATTAGCGGGGACACCTGACATTTCAGAATTAATTACTAAGGCACATTGTGTTTGAATAAAGTCCCAATCCTCAGCTATCATCTCAACTTTAGCCCCAGATTCCCTATGCTTTGTCAAAACTTCGTTTAGAAAACATATTTCACTTAATTTCATTGTAATATCGTCCTCGGTTCTGGAGAAATGAAAGTTAAGAAGAAAGAACGTTAGATCTTAGACGCTAATCAACGTTAGACGTTCTTTAAGCTTAAAATAAATTCCAATCTTACGTTCCAGCCTTCAGCTCTGAAACTACTGAAGGTCGTATGCATATGGGTGGCACTGGTATTCTTGTTAGGATTAAATCTGCTGGTGCTCCAGACCCCGAGTCTGACCCCATAAGAAGTAGTGCTGCATCGGACATGGTAATGCGTTGAAACAAACTCTTCACCATCAGTGGAGTTAGCACATCAATAGTGGGGTCCAACTGTGAAAATTTCCCTATTGTTGCCTTTTCGAAAGTTTCTAAAATAGTAATATACGGAGTTCATAGTTTGTAAAAACATTTCATATTATGAAATTCATAAGCAATAAAACATTCTAAAGCAACTTTACGTGTCAGGTTTCTAATTTCTTCACTGGACTTTGCATAACGGTACTTGTCATGAGCTATTTTCAGCATTCCGCATTTCTTGACAACCCCATTAGGCGCACCACAGTAAACACAAATATGCATCTTCTTTGCCAAAGTTATAATCTTTTTCCTCATCGCTTTCTTTGCCAAGTACGTCAGATTGGGATTGGAACTTTTGATTCGCCAGTATTCCTTATCCTCAGGTTTTAGCAACACTGAGCCACATTCCTAAAAATGAAATTGTAAATTCACATTAGTACTTGTACCACTAGTTATGGAAAACTCTTGATAACTCATTCAAAGAAAAGTAAATGGCCACCACCTTGCAAATACACTGCAGTATGTTTAAGGTCATCCCAAAGTAGCCACAATGAAAAACAGGGAGCTCGAGGTCCAGATAGCCAAAATGACCCACACAATCCTGAAGCCCCTTGCCACCTATAACCAACCAACAAAACAAGTTCTTGCATGACTCAAAATATTAATTAAAACTCAGAAAACAAATCGCTAAACCCGATTTCCGCTTACAGGTAGCACACTTGGAATCCTTTCCGCACGTTCCCATCCTTCTGTCCAACACCCCATGAGACACTGGCGTTCGCATTCCATCCTGCTGGTACAGGTGCTTTGCCACAACCCGCAAGTGACCTTGTTTGGCAGTGTCCTCCGCACTTCCTACCGAGAAGCGTACTGAAGCTCTGCAAATTCAATGTCAACACTTATACTACTTTGAATCTGGCTGGTGTTTTAAGAACACATAATTGTGCTTTTAATTTTTATACATGATTAATTCAGACACTTCAAACCAACAACTTACACTCGGTAGCAGTTCCGGTTTTCCCTGTACTGTTCCTTCACCATTTTCTCAAAGGTCACCGGTCCACGGGTTACACAAAAACGCGAGGCGTGAGGACAAAAGTTCAGCTTGCTTTAAACCTTAATTCTACCTAAGTGTCATTATAACCCCTCAGCTAGGTAGTTAATTACCTAATCACATTAAAATTGAAATTTAAAAACGCAAGCTTTTATGAATGCATTTTGGAACACTAGCAAAAATGTGTGATGTAAACATGCTCACATGTGGCATGTGAGTTTTGTGGACAGGGCAAGAGTGTGACAGAAAACATCTGCTTTGAGATGCCCGGCTCTATTTCATGCCTTTCTGTGGCGAGCCAATGGGAAGGGGACGAGGGCTTTGGCAGCTCCACTTTCACAGCACAGCAGCGGGCCAAGCCAAGCTTGTCTGGCAACCCAAACAAGAGCAGAAGAAAGAACACAAAGGAAAACAGCAGCACTACACGTCGTTCAACTCAACAGTCTCTTTTGCTGAACCTCAACTTCACCCCTTCTTATTCCCAAGTGTACTGAAAGAGTGCCTTGAGTCCTGAGAGTGAGCCCTTCAGAATCGGGATTTTCTTGTCCGTTTACCATTTCACTTGGATTTTGTGCATGTCCCTGTCAACTTGTTGCTTGTAAACAGAAGAGCACTAAGAAAATTTGATTTTTACGACTAAGAAATTTGTGATTTTGTTCAGTGTTTTTGTGAGGTGAGGGATGCTAATTTAACTGCATGATTTTGCATTTTTGATATTTTTACTGGTAACTTCTTTAAAAACTGCATTTTAACTTATATAGCTAATTACAGTTTTTTCTTTACTGGGTCTATAGTTTGGTCTTGGTCCAAGTGACTTGCTGTTGTAGCGAGATCTAAAATGGCTGGAATTGATTATGAAAACGATTTGGGTAAGAGTTTGTTGATTTAAATTCTTTCTTGAACATTAGTTTGTGCGTTATATTATGAGTTTAAATGGAAATGGTTGAGCTCTAAGATCAAACTTGAATTGTGTGGTTGGGTTGCTTCTTGCAGACAAATTGAAGGATTTCCTTGCCAGCTATTACACCTCGTCAGGACGAAGAGGTGCTGGAAAGGATTTCAAGTATGCCAAGCAGATAACTGCACTAGCTAATCGGGAGCAGATAGAAATGGCGGTGGATCTGGATGATCTTGTTCAGTATGACGATAATGAGCAGTTGGTGGAAAATATTGAGAGAAACGCCAAGAGGTAAGTGTGAATTATATCACATAACTGTCAGTGCCGGACCGAACAAGTTTTGTTGGCGATAGCGTTGTGCATTACTAAATTACTGTTTGATGTGCTTTAAAGGTACACTCAGATTCTTAGTGACGCCGTTGCTGCGCTCATTCCGGATTACAAGACCAGGGAAGCGCAGAACAAAGATGCGTTGGATGTGTACATTGAGCATCGACTAACTAATGCTCGGCGCCACCAGGACGAGCAGGCACCTCAGCAACAACAATCGGTTGAATCCCAGTTTCCATCCGATTTGTTGAGACGCTTTGAAGTGTACTGGAAGCCAAGGACCTCTGTCAAAAGCATTGGTATTCGTCAACTTCGTGCGGACCAGGATATT